>JAHREE010000212.1:1211327-1365565 GCA_033628505.1 Tringa tobata
CCAGTGCCACCCCCTGCCCTGGGCAGGGACACCTCCCACCACACCAGGTTGCTCCAAGCCCCCTCCAACCTGGCCTTGAACCCCTCCAGGGATGGGGCAGCCACAGCTTCTCTGGGCAACCTGGGCCAGGCTCTCCCCACCCCCGCAATGGTGATGGGATGGAATGAGGAGGGATGCAGCACGGGGGGATCCCGCCGTAACTGGGTGGGGAAGGTGGGAAACGGCAGTGGTGACTTCTCCCCAGGTACTTCAAACGATTGGCCATTGCTCATCCTGCTTCCCCAACCCTGCAGGGCTCAGGGAACCCCTGGGAAGAGGAGAATTGGCTTGTCCCTGAAAAAACATCAGTGTAAAGACTGCTCCTGGCTTTTCTGATTACGCAGAGGCTTGTTAAAGCAGCATTTAATTGTACCTCACACCCAGCGCTGGGAAACAGGTTAAATTGTGGGGAGGGAGAGGGACGCAGAGCTCATGCAGCAGAAGAGCCCCAAGCCCCAGATGGAGCTGGGCTCCACTGAAGGTCCTGAGAAGCTCCTACAGAGCTTCAGAAATGGCTGTTCTCCTCCAGAGGCCCCACTCCAGCTCTTTTGTCTCAATCGTGAGCCCTGCCCTGCCCAGAGGTCAGCTCATGGTGCCCACTTCTGCTCCATGGCCCCACCAGTGTATTCTAGATTCAATTTAGGTTTTTTTCAGCTGTGCCCACTTCTAGAAACTTGTAAATCCAAGCATCAGTTTAAAGACACAAAATCTTCCCATGTTAATTACTGAAAATGGTAAAAAAAAAAAGATATTTGTGGTTTGAGCCCCAGAATCACAGAAGCAGAAGGGACATGACTTCTACTCCACCTTAAGATGAAGTTTCCTTAATTATACCATCTACCCTGCCAGAAGCAACTGTGTGACTGACTTTGAAGTTACTTCATGGAAAGTATCCCTAATTCCCACTTTTTCCCTTTTCTCCCCCCCATTTCCAGATCTCCCTTCATGTGTCCATGCCTGAGGTATCTTGCTGGCTTGCCCTGAGCACATTTCTAGCAAAGGGGCACTTCTCCCTCTGCACCAGTGGCCATCCTGGGGCTGTTTGCCTTTCCTCCTCAGCCTTGGTGGCCGGAGCCACTGCTGGGACACCCAAGTCCTCCCCTGAGACTCCGGGTTGGGGTCAGAGATGGGCTGAGGCAGCGAGTGGGAGAAGAGCACTCGGGGAGAGGCATGAGAGAGAAGCTGGAAGCAAGGGACAGTAAGTAAAGCCAGAACTGATGCATGAGCCAATTCATTATCAAGCCACGGGGTATGGCCTTTTCCCCTTTCGGTGTTTTTTCTCACCGAGGGCACCATCAGGGGATGATTTTCTCACTGAGGAGACACAGGAGCTTGTTGCTGGTTTGGCAGCTGAAGTTCTGCCACAAAGACCCAACATCTCCGCAACCGCCTCCTCTCCTGTACAGTGGGAAAAGTGATGCCTCCACACCTCCTGGAAGGCTCTCTGAGATTTACAGACAGAAAACTGCCTTATAAATATTTTAATATATAAAAAGCAAGTTTCCCAAGTACACAGAGCAGTTTTGTTGAGATAAAGTATCTTGTTTCAGCCATCAGTAATATGAAATATAAACGGAGAAGCCGGCTGAGAGCTCTGGGTCCACTTACTCACACCAATGTACTTAGACAGTACATTTTGCTTTCTACTACATAATATATAATCCAAGCCAAATCTTAGGTTTATTTTTAAAGATATTACAGAAAAAGGGAGAAAACAAACAAACAAAAAAGATACCTTGGCAAATATAGTCTTGACATAAATGGGCAGGTCTCCATGGGGACTTCCATACCCCCCTACAATACTAAATCCCAGTCCATCAGAGCCTTTCTCCAAAGTAATAATCTTAGGCTGAGGTGCTCTGAAAACACAATAAATATCACTTAGAATAGTAACATCTGTCTCTGGGGACTTTATGCAGAAGGAACACTTACAGAGAGATTTATCTATCAAGAAGTGTTTCACACAGTCACAAACCACGACTCTTGTCCTGGCGCTAAAATACGGTGCCGTGCAGCCCTGGAGTCCAAACACTGCTCCCTCAACTTCAGTTCCTCACTCTGAAAATACTTATTTTTAATAAGAGCTCAACAAGAGCACTCATCTCTGATGCAGAAGTGAGATTCCCTTCATCAGCAGTCGCTGCACGTAGGTAAAGGAGAGTTTGCTTTCCTCCTGGCCAAGCCGGTGTCTTTTGTCTGCATTAAGTGGCAACTGCAACAATTTTCTTACAGCATTTTACTTTATGGCTTCAGCAGAACAAGTCTAATAGACTCATGTCTATTACAGTCTGGGCTCTACTGCAGGCTCTTTGGGCTCTTTTCTACCAGCTTCTATTTGACCTACAACCCTGCACCTCGGAACCCCAGGCTGGGTCCTCAGAGCCCCTCACTCAGAGCCTGAACTCTCTCCAGGGGGTTTTGCTGTCTGCACTGAGCACTGGAAGATTTTTGATGGAATTTAGACCACTCATATATATATATATATATACACATCTCCATCTCAAATTTGAAAAAGTCATTTCTACGTATTTAGGAAGAATTATTGTGGGCAAAAGCTGTTTGGCATCTTCCACCTATATAAGGGTGTAGCCAATGATGACCAATATCTAGCCAATTTTCTAGGACAGAACGAATTCATACCCCTACCTAATTCCAATTCATAATTTCACATTCAAATTTCCTTATTATTTTGATATGAAAAGAGAATACAAATCCTTTTGTGAAGTAAGCAATTTTCCTTTGAGAGCAGCAATAAAAGCAGTATCTCACACTGTCAGACTAAAGAATGCAGCACAAAAAGCTTAACTTTTATACTCAAAAACCCCTGAGGTAGGGCAGCAACTTGCATCTCAGCTTCTTAAGATAAATAGAATGAATCAAAGAATGAAAATGAAGAACATAATGAAGCTAATGAACGAAAATGAAGACAAAATGAATTTCAAAATTAGAACTGGGATGCTATGAGCTGCTCTAAAAAGCACACGATGGAGAATGATGCATGGCCATGGGAGGGCTAGATCTCTAACTTCCATCACCATAAAAAAATGCTGTAAGTAGACAATTTTTTAATCAGACTTTTTCAGATTGCAAAGCTAAAAAGATATAAAAGACTAAGAAAGTTCTGGGATGTGTTTTGAAATATTTGCCTTTGATAACCAGGCTTTTTAAGCCTCCTGCCTTAGTCTGGCAACAATGAATTATTTCAAATTGCTACGATCATAACTCCTTTCGGGCAAAGAAGCCCACAGACAAGAGCATAAGGCATCAGAAAAGAAAGGAGATAAGTTTTTTTGAAGAATGTCCAGAACTAGTGCTTGGAAACACATTTTGTGCTTATTTATGCAAGCAATTTCTGTCAGCAGGGAAAATGGCCACAAGTCCATAATCAGCTTGCAGAAGGTGACAGTTTTCATTTTAAAGGTGATGGAAAATTAGAGAGAAAGGCAACGGGAGAGACCTCCTTCCCCACCCTGGGCTTTTCCCTTGCGTGGGGCGTAGGAATCCCCCTCGGTCACACAGACTCAGTACAGACTTACTCGGGATCTTCAGAAGGATGCTCAGCAGAAGAGTTGAGGTTGCAGCCCGCGGACATGCTCTCCAGCTGGGTAGCAATGGCACTGATGTTGGTATCGGCCACAACCTATACAGAAAGATGCAATGAAATACCCCATCTGTTCACTTCATACCAAAACCACCTTAGCTAATTATGTAGAAAACAGCTGATACATTAGGAAAATCAATTGTTGTTGGGTTTTTTTCAAGCAAATTTCAAATACAAGTCCTACTCTCTTAAATGTTCTTAATATATCGTAATGTTCTTAAATTAATTCAATACTTTCAAATAACAGAGTTAATAGCAGCCACCTTTCTGGGGCTTAAATGCAAACTTTGCTCTGAAGCTTTCTCTTGCCTTTACTCAGATGCTGAGCAGAGGGGGACAGTTCTTCTGGATAATCCAGAGAAAAATGCTACTTTGTCAAGGAAATAGGCACATCTCCGAGCCAACACAAGGTGTGCAGGATTGGGTTTGAAAGTAAAGGTTTCCCAGAGAGATGCAAGGGATTACAGCCCTGAAATACCTCGGACTGGTTTGTTTGCTGAGCAGGGAAGAAATTAATCCTTGGTTTCAACTTTTCCGCAATTTCCAGCACGAATCCCACCAACTGGATTCTAAAACTTCCCAATTCTGGCCCCTGTGTTATTCTGAAACCCTCATGAATTGCAGTAATTAACAGAGTTAATGACATTTTGACAGGCTGTGGGGCAGCAAACTCGCTCAGACTTTTTAAGGCCACCATCTCCATGTTGTTGGGTGAGGTAGGAAGCCAGCGATGGCCGTCCTGAGAAAAGAGCTACTTGCCCACCGAGGGCTGGGGTTTGCCGTTCACGGGGCTTGGTCTCATAAGAGCGAAAGCTTGCAGCTCGCAGGGCCACTGGGGTTTATTAAAAATGAAGTGACAATGCCCACTTCAGCTTTTTTCTTAACCTTTCATTGCACGCCCATTTTTCATTCTTTGCTTTTTCTGGAAAAAATTTGAGGAGACCACTAGGAAGTGTTTTGGATTTTAAGTATTTACAGCTGAAAGGACATTAATTTCCTAACGACTACACACCGTGGTTATCCCCTAATTCCATCTCCCTGGGATGAGATGTTCTCCTCTGCCTGGCGTTTAGGGTACAGTGCAGAAGTGAGAAATACTCAGTAAATACATTTTCAATATTTCCTCTAGCTATCTACAGCCTTATTTTATCAAAATTAACACGTACTTTTTCCAGTCCTTGCTGTGAGCACGGCTTAAGGGAAACGTACCTTTCTGAACTAAAAAAATAAATCCATTATATAAATCCCCGGTTTTAAATGAACGCTCACAATTCTTCCACCACAATATTTCCCCCTTGCTAATCACAGGGAGCCAAGAGGGTGGTAACATTTTTTAGGCAGGAAGATTAGTTTCTCATGCAAATTTTGTATCCCAGGACTGAGGCTCTCGGATGCCCTAAATGAAGGGGTCTGGCCGACAGGGGACTTGCACCCGGCTCAGCCAGCAAAGACACCCGTAAGTTTTCCTTCCCCTTGGAGGGGGGGAGAGAGAGCCAGCCCCCATTTGTCGTATTTCGTTGTTAAATGAAATAAATCTATATTCCAAAATCTTCAGTTGGCAGTAAGAACGTATCAGAGTTCAACAACCTTGTAAAAAAGCTTCCCCTTATCTCATTACCACACCTGCAGAAAAGAAATTAAATTAAACCAAAGCATCAAAACAGCCGAAAGGGATGATTGTTCCCCCGAGACCCTAATCTCCCATTTGCAAACAGCATTTGCAAACTCCTTTCCCATCCTTCCCAGGACGGCCCGATAATAAGCCTTTCCACACCGCTGAACGCAATTATCTGACCTTTCAAAGCAGTTTGCCATGAAGTGGTCTAACCCGATAATAAATAGAATTACTTAATGACACATCAGTCACGATTATCACAGCGATAGGATTATTCCATTTAGATTGTTTTAATAAAAAAAAAAACAACCAAAAAACAACCAACCAACCCACCAATCCGGTGATGGAGCGGTACCTGAGGTGAGCACGGCAGGTACCCACCTTTAGGGCAGGGCTTCGGCACTACTCCCTGCTGGTATTAAAATATAACATCCCACCTTCACAGAAAAGGTTTTTAACAGAGGAAAACAGACTCTGTTCTACCAGAACAAACCCGTATCATCTGCAAGAAGTGTTAAGCCCAATTTAAGTCAGAAAGCAAAAACGCGTGAGGAAAACCCATCAGCTGACAAACCCCAAAGACGTTTCCAGAAGAACCTCTTTGTTTCTGGAGGGACCAAGTGCCAGCCTGCTTCATGGGGAATATTTTTAAATACACGCTGAGGTGGAATACGCTGTATTACAGCTTTCAAGCTTTTCAAGCAATTTTGGGCTCTGCAGCAAGCTTTTATTTTCTATTCAGGGAATACTGTTGACATGAGAAGTGAAATTACTCAACGCTAGTAACAATATGATAACTATAATTTAACAGAAAATCCTCAGCTGGTGTATATCTGTGTATTTCCTCTGACTTCAATGGAACTACACAAATACACCATCTGCTCTGGAACCGGCTCATCACTTACCAGGTCAGCAGTTCACGGACAAACAAAACCAAGAATAAGCAAGTCTAAAACTAAGTTTATTATCATTTCATTTCCTTTTTTTTTTTTAATCTTTTTCTTTCCCCCCCTTTTTTATAGTCACATTTGTGTTGCATTGCAAGCAAGAAGCTGGCAAAAACCTCTCAAGATGTGTTCCAGTCCAATACATAGTGCCGATAAAGAAAATTAGAGTAGATTTTAGCGGTACGTCTTAAGCTTTTTTTCCAATTGTTACAATAATTCTGCAAACGAGTAGTATTTTGATTTCTCTCGGGCAAGTATTTTTCTCATTTCTTTGTGTAAACATAAAAATAAACTAAAGATGAATGCACTGGCAAGCAGCAATTAGAATCAGAGTGGCAGAACATGCCTTCCTTTTGGCTGGCACATAAATGTGGTGGTGATAACACTGTTTTTCTCTCTCGAGTGTTATTTTTCATTACCTGTAGAATAATCAATTCTGGGCAGCACTGTCTTAATGATGATGCTATCGTTTTTACTAAATGCCACCCGCATTTCTTTCTTCTCCCCCTTTCAAGAAGAAGGAAATTAACACCGTGGGCAGTTTGGCCACAGTGTAGTTACACACACACACACATACACACACACATAATTTCTTGTTCCTAGTTAATTTCAAATAAAAAAAAAAAACAACGAAAAAACAACTTGGAAGGTTGTTGATTTATCATGTATAGCAACAAGTTATTTTGTTCTCTTTGTTACGCTTTTATATAATCGTGCTCACAGCCTGTATGAGTGGCAATAAAGAATTTTTGAATGAAAATTATTTCTCGCTTTCATTCTGTGTAATTCCCATCAGCGAGCACCCTGCAATGCTGTGATGCCTTGTGCCAGTGATGCTTAGGGTTTGGTTTTTTTCCTGACTGCCATTTATCTACCCTCATGCAGCTGCATGTTCAATTTATCACCATACCTGCAGGATAATGCTCCCATAAGCATTCTTTAGTAGATTAACCGCATCTGCATGAGACAGCCCATCCAAAGGTTGCCCATTAATACTGACAATCCGATCTCCAACCTAAAAGTACAACAGTAATGGAAAATTACTAGCATTAGGGAAAATTAAAATTAAGAATGCTTAAAATTCCTCGTGAACTTGGCACTGCGCAGTCATGCTTCTCTTTTGCAGGATCCCTTTTGTGAGAATTCTGCATTGCTAGTGATCATTTACCATTCTTCAGAGCAAGTACAACATGGATTTTTTAAAAATAACAATGCGATCAGAGAAAGAAAGATGGGTTGTATTTTACTCTTTCTATTTGCAAGCAGAGAGAGTGAGATTTTCACTGCTGTCCTCCCACCCAGAAAGGATTACTTTGTGTCCATATGTGCAGACAAGTTCATATTCTGACTACGTGTGCACACGTGGAATGCAGTATATGAAAGAAGGCACTTCTGATATTAATCTAATTAACCTACTTGATTTCTTATTCTTATACATAACAATGATCTTGACCCTGGCACTTAGTGCTATTGTGTAATTCCGTTAGAGACATGGCATGAATGTAGCAGCATGTACTAATGAATCTCATGGGCCAAAGCAATCCTATATATCTGTTAAGAAGTTCTTTTCAATACTAATGATACCTTGAAACTCTCTCCAAAATGGAAAGGGTTCACCATGGTCATTCCTGGAAACCCACGTATCCTGTGGGTCTGATATAAGTGCCTTATTTTGGTGTTTGTTTATAAGGGACCTGAAATCAAACAACTAACTTCTGACCTGTTTTTTACCTGGTTTGAGCTTTGCACGATGCCCAGCCTCCAGTCCCCACAATGCCTGTGATTTCCAGAGAGCATGTTGCTGCCCTCCCTGGGTCTGGATCAAGATATACATTCAAAAACCACTGCAAATGTGTTTATGTTCTTCCTCTTAATGCTACTTTTCCAATGGGGGCAACAATTGCCATTTTCCCAAGATGCAATATAATTAAAAAAGGAAGAGAAGGGCAGGTTTGGATTTTTTTGGGGGGGTGAGGTTGGTTTTGTTTTTATATAAAAAGAAGCAGAGCAGTCTATGAGACATTATCAAAGCGATGGCATATACAGAAGTGCTTGAGGCTCCTTCTCTGTGGGACACGTGGCAGATGAAATAGGAAACGTTGAGAGGACTCCTCTACTCACCCTGAGCCTTTGTGTACGTGCAGCCACACCACTGGCTTGGATCATGGCAATGAAGATGGGAATATCTCCCAATGGACTTCCTTTCCCTCCTGCTATACTGATACCAAGCGCATCATTTGGCCCCTAAAATAAAAGCAAAACAAAACAACATTTGCAATTGGAATAACTTATAGAGGTCAGTGTTTGGGGTATAGAAATAACTGACTCATTTGATTTATGAAACAGGGAGAAAATAGCTAGGATTAACTGACACACGCATCCTCACGCATTACACAGCCGTACATCCACCAGCCTACTGCAAACACAAATAATGCAATTCTACTTCTGAGAAATGCTACAAAAATCAACAACTTCAGTTAAAGGTGTCAGCTTTTTGAATTGATAAAAAATAACTCACTGACCCTTGTTATCTCCACAGTCCTCGGGCCCGTATCTGCTCCTACTAATAAAGAAACAAACAATTACCTTCTGTAATTAAGAGATAATATAATGAAGAGATAACGCTGTCAGGTGACAATGGTCCCTTGCTGCCTGGTCAGAGTTATCGCCGAGCAGAAGCGGAGCCTTCCTGTGCCAAACCAGGCAGCGCCGCTCACGTGAGGAGGAGGGGATCCCTGTGTCACCCGGGGCTGAATAGGGATGTCATGGCTCCGGCTGACGGATGCCACCCTGACGCCCATTGTAGCGCCGCCGCCGCTCACCCCGGTCTCCTGAATAGCAGCGCTCTGCCGGCCTGAAGAAAAGCCCTATTGTGTGCTGCACTCCATTAAAGGTTGGCTTATTATTCATAAATCACAGCGTCCCTACCACAAAGGGTAGGGCACACGGCTGGTCTGAGACTGGTTGAGGTTCCATTGATTTCCTCTCCTAATTTGTGCTGTATTAGGAAATAATAGACCGCCAGGAAGTCTGGCTGGCATCTATCTAGCCATAGGACATTCAGAAGTACTCAAACCAGTAAAAAAACCCAAACAAACAATAAAAAGAAAATAAGAAAAAAAAGGGACGCTTCCAAAAAATCATTTGAGCTGGGACTAAACAGCCGAAAAGCTGATGGTGCTGTCAGGACCTGGGCTCTGCTCTACCCCTAATTCTACCAGCTTTAATTAAACTATTTTAAGAGCCTTTTAGAAAGCAAGCAAAATTAGTCTCTTTCAAGGTTAATGATTCCGAATAACACATACCAGTACTTCTCACCACCACGCATGGGCGCTTGGGCAGGTATCTGCTCTGCAAACCCACAGCAGAAGAGCTGGGGGGCAGCGGGAAGCCCAGCCCCGGGGATGCTGAATCCTCAGCGCCACAGGGCCCTTCAAAACGGCACAAGGAAGGCTGCCCAAAAAGCCACAGGTCTCCTCCGCTGCACGCAGGCTGGCAGAAGAAACATCTTCAGCCCCCGGTCAGACGTGAGCAGAGGTTACTGACTGCTGACCCAGGCCAGAGCAGAGCGAGGCGCAGCCTCTCCACCAGCTGCCCCAGGCTGTAGATCCAGCACTTGGTAAATCTGCGCGTTGCGAACTGAGCGTTGTGACTTTCTCATTACAAAACACCCCTTTATACGCTCAAGAGCAACAAAGATATAAATGAAGTGGTGGCAGCTTTATTCCCTGAGAAAACCGTTCCTAATGCGAGAACCTTGCCTGTGCTAAGCCTCTGACAAGGGCGTCGGGGAATAGCAGGGAGCAGGAATTCTGCACTTAAAATAGAGGAACTATTACCCTACTAGCAGACATAAAAATAATGTCATCTGCTGGAAAGCGCTTGGGTCTTAAAATATCAGTGCTACGTCTTCTGGGAGGCTGAGTAGGAAAACCAGAATGAAGTATTCAGTTTTGCTTTTAAACCGGCCCAAATACAAAGCAAATAACAGGCAGCTATTCTGACGGCCGCCCAGATTATACCTGAGTTTCTCTGAGACACATCTGCTGAAGATCTTTTTGTGCTGACAAAATTCTGTAAGGTAGAGAGGACCGGAGCGAGCGCAGGGTGGAAGTGGCTGTGGACACTCTGTTGGCTCGCCTGAAATAAAGAAAAATCAGAACTAGTGAGTCAGACCCAAACGTTAACTTTAAACCAGTTCTTGCAGCATACGGGTGCAGCTGTCCTCTGTGCCAACCAGACTGGAAATACCACATCAGCCACGCAAGTGCAAAGTCCTCAAACTTCATTTCCAAAGGGAGAAACTACCAAAATCTGTCCCTGAGTTGAGGGCACAGCCGTAGCACTGCACACCTCATGTGTATGTTGTTCAATCTCCTCCAGAGGCCATAAGGAAATAAGATTAATCCCCCTCCTCTGCTTATTCCCAGTGTGTCTCTCACCCTGAGAAGAAGGGGAGATGATGGTTGCTGCTAAAGCTTGTGGGCATCTCCTTCACGATGCAGCCTGTGGGCAGCTCACCCTCAGATGAGCGTGCACCCGGCAGGACACGTAGCAGCTCCTCTCCCAGGGGACAGGGATGGCACTTACACCCATCTTGTTCATCTACAGGCTTTGTTATTTTAGCTGAATGTGTTGTCTGATTACAAGGCCCTGTATTCGAAGCTGCTCCTTGCATTTGACCAAGAACCAGAGTCACATCCCAGGGGCGGGATGAGGTGCCTGTGTCCTAGAGCTGACAAAAGGGACAATACTTTAAATACTATAAATACTTAAAGGGTGGGTGTCAAGAGGAAGGGCCCAGTCTTTTTTCAGTGGTGCCCAGGGACAGGACAAGAGATAACAGGCACAAACTTCAACATAAGAAGTTCCACGTAAACATGAGGAGGAACTCCTTCACTTTGAGGGTGGCAGAGCCCTGGAACAGGCTGCCCAGAGAGGTGGTGGAGTCTCCTTCTCTGGAGACATTGAAAACCCACCTGGACACATTCCTGTGCAACCTGCTCTGGGTGGACCTGCTTTGGCAGGAGGTTGGACTAAATGATCTCCAGAGGTCCCTTCCAACCCCATAGCATTCTGTGGTTCTGACAGCCTCCGAAGACAGCTGCTTGTGCACGTAACCAGTTCTTGGCTGTCCATTTCCAGCCCCCCTTTCCCTATCTCCTTATCCAGCCTTATCTTCAGACCCTGCCTCTGGAGAAAACATCATTCTCAATTTAGGAAGTGTGTCTGAACAACAGGCTTCACCGAGGGCCAGACCTTTTCAACTGAGATGCCTTATGTAAAACAAAGACCTGGTCTCTACTTCTCCATCCACAGCAGAGCTTTCTCCCTTCTAAATGCATTAGGCAGTGAATCAAATGCTCTGGCAGCGTTTATCCCGGCTGACCAGTGTGCAGCTGTCAGTGAGGAACAACAGGCAGAGCACAATTTCCACCTCCAGTTGCCAATTCACAGGGCAGGGAACATAATTTGCAATGTGTGTGAAAGAAATCCCTGTCCTGCACCACAAGGCTTGCATTTCTCCCGCTAAAGGTATGCGATGGACCAAGAAAAAAGCCAAGTGAGGACAAAAGTTCTGGATGCTCTTGGCCAGTGGCTTCTGAAACGTGGCTCGCAGTTGTGCAAATCATTCAAGCTGATTTGCCCTATTATCTGCCAAGATTTTTATAACTCTTGGAATGCTTTTGCTGAGAAACATTTATTCACTTTTCAAAATCACCGAGTCACGTAGGGGCAGTGAGACGAAGGCTCTCGAATGACTCTGCGTTAAGAACAGCAATTAAGATTTCTAGTATTAAAAGAAATACAGAAATTACTAGGTTCCTGCAAAAGCCTCTTATGCTACGAAGAAAAGGGGATGATGTCGTTTGATCTGATTTTCTACCTAGAATCACGTTAAGTACTACAAGGTTTTGCTTCCCTTTCAGCTATGAGTTTTACACAGTAAAACTGGGTGGATAATCTTTAACCGTGGCTTTTTGATTCCAATCCTCTTCCTTAGACTATCTGTTGACACAATGACCAGAAGAAAGTAATAATCGAGACTGCTGTCTTTACTTAATGCAATCAGTATCGCTTTCCTCCGTTATTTCATTTTCCCTTGCCCGCTGCATGCAGTGCAGATGTTTCTCCAATGATATTTAGTGATTATTTTCAAAGCTGGGCTTAGCCCAGCTGTCCCCGCGTGGCTACGGGCTCTTTAGCCTTTCCTGACACTTCACCCACCCAGAGAACGGGCATCACTTTGGAAAGTTAAGAAATCACAGCACATGACTACGATTTTGGCACCCTCTTGGGGTTGTTCATGCACAACATCAAGGACAAGCCTCCCCTCTCAGGGACAAGGGCAGCTTCGATATCATGGCAAAGCACTCGGCTCTTCGGAAGGAAAATCCATTAAAAAAAAGTTTTCTAAGTCATCTCGCCTTGTTTTTCTCCCTTGCAATCCTCAGGTTTAATACCAATGGTATCGGTGTCTGAGCTGATTGGGGGGCGTGGGGAGAGGGGAAAAGCCCTGCACTGATTGAAAAATGAATTGTTGTCCTCGCTTCAGGTAAAAAGCAAGTGAAGCAGGAAATTGCTCTGTGTTTTCTTTGAGAGGAAAGCAGCTCTCATGTGGTTCTGCCATAAGATAGGCAAAGATACAGTTCAGTTTCATTAACTCATTTTGATTGACAAAACAGCTGCAGAAAATACATTCAGCGTTTTTGCAGGTTTAAAAAAAATTTCTGGGCATCACCATTTGAGAAATATATTACATATTTTTATTGTGTCTCAGGAAGACACCTCTTAAACGAGAAAAATACATGCACTACCTCTTCTACTTAATTGGCATTTCGGCATGACACTGACTTTGCAGTTTCATACAGAAAATTGCCGTGATAAAATATTTTGCCCCACATCCCCAGCATTAAGTGTCTGTGGAAGGCTCAGGAGCACTGTTCCTGTGTCCTGCAGATCACAGCTCCACGTTACAGGTATGAATTTGTCACTAACCTGGCTGTTTTGGGATGTTTTCCGTGAAGATAGCCATGATCCAGCTCGCAATCTCCCAAGCTCAAGATGCACTAGGCCTTGGGCACACTTGGAAAAAAACCCACAAATGTAGAGCATTTAAGTACACATATAAGTAGACGCTCTCCTGGAGAGAATTATGTTTATGTTCAGCACCACAACACCATGAAGAAAACCACAAGGAACGCTCAAAACATTAACATTTGTATTTAGACAATACAAAAAGTGCCCATCCCTGGATTTTGGGTTTATTCTGAAGGTTTATCCCTGGTTGCTGAAGTCAGTACGATTGACAAGAGAGTTTGACAGGCAAACTGTGGAAGGCCAATTACTCAGTAAAAATAAACAAAAAGATCCCAACTCTTCAAGAGATGTTTGCCACAAACAACGCTCATGGAAAGCACCTCAGAGGAAAAATGCTGCTGAAAAGGGTAAATTTAACACATCTGCGCTCAACTTAGTAATATACCCTCATATCACCAATTTCCAACTCTTAAATAGGTAAACTTTTGGCCAGGTACCAACCCTGAATGGAAAAAGCAAGGAAATAATTAGCCTTTCCCTTCGAGAACAAAAGAAATCATATGCAGAAACACCAGTGGTGATGGTAGGGAAAAAGCCCTTGTCTCCAGATGTAGTTTTGAAGAGAAATGGGTCTGCAGCATCGCTCCCACCCGTCCTCTCACCATTGCAACAGGCTTGTTGGGCCCAGGAGCAGCACGGAGGAGCTAACGTCAGGCACTGGCAGCCAGGCCACCCCTGCCCTCTCCTCCGACTCAAGCAGCTACAAGATTTTTAATGGAAAAAAGCAAATTCCCCCAGACTGCACAACTTCAGAGTACAAAGTCCCTCCGGGAGGACGGAAAGCTGTGCAGAAACGGATTTAAGCTGCCATTTTATAGCTGCAGGTTAGTACAGCAAAGCCAAAGGCATTTTATTTCAGTTCTGATTTGTATGCCTCTCAGGTTTCCAAGTATTTTTCTAACGTACGAAATATACAGTTGCATTTTCAAGTAAATCCCTAAATACTACATGTGCTTTTGTTTTCCCACTTCATATCATTCCACTTCTAAATATACATGGAGAAGCGATTTTAAATGAATCTCCCAAAGTTATTTCAGATGAAATTCCTGCCTCGGTAATCAGTTTGAGCTGTCCCATGTATGTGTAAATAGCACTTCAGGATAATCACCTTGCACAGTGTCAGTGACTGCAATTCAGTATCTTAAAATGTATTATGTACTCACCTTAAGTATGGTGGCAACAGTCTCTTGCGAGGCATTTCTCATATCCTCTCCATTTACAGACAAAATCTGATCTCCTTGAATTAATCTTCCATCTAGGTCTGCAGCTCCTCCTTTAACAATGTCAGAGATAAACACTCCACTTCCATTTCTAACAATGCAAGAAGCATATGGCTAATTACACAATCCAATATTCTTTGGGAGACCAATTTAGATTACACGCATTCAAGAGACTTTAAAAGAAACCTGTGAGCATAGGAAGAACTAGTTTTACACCCCGTTCAACCATTCGAGTGTAAAAAATCTACAAGTTTTAAAACCTAGGCGTGTTTTGCTATATTTAATGCTGTCTTTCCCCTTGAACGGTTAGTTCTGACTGTATGAGCTATAAAGATTCATGAAAAATACCACTTGTATGAATAAAAAGCCAAGGATTGGTCTAAGATGGAGTTAAACTCTCTCCTGATGTGCCTGATATGAATTATGCAGCCTCAGATATTTTTTTCCTGCGTTCCCCCTAAAGGTGCAGCTCGGTTTCTGTTCTAGAAGCCCGGAGGCCCCCAACAGAAGAGCAGGGAGAACTCTGCAGAAAAGACTTTTATAGTCTGCACATGAGTTATGCGGCAGAAAATCCAGCCTTGTGGCTGTCTGACCGCAGCGAGGCTTGCGAGAGCAGCCGGCCATGAGGCGAGGGGAATATATTTATTTATCAGCTCCAGCCTCCTCCCAGGGGGGGGACAGGACCCTCTGTGTTGGCCCCAGCTCCGGGGCTCGCTATGGTGGGAGCTGGTGCCGGTACAATGCCAGGACTGGGGGGTTGGTGTCCTTCCCCTTGAAGGACACAACACTTCACAACCTGAATTATACCTGGGTATCATTTAATCGACTTCAGACTCGAAGGTGGGAATCCCCACAAGCGAAGCATTTAGCAATAGTACAGAAAAGTTTTGCACAGAAGCAAACGCAGGAGGGCTGGAGACTGCGATTACCATCTGTAGGGTAATTTACATAAGCTAAATTAATTACCCAACCCGCAATCTGCTCACAACACCTGGGTTAAACATCGCCACTCTTGTAAAAAAAAACACTACCGAAACTTTGCTGACCATACGCAGTCAGGATAATGACATGATGATTTGTAATTGGGAAAATAAATTTTTTTTGGCAATCCAGAAGAGCAACCATATGACTCTTACGCACTAACACTGAACGAGTGCTCACCAGTGTCATGCATAAATCTCTTCTAGCAACGAAAGATTAAATCTATCAGCGCTCTGGTACAAATGATCTAATAGCAATGGTTTGGAAATACATCAGTAAAAAGTCACATTTTATTAAGCAGCTGTTACCTACCACCGTATCTCAGAATCTGAGCTGCACTCACAGAACTGCTGTCTACAGGGTTGGAGAGTCACTTTGATATTGTTCAGGATTTGGATCTATCTCAACTTGTTCCACTGACATTGGTCCCTTTGAACCTGAGCAGGAACTAGATCTAATTCACAAATCCATTTTCAAAGGCATACCCTGGTATTTGGTACTAGGAAGGCTTTTCTCCCCATTTTGACACCCAAAAAGCCACGGGTAGGGCTTTCGAGCCCCGAGGCACACCTACGCTGAAGCCAGCGCAACAGTGACCTCCTGGCTCTGCATGTGGCCGCTTGGGCACACTCCGTGCTGGGAGCCCTCCTGGCCACATGGGTTCTGTGTCATCATTCTGACAGAAAAGCCCCACAGCCCCACGGCACCCCTAAAGATATTTAGGCACAAAATTCTGCTCCTGATGGAGTTTTCCCTTTATTTCATGTTCCATTTAATGGCAAAAAAGAAAATTATTTCTCATTGAAAGTGCAGTGTGATCAGAGAGACGCTCTTACCGTTTCCCAGCTATGCTGAGCCCTAGTCCCCGGCCCGTTTTCTTTTGTATATCTACATAGAAAATCTCCAAGTTTTCTTCATCCTTGTAATGTGCTTCATCTCTATAAACAACCAGCTGCACCTTCTGGGGCGTCTGTCTCAGCGCAGTGATAGCTTCTTCATGGCTGGCATTCCGCAGATCGATCCCGTTCACCTGAAATAATCAGTGTTTTCTTTCCAAATGACACATATAAATGATCTTTTCATCACACCCTACCCTTGTGTGACAGGGCAAATTTGTCAAATTGACACCCCCTGGCACTGTAATTTAGTGCTCCCATTTCCAGAGGGCTGAGCTCCTGGATCTCCTACTGCGAGCCAGTTCAGCACTTTGTGTAAATCACAATTATCAAAACATTTTGGCTTCTAAGTTTTGTGGGTGTTCTGCCCTTCTTTTTAAATGCTGGAACCTCAAACAATGATTCTTTCTTACAACTAAACAAAATGGGATGTGCTCCTTTGAGCTTCCTCTATCTCTTACTGCTCAGATTCCTTCTCCCCGGAGCAGAGCAGGATGGGAGGGATCAGAAACATGGGCACATGGCAATGGGGAAGGCCGGGCAGGACATATTAACTGGTTATTTTGCTTTGTTCCAATAGATGGCACACCAGACCGCTCCTGGAGCACTCCATTACATTTCTGTTACGATAACCTGAAAACATTTTAGCATTTTAGTAATATCAGACCGAACAAGAAGTTCTGATTGAAGGCTGAAGTACTAAAAAAAAATATATTGCAAGTGGAAACTTAATCTCTTAATTTTGCCAAGCCTGATCCACATATGCCCTTTAAGTTGTTTGCCAATATTCTGTTGACAAAAACATCTTTTGTTTGTCAGTACTAAAAAGTATCAATGCTTAAATATTTTTAAGGAAGTAGTATGAACTGTAACTGAGTAACAATACAATGTTAATCCACTTACATAACGTTTTAAGGCAATGAAAATATCTCTCAGTATTTCTAGATATGCAAAGTTACAATCTTACTTAATTTTACATTAAGTTAATTAAGCCTAATCTATAGTAATTATATTCTTTTGTTCTAATTCTGCACACATTTATTTATATACTGTGTCGGTATTCTTTTCTCGACACAGGCATCTATGTGTGCTTTATCATACTAATCTGAAACTAACTCAGAGTCATCTTTTTGATTCATTAGTAGGGCTTTTAAAAGCTGAAATAATAACAATATTACGGCACACAAACATTAGCACTTTCCTGTTTGGCCAGAGAAGAATTAATTAACCTTCCCCATTTTTATCCCCTAATTACTCTGCTCTGTTAATACACGGGTATTTATAAAACGAAAACAACATTTCAGCCACAACGCTTAAAAAAAAATAAATAAATATATATTTTCAATGCAAGAGCTGTAAAGACAACTCCCCAAGTACCCCTCGCTATTTTTCTAACCCTACACACCAAAGCCTTAATGGCCATGCTGGGAATTTGTCCTGGTCTGACAGCGAGAGGCTGCAGCAGCTGCGCTGAACCCCTGCCTGACGCAAGTTTCATTTGCAGACCAACACTTCTCTCTTAACCCTTTCCCTCCTCCCTTTCCACGCTTGTCTGCGAGGGGGAAAAGAACCCCACTACATTTGTTCACAGAAATAATTCCCCCGCGTTGAACCGTGGCCCGAAGGAGCCGGCAGCTCCCCCGGCAGGGTGGGCAGCGTGGGTTTTTGGGCAGGGATGCCGTGGCCCCGGGTGCACAGGCAGCCCAGGGATGCTGGAGCGGCGGCGGTGAGCGCAGGCCCCCGAATGAAAGATTAAACAGATGAATAATAGTGAGCTATTGGACATGACAGCTGAACTATGTAATTCGAGAACTGCCTTGCTCAATTAAATTTAATATATTCTCAATTTGTACCTTCAGTTTATATGAATATGTAAGGAAATATGAATTTGTCAGGACATTCTTAGTGACAGGAAAGAAGCTTCAAGTAGAGACCCTACTCAGTGATCTCTCTTTCCCCTACAAGAAACCCACGCTGCGTTGAATACAAATATACCTGTCAAAGATATAAGCGCGTACACACAGAGAGACTCGTTTACCTCCAGGATCTGGTCACCGGCCCAAAGCCTGCCATCCCGGGCTGCTGCCCCTTCTTCATAAACTTCGTGGATCACTATGGCATCCTGCGGGAAGAAGAGGGCGGCGTGAATCCTCCTCCCCTCCCAGACACCCCCAAACGGGCAGCCAGAGCCCACCCCAGGTGGCAAAGAGGGGCAGCGCTCCATCTGGGGATACGCACGCCTCTAACACAGATTCATCTCTTTTTAAAACATTTTGAGATAAGAAGATTACTCGTGTAATCAAAACACAGATAGATACCAGTAAAAAGGATTTTGTTCATCACTTCAGGGTACTCTTGTCTAGAGCTTCTCAGGCTTCCATCATTTTTATACATTGGCATCAGCAGTACTGAACTCAGTGTGAACCGCTGTATTAATATCGTCTACTTTTTATGATATTATTTAAAACCAGATTCTTTGGAGCTATGAATATTTTTAGGGACTTGGCATAGATCTCAGCTTTAAGCAAGAGCCGAATGCCTTGTGGTAAATAGCGCTGGTTAAATCTGTAAGAAATGAAATCCAGAAGAAACGAACAATGGCAAATGTTAGTTTATTACTGAGGTTGGAAAATGTAGGCAGTGGCAGATGTAGCTTCAGGGAAGGTTTCAGTGATTTAATCTTATTGCCAGCAATAGATGTCCCCAAAGAAAACGCATTACAAAGAACATACTGTTCTCTTGCTGGTGCTTTCCCTTTGCATTGTTCTGGTCTGGTTCTTTTTTTTATTTATTTTCTTCTTACTGAAACAAATAGGTGAACACCCTGCTGCAGCGCAGGATGGGTCGCTTTACTGGGCACAACGTGCTCCTCTCTCCAGTGTCACCTGCAAACACCCAGAAACGGCTTCACTAGGAACTTTAAAATGGCCTTGGGGATTTTCAGTTGGAGACGCAGGGATGAGAGAATCTGTTCTCAGACACATACACCCTCCAAAAAACACTACGGTTGTGAAGTTCCTTCCCCAGTTTGATGCACGTGTCGAAGGGGAGACTTTCTGCACCACCAGGCGGGGGGGTGGGCAGCCTGCCAGCCCCGCTCTGCGCCCTTTCCTGCAGCAGGGGCAGAACAAAGTGCCTCCGTGTTCCCAAACCACCATCAGACACTCCATCTCTCATCACCGAGTTAACCCCCCACCGTTGCGTTGCCTTTCCCAGCACACGTGGCGCACGTTGAACAGAAAGAAAACTCAAAACGCCCTTAAGCTACCGCTCTGATCAAGACAACATGGAGAGCATCCTTCTCTTTCATTCCCACTGCACCTTATTTAATGATGGGGACTTGTATCTCCAGCCTCTCGGCTGCCGCTGGAGCACAGCAGCACTGTCACGGGCTCCCTCTTTGATACATCTACACCAGTCACCGAAAAAAGCCTGGAGGATTTTAATCGCAAATGGGTTACAGCTGATACAAGCATCCCAGATGGGGGGAAAAAGAGATTTCAATCTACATAAATGAAGGCAAAATACTATGAGCTGTGTACCAAGGTAATTAAGAAAATCAAAAGAACAGTTTGATTAAAAAAAATATTTTTTTATATATCTATATATCTCTCTCTATATATATACATGCGCCACTGGCAACTGCAGGGTTTTCTTGAAATAACTGAAACAGCTCTTTGCAGTGGAACAGAGTAACACGTGCACATCCATCTCAGCAGCGCTGCCAAAACCCTCTGCTACGTGTCTTAGATCTTCCCTCAGGTGTGGGGTTTTGGTTGTTGTGGTTTTTTTGTTTGGTGGTGGGTTTTTGTTTTGGTTCGGTTTGGTTGTTTTTCGGGGGGGAGGAGGCTGGAGGGTTACCTTTGTTTTAAGAACGATCACATAACTCTAAGTCAACACGAGAGCCTTTGGCCTGGGCGAAAGCCAGGAGGGTGACAGTGATGTATATTTTTTCACCTGAGGCTGATCACGGGTAACTTTGAGAAAAAGCTGAGTCTGTGGTTTAGAACTTCCACAGCACACTTCACTTTCACTTTTTAAAAACACTTTACAAAGGAAGGCATTTAGAAGCGGCCAACGAGATCACGCAAACTATCGACCGGCCTGTTAAGACAGCGTCGTTCGAGCAGGATGGACAGGATGGCAGCGGATGGACGTGAGGTTCGGTAGAAAAATGTCAACACGACCATGTAACAGCAGACTGGACACGTACACAAGATAGTCACACCAAACACTCAGTCTGTATTGAATCTGGTATTTCCTAACCCCTGAGCAAGGAGCTTTCAATAACATTTCTGTAGGTTTGTTTTCCAGCTGCAGCTGCTTTAAAAAGGGTCACCGAGCCGGCGTTCCCAG
The DNA here is from genome assembly GCA_033628505.1 of Tringa tobata. Lineage (NCBI taxonomy): Eukaryota > Metazoa > Chordata > Aves > Charadriiformes > Scolopacidae > Tringa > Tringa tobata. The sequence goes on from JAHREE010000212.1 coordinate 1,232,084, forward strand.
CTCTTCCCAGTGCGTTACTAAATGTAAAACCACACATACCTAGGGCTCAGACTCAGGAACCACCGAGTGTTATCAGTTTGAACAATCTGCACCATCTATTTGAAAAGGCAACAATTCACTATTACACTGCGGTTCCTGCATGTGTTAGAAGCCAGACCTAGAACTAAAAATACATATGGCATGAAAAGGTACATTCCTGTTTGGTCTCTGCCTACCCTGAAGAAGGAAACATCTCGCTGACCTGCCAAAGCACTGCTTTTCTTAACTAGGTTTTCTTTTTTTAAAGTAGTGTAGTTGAACCGGGCTTATCGAATCGATTAAAAGCAGCATGAAGCAATGTGTCCACCATGTACTGTAAAGATTTTTATATAGTCCATAAGCATAAATATGGGAGTCTTCCTGAGCTTATAAACTATGATAAACACACTGATACTTCTGGGATCAGCTCAAAGTACATTTAACGCAGAAGCAATCTTTTTCCACTGGATCTAGAGGGATCTGGATAAGATTCTCGTTAGTTTTGATCATTCATGACAAATCACTAAAAACATACTATTGATGTTATTGCAGATTTTCAATTATATCCATATTTTAAAGAAGTTTACACAGTAATAAGATGTAATGTCATACCCCAGCCACCTAAACTGAGCCCTAATCTGTAATGACTATTAAGTTGTGACACCTCGCTCAGTGACTCAGAAAAAACCTAGGCTCTGTTATGATTAAAACAATACACAGCATTTATTTAAAGAATAGGTTTTGGTTCCTGGATGCCTGCAGCTCCTGCTCTCTAGCTTCAAATTCCATTGTGTGGCTGAGATTTCTAGAAGTCAAGGCCTAAATAGCTCAAAAATCAATCAGTCGAGAGGGAGGAAGGGAAAGTGGTGCCAACGTTCCACTAGAGGATGTGAATTGACGGTGGCTCTGGACTGGTTTTCCCTCCCATCCCTCCCCATCCCCTCTCACCACCAGTTTCATACAGATCATGGCACTCCATGATACAGCTTGGCGGAGTCGCAAAAACTGCTTGTGCAGAAGGGGGAAATGGAAACACTCACCTATCAAGAACAGGGTTGTTTAAAGAAAGATACCCAGCTGCTGAAAGCGCATACTTCATAAGGCTTACGAATATGTTAAAAAAGCCTTAATCTTTGTATATTTTGACAAAGAATGCTCTGTTAGTCTGGGACCCGTATATAATTTGGGAATTAATGCAAAGTTGAACATTTCTTATATGGGACAGAAGGATGCAGAGTACAAGCCAGGGCATATAAACAGCATTTTAACAGGCTAAACAAAGTCCAGGCTCGCAGGTGTGATCCTTGACTATTCAACCACAAAAATCCTGAAAGACAAAGTAGAAGGAGAGCTGTCTGCTGCTGCTGAGGCTGCCAGACATAACTGGCTGAATAAAGCTTATGTTGAATACCGAAGGGGCTGCAGTTCAATGCTATAGATAACACTGATGCTAGCTATACTGCACGGCTACAAAAATCACCTGCAAGCCAGAATAGGTCCCAAACATGGCAAGAACATACATGGTTGGTATATGATACGCACCAAAGCTGTTAACAAGTGGTAAACTTTACCAAACCTGCCACACAGTATATAAGGTGGTATTTTGAAAGGTTCAGATTTGAGCTGTGGGACAGCTCACCCCATTCTTACTTTTCCAGCAGAACACCCCTGTGATTGCACCGTCTCTTGAGCAAAGGGAAGGCACACAGTTGACAACTCTCACACTGACTGACAAAAGACGTTTTGGCTCTGGAAGAAAAGGTGGACGAGCAGAAGAGTTCACAGAGTGTCTTGGTCAACACCTTGAAGAACAATGCCAACAACTTTCCAGAATACAACACCCGATTAATGCTTATAAATACTTAAAGGAAGAGTGTCAAGAGGATGGGGCCTGTCTTTTTTCAGTGGTGGCCAGGGATAGGACAAGAGGAAATGGGCACAAACTTGAATATAAGAAGTTCCACGTAAACATGAGGAGGAACTTCTTTACTTTGAGGGTGGCAGGAATAGGCTGCCCAGAGAGGTGATGGAGTCTTCTTCTCTGGAGACATTCAAAACCCACCTGGACAAGTTCCTGTGCAACCTGCTCTGGGTCAACCTGCTTTGTCAGGGATGTTGGACTAGATGATCTCCAGAGGTCCCTTCCAACCCCATATCATTCTGTGACTCTGTGAGATTCTGTGATCTGAAACCCACTTACGGAAAAATCCGGCTTGTAAAATGTGCACAGCGTGGTCTACATTGCATTTCCTTCAATCTAAGGGAAGGGAATAGCCCTGAACTCTTGGGGAATCAGATCTCACTTCTGCCCCTAGCTATGGATATTTTTTCTGCTTGATATTTAACAGCTTCAGATACTCGGCAGGGGAAGGATATCAACTCCCCCATCAGCAGAGAGCACAAACAGAAATCCTCATGTTAAGAATTAAATTCAGTAAGAATGACAGCTTAATCTTTGCATCTTAAATGTCAAAAAACTGGTATGGGAGAGACCCCAGGCAATGACCACATAGCACTGTCTTGATTGAGCCGCTGGGAGAAAGGTGGTAAAATCAGCTTCCTATTCAGGAAAATCACTGACCAAGCGAACCTTAAAAGCCTGCAGGACCATAAACAGTGGTGAGAAAGTCTCACAAGCTGTCTGGCTTTAGGCTTGGACTGCTCACGCTTTTTCTGCAAGTTTATAGCATCTGAGCCAGTCTCTTTAGTGTTTCTTTCCTTCTCTGCAGCTGTTCTTCAGAAGGACAAGCAGCAGCTTCCAACGCAGGTGCCCTTCACCACTGAAAATCAACCACCGTCTACGGAGTTATTTGCAAATGTTGGGAGTAGGTGGTGAGGGAGTAAACGGACACGAGACATGAAGGAGGCTCAAACATGAATATTTTGATGAAGTTGTATCATGTGATAAAGGGGGGAACAGGTTGCAAGAGGAGGATTTCAAAAGAACTGGAGCAGAGACATGCCCACATACCCGGTATCAGCTGGTTTTGATGATGAAGAAGATGTGAATTTTGGTAAAGAGGCTTCTTGCACAATACTGAATAGTCCTCATCTACAGCAGACCATTCACAACAAGCTATTTCTTTAACTGAGCTAACATTAACTTTGTTTAGAGTTTACCTTTGCTGCATTATTTCAGCCTCCAAGACCCAGCCCTTATTTTGATGGGATCAAAGGTGCTTCACAGAAATAAGGTGAACCACTGTGTATTGAGGACTGCAATAATCATCTCTACAGAATGACAGTGGGTAAGATACTCAGTTAGAAATGCATTGCTTGAAAATCCCAGACCTTATTTTCCAAGGTGGGCATTTTAAAGCGGTAATCATGAGACAAAAAAATCCCCCAAACAGTCCTGAGAGTAAAAACCAGCTCCTGGCTCTGCCCTCCAGCTCTCCACCACCAGAGCACCACCGGCCACTTGTAGATATACAGATATGTGCCTGGATCTCAGTTCCGTCTGTATTTAGGTGAATAGATCTTACCACTAACCATAATTATGTACTTGATGTAAGAAATGAAGCTTTCTGCATGGATTGGAGTGCTTTCCTCAGGAAGTGTAAAAAAAGTAAGCTACATATAGAACAACATTCAGGAAAAGATGTTTTCTGGTTTAGTTGACAAGTTGTGTTTTCCTAAGCATTTCCAACAAACTTCCTACATAGCTACAAATGTTATACTGAATTAGCATTTATTAAAGGGAATAAAGCTACAAAGGGCTTTGCTGACTGCAGGGTTACAGATTTCTCTCTTTCCCAGTGCAAGTACAATATCATTAGTTATTTCCTTTTCAACTTTTATAATACTTTGTCCAGAGTAGTAAAATTGTCATTTCATTTTTACAGGCTGGTTCACAGATAAAGTAGAAATCAACGGGTCGCTCAGTGTGTTCTGCTGCAGAATTAGCCCCATATAAGAATCTCTCAGTAGTTAAAATAAATCCAGCTGCTGGTTAGTTGTAGGCAGAGGAAATTACAACAGTTACGTTATGATCTATGATCTTCCATTTGCAGATCTAAATAGAATCTAAAAGATAACGGTTCAGCAACAAAAGCTGAAGGTCAACTCCAAGCAAATCACTTGACTTCTTAAAGGGGTTTATCTAACGCATCGTGCTGAGTGTACCTCCTTCTAACACTCCAATATTTTGCCATTGCTAGCATTCACAAACCATTAACAGGCACCCAAAATCCTAAGCCAAACACTACTGTAATAAAACAGGCTATATAATGTAAAAATGTATTACCGTGTTAATGTAAAAATGCTTTACATCGCATGATACTGAAAAACTTCTCTACTCAAGGTCAAAACAAAAGGTCTGTTTCCCATTTAAGAACAAGCCCGTGCAAGAGATGGTGTTCACTTGCCAACTTTCATAAAAAGATTAATCCACAACATCAATATGAATATAATTTTTCATACTAAAATACAGATTTATTTTAAGGAAGTGGATAATATTTGTATTACATTTTATAGGCCCCTATAGTTACATCTGGTCCTTATTTATTTAAATTTTATTCAGCTTGCATAATATTTTTGCTTACAGTTATATTCTCTAAGATCAGAAAAGCTAAAACCTGAAAATTCAATGGCACTATTCATTAACATTCCTTGGGTCTGCAGTCATAGACATTTGCAAGCTCTCCTTTGATTCTGAAATAATAAAACTAAGGTAATAAGATGTTTAGTGTAAAAATATATGACTTAAGTCAGAATGATAGAAAGAGCTATGTTTCTATGAATCGCATGCCAAAGCAAACCAAAAGTTTTTCAAAAAGTATACATGCTCATTTTAGAGGGAATAATAAAACACAGAACTACATATTAAAATGTTAACTCTCTCACTCTCATTATTTTATTAAATAAAAAAAATATAAAAATTTACAGTGTACAGTGCATAACACCGGTTATAAAGAATGTACGAGATCCTGAATGCGTAGGACAGAGGAAGCCAAAAGCCAGTGGTTTCAACCAGCAGCAAGCAAGATACCCCTGAAGTCCATTCTGACATGTCCTACTGCTTTTGTGTATCGTGAGCTTAAATTTTACGGTTGATTTACACTCCTGGAAGACACCAGCTTCTTCAAGCAAGGCCCTGCTACGCAAAGTCAGCCCTACACTCAGCTAAACCCTTGCCAAAGATCCATCAAATACATGATTTGCAAAACTTACTGCTCTCATTCCCATTTGTGATAACTCATCTACAAGGCAGTTTGGTTTTTTCATGCTGTTGTAAGCTAACGTCCTTCTGGAATTATGATGTATCCACCAACTTCATTTTAACATTATTCAACCAAGAGACAAAGCAATTCCTCACAATTTCAAGCTAACTGCATTTACCACTCTGTCATTAAATTGCCTTCTGTTTTATAAATGTGGGTGATGGTTAAGAAGTGATTGCATTTTTTTCCTCTCCCAACCGCAAACTTTTCCTCTACAATACCCACACCAGGATTAAAAACTTCGACTTCCATTACCATTTTTCATTCTGTTGTTCCATTCATCGTGCGACAGACTTAACAGCACCAGTATCTATAGCCAATACATTGCTGAAACCCTCCTGAGGCCAATTTCTTGCTTTTCATTTGTAGTTACAAGGTAAGCATATTCCACTAAACCAGTTTCAGTCTTAGCTGCGCTTGATGACTGCCTACAAAGTCGCTCAGACCTCGGCTGTCTATAACTGATGAAGCTATTTTTGCCTGAATCTAAATATAACTGAGGCGGGAGGGAGGGAAGAAAGCTCAAGGAAGGGAGAACCTGTTTGTTTAGGAATGCACAAGTCACACCAGTCCTCGTGTTTAGGTAGGTCCCCACTGCTGACTGCAGCACGGCACAGAACAGAGATATCAGCCTTGGCTTCGCTGTTAGTAACAGCCTGCTCTTGGCAGCCAGGAGATCCTGGCAGGGTAATTAGCCCTCACAGCTCCAGGGGCAAACATCGGGTCTTGAACAGCTGCAATTTAAAGTCACAGTTTTCTTGATTATTCCCTTGCCCTTCCTTAACAGATGGGGTTTGTGCAAGGTCTGACTCACCTGGACTGACAGAATGAATCTAAATATTCTTCTGTCAAACTGCATCCCCAGCATCTCGAAGCTCCCCTGCTCTGCCGCCAGCCAGAAAGCCTTCTGGGCTCACCGAGGGGATTAGAAAAGCTTGTTCCTCTCCCACTGCGGCGTTACCAGCTCTCACACCGACCAGTGCTAGCCCAGCCCGGGCATATTCTGTTACTTTTTGGAGCACTGCTAATGTGTTCCATTTCCCTGGCTTCGTGGATCACTTTATTTCACAGATGGAGTACCTCAAAGTTTGTTAATTGCCTTAAAAATCCTTTTTATTAAAGCCAGCCGAAAGCAAAAGTAAAAAAAGTTTTTATTTACCAAATTCAAAGTAGACAACTCAGTATAAAAATTCTGCATTAGAGGTTTGTTGTCATTTTCAGTAAAAAAAAAGACACAGGATAAATTATGCTGCTTTTCTTCCTGAGGTTCAGACAATGAGTGCCTCCAGGCTACTCCCCCTCCAAAGAGCCCCCAGGTTACTGCTCCTGCAATCTTTTTTTCTCTCATATTGCAGGTGCCTCTTCAGCACTTAATTGTGATTTCAAGCCCCAGCTGAGCCTCTGTGCCCTCCTCCCCTCCCAGGGTTTTCTAACCCTGCCTGGGGGATGTCCCTGCACTGGCCCTGGAACGGCTGAATCCCCTCCGGCACGTCTGAGCGTCTTCATCACCCAGGCAGCAAATACAGAGTCAATAACTACGAGTAATCAACTCGACCATTGCTAAATTATTCAGCTGGAAGCAAAACAGGGCTCCCATCAACGAAGAAAACGTTTGCATCTTAGAGAGATGCTTTTCCCCCATGCACTGCCAAGAATAAAATCCCTGTAAATTGACAATCCTGTTTTATAGAAAATGGCTCGTTGCAAGTCGCTAAGCAGACAAGACATTGCTGCGTTCACCCACCCCGGGATGATGATGGGGTTCAGGTGATTTAACCCCACATGCCATCTGGAGGAATACCAGGACATCTTTTCTTAAATAATTCCTCAATGCCCTGTTCTCCGACGATTAAAGAAGAAAACCTCAGAGAAACTTTCTGGCAAGACAGTTTCATAGAAAAAAAAGCTCATGACTCGAAACTAAATTATTTGCCTTGAAACAACTTCTGCAGAATGTGTGAAACAAAAGCAGAACAGCTGAGGAATGTTTCCTAAGTTTATGGAGGACTGGACTCTGGAGGACCGGCGCTGCAGGGCTGGTTATCCCGCGGGGTCCCAGCAGGCCGTGCCAGGACTGGCTCCCTGCCGTGAACGCCCAGGTCTGAAAGCTGAACTCCATGTCCCACCAAAAGTCCCAGCTCCTCCAGGCTCCAGCGTCCTGCCCAGAGCTGGTGGCTCCCAGTTCAGGAATCCAGGCACCCTGGGAGCACCGGCAGCTGCCGAGTGACAATGACATCCCTGTCAGGTTTATGGCTGCTATTAGTGGCGGTGGAGGTGACGAGCGTTTATATCTCATTCAACAACCCGGGGGACAAGAGGGCAGGACGGTGTCCTGGGGAGCAGAGTTAGAGCCTCAAACCTCATTTTGCCATGTTTCTGAAAACACTTTTTTAAAGAAAAAAAAAAATCCCACTCTGAGGTTACTTTTACAAGTTTGATTGGACTACAACCAAAAAAAAAAATAATCTTCTCAGAAATTGAAAGCCCTGTACTTCAGCCAGCTCCACTCTGCAGTTTAATTGCTTTAAAGCAGAGGCCATGTGTTGTGTTCTCTCTCAGGGGCACAGGGGAAGGTGAAATGAAAGACAGTGAAGAAAGAAATAAAAGTATAAATCAGCCCTTAGAATAAAATGAAATAGGACTGGCTTAAGGGCTACCACAGTTAAAGATCAACAACATGAAGACAACTCTCAAGGACAACCCTTTCTTCCTTTCTACAGGCACGTCCTCCCAGCTGATGCTCTCCTGCTCCCTGTGGCACACAGCAACACGCCTTGCTTATAATACATCCAACCTTTTGCAAGTGTAATGCAAAATCTTCTCAACACAAAACACTTCACAGGGGTTAAGACATCACTTTCCAACCTCCTGAACAAATTAACCTCCCTGCTTGCAGGCTATGTGTTTTTCAAGTCCCTGCTTGGTGATTTCTGATGAGATTCCTCAGGTTAGCACTGAAAAGTTGCACTCTATATTTCATTTTGAAGCAGTGCACCCCTTTAGTGGGTTCCCAGATTTATTATTCCAAAAGCTGGGTCTGTACATCCTGTAGTTCAGAAAGATCCCAAATACTCCGAAGCGAGCATTCCCATCACACGGGAGCTGCTGTCGAGCATCAGTGCTGATCACCAGCATTGACTCAGGTAAGTATTTTTAGATCAAGTGCATTTTAATTCCACATAGATGAGGCCCTCAGATTTGACAAGCAGCCTCCCTGTATCCCCTGTACTGATAAATTCATTCTGAGATCCTGAGAACTGGGGTTCATATCCTTCATGGGTTTTGGTAGGCACTTGCACACCTGATAGGAACGAAATAAAGATACCCCAGTAGAAAAAGGAGGAAGAAACGGGTGTTCATGTCTTGTTTTCTCTTTACAAAAGGGTAGAAGAAGTCTCTGCAGACACTGGTCCTACAGATTCACCCCTCCTCTGCCATGCACTTTCCATCCCCAATGGAGCCATCAGGAGCCCTCACCCCTATTGTCTGTGTGTGCCACCTGAACTACAAGAGTAGGAAAGACAGCATCCCCGCTTTGTGCTCGCAGAGAGAGGCTACAAATGGTGCTGTTCCTGGTCTTTCTGACTTTGATCTGACGATTCCCGTTTCAGAAATAGCTAAAAATCCAACCCCAAACTGCTGAAGCCAATTATAGCTGTGTTTTAATTCTGCACTGCAGAAAACAGTGGGTCTTGGATACACAGTTTCTGCCACACAAGACCTTCAGAAGCGATGAACTTCTGTGGCATGTAGGCAGAACATCTACAGAAGCAGTCAAGCTGTAAGTCAATTTATTCTGCCTTTTTTAAAATACAAAAAATGTCCATCTATATACCCAAATTAAAAACAATGGAGAGCAATACAAGACACATCACTCAGCTCCATGAACCTGACTTTGTTTTCAAACAAACTTTTATTTTCCTCTCTAGTCCACGAAACCCAGAAAGACAGAAACTTTCCTGCAGTCCTGAGTAGGATTTTCTGTCACCCCTCCTCATTTTATTATGTGGGCTTCATTTCAACTCTTTAACAAAAGGCTTTTTTGCCTTCATGGCCAAAAATGTAAGGCATCAAAACAATTTGGGAGAGATGAGTAGTACAAAGTAGACGGAGCGATGATAACGCCACCAGCTAAAGACACAACCCTGGCTGCCTGCATGAGGAGAAGGGTTTCACACCCCGTTTTGGCTGAGCAACTTCTGGAGAACAAGTTCTAGAGAGGGTCCCTGCACATGGCAAACCATCAGATTAGACAGTGGTCTCACAGAAGCAACTTGTTCCCTATGAAACAACATTGCCCACCTTCGGAGGAGCAGATTCAGAAATATGAAAAGAAACAGGGATTCATCTGGGTCCTGTAATGTGAGGATCTGAAATGTGGGTAGAGGCACCTCCCTCCCCTCATGAATTTCAGTTACTGCAATCAAGTACATAGATTTTTGAAATAAATTCCTAGGAGGACACTTTAATGAATAAACTAATGAAAGTATAATACTTAACCAAAACCATTTACTCAATTTATAGAATAAAATCCTTTGCATTTTTCTCATCTGCTCTGTAAAGCAGATATTTATAATTTTCATTTATTTATATTAAAATTTCATGAAAGACATGTACCAGATTGCGTCTGACAGACTGCCATGTATTATTTCCAAATTCCAGTTAAATGAAAAAGCAGAGAGATGAATGACGCTGAACTTCTTATTTGAATTTACTCAACACTGAGGAGCTTGACAAGAAGGGGCCTGGGTAGAGAAGAGCACTCGCCTGGACAAAGTGAAAACCATAAAGGCTGACCTAAGCCTTCAGCATAACTCAGATCTATCTCCATGTGAAACACAGCAATTCATCCAAGCTCTACGCAATCAGAGACTCAGATAAATGGGACCAAAGGCTGAACCTTTTCCAATTTCAGCTTTAATATTGTAAAAGATACAGCCTACGTTTTGCAAAACAAAACTTTGTTTTTCCTTTCTACTTCCTTGTGGGTTTTTTTCCTTCTTTTTCTTGGTCTGGAAAAGGATTACTACACTGCAACTGTCTGTAGCTGCTGACACTCACAGCACTTCATTGCTTAATGATGCACCACTATATTTTTGGGATCAGCCGCATGTAACAGAGCAGCTCTATTGCCTTAAGTGTCTCTGTGGCAGGGGATTCGGGAGAACCCAGTAAAGACACCTCTGCAGCAGACTTGTTTACTGAAAGAATTGAATTTGACATTTAGAAAAACCAATCTGACATTCTGTTATACTGCAACACAGCATCTCTTAAATGGAACGTGGAGTGGAAACAGCAACAGTGGAGGCAGAGCAGGGTTGAGCATAACTAACTCTCTGAGTTTATACTTGAAGTAATAGATTTTTAATTTAGCTGAAAATATTTTTTTTAAAAAACAGCACAGTAAAGAGCAAGATGAAGCAAAAAGACGCAGAAAACAAGAAAAGATTACCTTTGGTTTACTTCTGTTCAGCAAGGGCTTTTGCTGGCAGGGAGATAAATCACCGTTTGTTTAAACAGCTACTAAGCATTTATGCTCTCAAGTTGTGGCGTTAACCTTGCCGAAGCAGCTCTACCTCTGCGACATTCATTTCTAGTCCAACCATTTTGGTAACTTACCTGCTTGAAACTCTTAATGGTTAAAAAAGCCACATATTTGTAAACTCTGACCACAGCAGAAAGCACTACTGAAACACAATCCTTTCCATTTAAACAGGAACAGCAAACAACTGATCTGATACAAGGCAAAGTTATCAATTTGTTGTCAGAGATTGTAGTTGCTGGTTTCTCATCCCTGTACTGAACAGTTCATTAGAGCAATTACAGATTAATGGCATCATTAGTTTCTACGTTTTCTTTGTCTCCTATTCTTTATCAGACACAGTAAATATTAGTTTACCAGAAACTCACCAGTGGAGTGTCTTTCCCCCCAACGATGCTGAGTCCTAGGCCTGAGCGGCCCTTAGATATCTCTATAGTCATCTCCTGCCCTGGAACTATAGGACACGTTGCTGGATCCACAGGCAGTGGAGGTGGAAAGACACCTAAGAACAGGAAAAGATAAAGAAATAAGTCATACTATTCAACGAGAAAATGAAAATCATCAAAGGAATCATTTGAGAGCAACAAATTAAGTACTTGTATTTTGCTCTTCACCTTTACCAATCTAAATTGAACTAGGAGGCTACTCTGAGTCACTTCTGAAATCTCTGAATCACAATGACTCTAGAGTTCTGGAAGTAAATGTTCAGAGTAAATGTCTGGGAGGACATCTAATCCAGTTATGACCTATACAATTCAGATAATGGTGGCAACATCTATTGCATTCAGGACAGATAAGGTTACGATCCAGCACCACGGAATGGACAGGGCATGTCCCAGATTGCCTTTCCTTCTTTTTTAATTAAAAAAGAGGAACAAAGCCTTTGTATGTAGAAGTCAAGAAAAACAAGCAAAGACACCTTCAAGCTCTCAAAAATTCCAGAATGAGAGAAAAATATAAACACTCTATAAGATAACTCACAATAGGTCATTGGATATTCAAAGAAAAAGTCTCAGCAAAAGTTGTATGAGAAAAAAAAATCCATCCTGGGTTAGGGTAATAAATATACTCTATAAAATACAGAAAAAAGAATTGGTTCATACTACGGCTGGTGGCTTCTGTCTCTGGAGAAAGATATGTAGGTGTTGGCACCAGCGGTATCTCCTGTGAGTTGGCTGGTACTTTTGTTGAAGATTTGGATTGTTTGATCTGGTTGAGGACCTAAAAGCAAAGCAGAAGCAAAAGAGATAAGTTACCAATCACAGAAAGGCATGTTTTGTGGACATCATTATTAGTTGTTGATTATTATACCTTACTAAATCCACTAAGTCGACAGGAGGGAAACAAGCAATAAGCATAGGTGAACTGAAAACATTGTCTTCATAAATAAATGAAAAATCAGGATGACTGGATAATTGTGCTTCTGGAAATGCTCATGAAGGAAGTAGGGACACGACTTCACCTTGTGCCTCTCATACCAATTAATGGGGTCTTTGGTTGGTTGGTTGATTTTTTTTTTTACTTTTAAACAGCAAAGAACATCCTTGACATGAGTCTGTGTGACTATTTCCACATACTTAAAGGGAAGCAAGTAATTTATCTAAGTTTTCACCAAGAAAATCATTTTAATGTCTCCCCAGTTAACCCCTTTCCTCTGTAAATCACTCAAACTTCAGCTAGATCAAGCCCCCAGAATCTGCCCTTATCGGTTAACATAAACACACATACATTTTCTGGGAGCTGCTCCTCCGCTTCCTGCCGATCTGCCACCACTGGTTTGTCAGCTTTAGATTTCACATCCTAAAAAGTCAAAAAAAGAAAGTGATGTGTATTGAAAATGTCTCGTTAGCGTAAATAAAATTTCCTCCAAAACTCAAAATGATGATTCTAGGCAAACAGTGGTACTGCTTCATGTGATTACATTTGTAGCACAACACAAAGCTGAAGCCCAGAACTTGAAAGAGGAAAAGCAAGTATGAATATAGGGAACTGTGTCCAGTTTGGGGCGCCTCACTACAAGAAGGACATTCAGTGGCTAGAGTGTGTCCAGAGAAGGGCAACGAAGTTGGTGAGGGGTCTGGAGAACAAGTCTTGTGAGGAACGGCTGGGGGTGTTCAGCCTGGAGAAAAGGAGACTGAGAAGAGACCTTCTTGCTCTCTCCAACTACCTGAAAAGAGGGTGTAGCAAGGAGGAAGTCACTGTCTTCTCCCAAGGAACAGGCAATGGGACAAGAGGAAATGGCCTAAAATTGTGCCAGGGCAGGTTTAGATTGGATATCAGGAAAAATTTTTACCCTAAAAGAGTTACTAAGCATTGGAATGGGCTGCCCAGAGAAGTAGTTGAGGCACCATCCCTGGAGGTATTTATAATACAGGTAGACATAGTGCTTAGAGATATGGTTTAGTGGTGGTTTCTGCCAGTGTCAGTTGATGGTTGGACTTGATGATCTGAAAGGTCCAACGCAGGCAATTCTATGATTCTAATACCAGGAATTATTAAAAACACACCCAATAGTTTTGAAGGCATACAATGTAAGGAAGGGATTTTTGGGGAGGAGATCATCACACGCATTCTATATTGTTCCTGAGCAATAAGAAGCTCTAGAGAAGAAGGATGTGTGTCCTCTGGGGCCACAATTTCCATGCTGAGTGGAATCATGCAGGTCTCTGTGCCAAGCCTCCAGCCAGCACACAGGTACCAGTACAGACCCTGTGGTGCCTACAGCAGGAGGGGGTTTTAATTATCTCTTCTCTCCTTCCCCCTCCCTTTTTCGGCAGCCCTCAGCAGCACTGAGCATGCTGCCAGCACTTAAATAATGTAACTACTTAAAATGCATCATCCAGCCTCATTATAAATATCTCAAACAATGGCACTTCAATCACGGGCTCCACTTGTATCCTAATTTCTTTCCATATCCTTGCAATACACTACAAAATATTTTTTCTCTCCTACTTCTACAGCTGCTTCCAGACAGTCACAGTCTCCTCCCCTTGTTAGCTCTCAGCCAAACTTAGGCTGCTTTGATCACAGTATTAGTTCGTTATCTTACCCCATATTAAAAAAAGCCTGACAAACAGCCTAGTTTTCAGGAAAGCCAAGTACCAACTTCAAAAGGCAACAGAGAGATTCTGCCTCTCAAAAGAATTTCTAATTAAGATGACAATTCATACATTTAAAAATAAATACATAAAACAAATTTTAGGTAACCAAACTTGAAAATACTGGCCTTGTTTCCTGGAGTTTTATTATGTTAAATCATGCCAAACCCCACAAGCTTTCCCCCTGCTCCCTTGCATTTCTTTTTTCTGCATTTTTCTCCAAGTTTGCTGTAACTATCCAACTCTAACTATTATCCAAATGGCTAACAAGAAAAAAGATAAAATGGTGATCTCATTGTATTTTCAGAGGTGCCAGGGAGAAATGAGAAGAACGCTTTGTCATTTTATGAGAGATTGCTTTAATGAGCAATGAAAAATTATTTCATACTTCCCTTTCATTCTGATACGTGACTAAAATCTGTGTCTTCATCTTGCACATCAAGGAAGCACCAAGCATCACCTTGAAATCTCTTGAATCTTCTCCCTTTAACTCAGACTATGCTAGAGGTACCTGAACTATATAAAAATATTTCCAGTCCCTCAAGCACTGAATTTTACACTCAGCATTTGTCATAAGTCTGTGACCCGACTGGTTTAATACAATTCAGTTCCCTCAAATGCATCCAAAAGCATTTTTACGAATCCCCTTCTCTTTGCCAACATTTCAAGGACACGTTTTCCGTTTGTGGTACAGGCAGATTATTGTTCTAAATTGAAATCTTTTTAGGAAAATGAAACCATTCTCACATACCAAACATCAGATTAATTATCCCACCTACAGGACACTGAATATTAAGTACATGCTCTGCCAGGACACTAATGATGCAAACTGCTCCAGAGCACACGCAGCCACCACTCAAGGCATTTTCACCTTTGTAAAGTGAAAAGTTTTGAGTGCATCTCAAAGCCCCATATATCAGTCCTTTTCCAACCACATTTTGCGGAAAGCAAAATAGCTCCAGGCCTCAGAAAACCATGACCTTCTATGAGGCCACCTCAAAGCTCAGCTAACGAGCATGCAGACTTTGCCTAACACTTCCACTGGCTCCAGTTCAGAAATAAAGTTGTTTTCTTCCCCCCTCTTATCATCCAAGTCCACAATGACGCCCATTATATAACTTTATACTTTTTAAAGTGATGAAGTGACAACAAAAAGTATCTTGGGAGAGACTGACAAATTTATCAACAACAAGTGACTAGAGAATGATGTGATTTTTAAATTTTGCTTTTTTTAATTTTTTTATTACAGCTGTCACTTGGTGAAACATCCTGCCCATGCTCTGAGCTGTACATACTTGTGGAAGATCTCTGCTGATAAGCACATACTTTTTATTTACTCAGTGAACTTGATCTTACTTGTTGACTTCTACATTCCTGATTTCTCCTGACACATGACTGAGAAATTCAATAACAATGGTGGAGTAGCATTAGGCTCTAGTAGCAACCATCATGCTATGAAAAACAAGGCAATGTTTTCTTTTGCCTCAACAGTCACTAAAAGACTGCAAGAGAAATCTCCGTTCCTCAGAATAACGAGCTGCCTTGTGTTGAACCGCAGTGTCCAAGTCTTAATGTCAGTGTCACTTAAGTCTTAATGTCACTACAAACTCATTTTCCCTCTGGTCAGAAGGGACAGATCACAACCATCAGCACTTACAAAAATAAGATACACTTAGAAATATTTGCCATCTAGTTTTAAAATCCTGATTGAAAGAAAACTCTGAAATCATGAAACTGGCTTTTGCCACTATTTTTCATCCATTTATGCCTCTAAATCAAGGGCTGGCCCAACTGAAGGCATTATGGAATGAGCAGCTGGATCTATAGGCATTCAAATACTTTTCTAAATCTACCTCCTAGCCCTTAACTTTTCAGTATCTATTTATCTAATGGAAAAATCAGTGAGTCACCCCTAAGCAAACATCCACTGAATGAAGGCAGGGCTACATAGCAGCCAACAGGGTGACACACTCACTGCCTCCCAGACTCCCCAGTGACCTGGGACAGGTCGCCTGCTCTCTGTGCTGCAGTGGAGATAACAATACTGGCCTGCTGGGTAAAGAAGTTTGAAATCCAAAGATAAAAAGTAAATTGTAGCAGCCAGTTGCTGTTACACGAACAATTTAAGTGGAAAGATGAGATAACTTGGTATGGACAGTGGGAAAGGAAAACTAAGTACTACACCGATGTTCTCCGCATCTACAGGATGATCTCAACAAATCCATGCCTTTGTCTTCTCTTACCTTTCTGCCATTGCCCTGTTCTGGACAACTCTTAACATCAACACTTCATATTTTTCTTTTTTCTTTACCTTTCAGTCCAAAATAATGCAATTTCTACCCTTTGGCTCCACAGTTCCCTTCTTTCTTGCTTCAAGTTTGAAAAGAAGCTGCCCGTATGCTCCCAGTTTCCTGTTGTCCCAGCGGCATCTTCCCTCCACACCTATCTTGGACCACTGGAAATACTTTTCTTCTCCCCATTAAATTCACGTTTCCTCTAATAGCTTTCAAAAAACTGCACAGCACAATGTCCTACACCGAGTTTATTTTTGTACAATACTTTTAATGTGTTTTTAACTACTTCACTCTCTGAGCAGTTTTTCACATTACCTTGCAATCCCTCAAAAGTTTCTTGCCAAGTTGGGCAAGAACAGCAATAAAACCAGGTGAGTTACACTTGGAAATACATACAAAACTCTGATTCATTTATATTTCAGTGCATCAAACGTGGATTCTGCACAAGACTACCAAATACAGATAATCATAGAATTATAGAATGGTTTGGGTTGGAAGGGACATTAAAGACCATCCACCCCCTGCCCTGGGCAGGGACGCTTCCCACCAGACCAGGCTGCTCCAAGTCCCATCCAACCTGGCCTTGAATCCCTCCAGGGATGGGGCAGCCACAGCTTCTCTGGGCAACCTGGGCCAGTGCCTCACCACTCTCAAAAGAAAGAACTTCTTCCTAATATCTAGTCTAAATCTCCCCTCTTTCAGTTTAACACCGTTACCCCTTGTCCTGTTGCTCCACTCCCTGACAAAGAGTCCCTCCCCATCTCTCCTGGAGCCCCCCTTCTTTAGGGACTGGAAGGGGCTGGAAGGTCTCCCTGGAACCTTCTCTTCTCCAGGCCGAACCCCCTCAACTCTCTCAGCCTGTCCTCCCAGCAGAGGGGCTCCAGCCTTCGCAGCACCTTTGTGGTCTCCTCTGGAGCCATTTCAACAGGTCCATGTCCTTCCTGTGCCTTCCATCTTTTTTGTAAACCATTAGGAACACAAATCAGTCCATTTTAATGGGTGCTCGAATAGCACATAACACTTCCTAACTATTGGAGTTCACAGACTTGTTAATCAAATACTAGCTACAGAACATTACGTATATTCAATTCCTATCTGTGAAACCTAGAACACTCTGCAAAAGACACGATGGAGCAGGAAGAAGGCATCTAAGAACAAAAAATCCTGAAATGTCAGGTTTCCTTGGCTGAGGGGGGCACACACAGAGTGTGCACACACAGCAGGGCTCAGCCAACGTGCTCCTTGGAAAAGAAGGAGGCTGTTGGACAAAAAGACTGTCTCAGCAAATTTTATGTACCTCTAGGTTAGTCGCTCCTCAGCATATTTAGTAGTTTTCCATCTTAAATTTTTAACATGGAGTCCAAAAAAGGAGATTAGAGCTGCACCCTGAAGGTCTTTCAAATATCTGATAATGCACGATCCTGACATATTAAACAAGAAAAAAGCCCGTCTATATCAATGAGAAGTTCAGTATTTATTACAGCGCTCACTGACAGCACCACATTAAACCAGAAGTTATGGGCTTGATGTAGAAATTACTGAGAGTAACTCTATAGCTATGTTATTCAGGAGGCAAGACTAGATTATGATAATAGACATTTTGGCCTCAGAATATACGAAGCTATGAATATAAATAAGAACATGATTTACAGACCACGCTTTTTTCTGAAGTTTGTCACACATGGATGGCAAGAGTGGAAACTCAATCCCCTCACTGAGAAAGAACTCAAAAGAGGGCCAAAATGCTACATAAAAACTCTTATCTCGATATTTTAACAAATTATACTGACTGTTTAGTTGATGAAAACAGTCTATGAATGTAGAGCTTGATTCTGCTCTTACACGTACTGGATGTTATTTGACATAAGCAATACTCCAACACAAAGGCAGATGGAAAACAAATCAAGACAATGAGCCTGTATTTTCTAAGCTCTGATCATGACTAAATAATGCTTTAAGTCACTTACAGTTTTGTTGGATTCCTCATCGGTCAAGCTTTTCATGACAACTTCCAAACTCAGGTCTTCTTCGCCACTTGCAGGTTCTGTACCACCATGATCCTGGCAGAAATGATTGATAACAGTTTTTTAAACACAGCTATGAACCCCCATAAAAGCTAAAGAAAAAAATTAGACAATTTTACCTTTCCTTTTGTTTTTCTAAACAAGTAGCAGCATGAAAAAGTAAAAAGATCCACAATTAAAGCATCCTAATGTCAGGAGACAGACAAGCGATACAAGTTTTGACAGACAGACTTTGGTCTCCGCTTGCCTGGCCTGAAGTACCACGAGGTAGTCCAATACGGGCACTTAGGTGCGTCTGTGTCAACTTTCAAGGCCAGATTAATCCCTATCAGCTGTGAAAACTGTTGAGTTTGTACGGAAGGAAGCCCAGTTCCCTTCATACAATCTGAAGAGGTTGGTAGCAGCTGGACTGAGATCTCCACCCTGGAGGAGGCGAAGCTCTTCTGGTTAGAGCACATGGCAACCAAGCTCAGGATTCAGGTACTTCACTGTGACAATACTGCAAATGACTTTCAACAGCAGCTACTAGAGAACCAACAAATGAAGGTAATGGCCCAAAAGATGCAAGTATTTTCACCAAGATGCGCTCCAGAGCTTTCTCCTGCATGAAGTTTTTCTCTTTCTATAGAGGATTTCCCACAAAAATGGCCCTTGAGACATAAAACAGCACCAAACCAGATAGAAAAGCTTGTCTGATCAGGATTTTCTGGTATTTTCTCTAGATAATAACTAGCTTAGTTATCACTAGAAGAAAAAATATTTTCTTCCCATACCAACAATTAAAGTTAAGGTATATAGGAAGTTGAGGGTTGGACAAGATGATCTCCAGAGGTCCCTACCAACCCCATATCGTTCTGTGATTCTGTGAAATGGCATCTTTTCAGGGAAAACATTAAATTAGAATTTAAAAGTTAAGAGTATCACTAACTCGGTTACACGTAAAATTTAACATGTTAAGTTTCCTTCCCTTTTTTAGACCATCCAGGTCCTGAATCTGAAAAGTTTTTTTATATTTTTATTTTAAAATAGTTTTAACACACTTAAGCCTTCAATCCAAATGTGGAGCTGTTCTCTCTTGCAAAGCAAAATGGACTATGTACAACAAATCAAATTTCTGGAGCTTCAGTCCTAGAAGGAAAATTATTTCTTAATTTTCATTAGACATTTTACATTTAAGTTGCCAATGAGAATCACCCAAATGTCTCACCCACCACTTCATCAGGTAAAGTACCTCTGTGTTAGTACAAAGGCTCACTCTGTTCACTGTTACAACAGAATATCTCATTCTGTGGCTTTCTGATGAATGAAAGTTTTTTAAAACAGATATATTACAGTAATCAATATTTAATAGACTTTGCCTCTAGTGGCTTGTCCACAGCGTTGCACCACATCATAGTTTTACCCTGTCCTGCAACTCGATGCAATGAAGCAAGACCCTGTTTTAAGACATATATACTGTTTGTCACTTTCCATATTAAAATATCTTAATGAAGATAAAGAGATAAACTGAAGAAAATTAACACAACAGTGCATGGTAACTATGGCACCCTGATATTGTTACACCAGCCAGTCTATTTAATCTGATCTGACAAGTTTCATGTACAGTGTACGTGGCACACAACGTTAAATATTTATTTGGTATTTCAAAGATATAATTTCAAGATGTAATGCACAGTCAGTTTTGTTTTGCTTTATTTACAGAAGGAAGAGCTGCCACAGGAAAGCAATGTAGATTTCAATACAGCAACAGTATCTTTTGGTCGCATTTATTTTATATAATAAAAAGATACTGGCTGGAAGTGAAAACCTGCGTTTACTTATAAAACACATACCACGTAAATAGTAAGAGCTTGCCATTAATGCTTGAAACTCAACCCACAAGCATCTACCTCTAAAGGCAAACATCCTGAGCGCTTTGGTTTGCACATGCTGGTAGAGTCTAATTACAGTCATTTGACCACAGAGCACAGAATGTGCCTAAACAAAGCTTCCTGGCTCCTCCTGAAGACACAAATATTAAACAAAGCTGGGAACAAATGCAGGTATTAAAGAGTCAACAAAAATAAAATTAACTCGGGCTCTGTAAACTGTAGAGTAATTTGCAATCCACCAGCTGCACCTGGGACACATGGCTTTTACACAGGAGAGAAGGAAAAAAGCCAAAGTACTGGCCAAAAAAGACTCAAATCCAAAGAAAAACCGAGCACCTTGTACAGTGTCGAGCACTGCGCCTGCGTGGGATATAATGTGGAAAGCAATAGCAGGCGTGCCAGCAGGACATCCATCCAGCCTTTCCCAGCACGGAGCATGCTGCGGGATCACAGTAATGCTTATTGAAATACCAGGAGTTCAATGCACACAAATTCATCAATTCAAGGCGAGACCGAACCCCAATCGAATTACAAAACATCTTTTGTTTTATTAGGTCAAATAGAAATGGAATTAAAAAGCAACAGCAAGGTTAACCATGTACTTTATCTAGAAAATTTCGTTACACCACGTCAAGATGTCAAAATGATAACCATGTGGTGACACTGCAGGGATTCATGGGGCACAGGAGAGCAATCGCTCCGCACCGGGGCTGTGACAGCAACTATAATGAGGAAAAACACTGGTAACCTTACCACGCTAAGGAAGTTTTTGCATTGGAAGATCATATGCTACAACATTGTGTATTAAACACCCCTCAACTGCTCCTCCTGGAAGAAAATGAGCAGGAACGATGCTGGGGCACAGGAGACAGCGGTGGACCAGGGCTCTCATTTGGGCTGGGATTGTCTCAAGGGCCTCCTGTAACGCAAACTATGGACACAGTGACCTCTTTTACCATAGCTAGTTGCTGGTCACCCTTACTTTGTTTTAGAGATGCTGATCGGAGTGTATTCTGGAGGAAAAAGAACTTAGAAGGTGGGAACTTCCCCTGACAAACGCTTGTTTCTCTTCTGTAGGAGGATATCCATGTCCCACCCAAAAAAGCCTCACCGAGACTACTCAAACCAGCTGAAAAAGGAGTGGGACAGGAGACAGCAAGGTTTTCGTTTGGAGACTTTTCTTCCTCCTGTACAGCAATAACCTGTTTAATACCTGTCATTAATGCCACGCTGGCCCTTTCAGTAACGATGAGATCAATAATGAAGAGACAGGGGAAAATATGCCTATTAGGTCAAGTTCCTACCCAATGCATTTTATGATTCAGGGTTTAATTAGACAAGGTGTCTGAATTTATAATGAACTGCTAATTATGATTAATCTGCCTAATTTAGCAATCCCTAATTGAAAAAACAAAACAAAACAAAACAAAAACCTTACCTCAGTAGAAGAGTGGGAGCTGGAAGGTAATGGGAAAGGAGTAACAGCCATCTGATTGACCGCATCTTCACTTCTGCAAAACAAACAACCAACACCACATGACACACTAAACCATAATAATAAACTTTTGAGTTGATTTTGCCCAATAAGAAAATACTCTTACTAGAAGTTAGAGCTTAGAAAAGCACTTTGCTTTTGTTCTTTGCTAGCAAACAGATTACATCCCTTCTTGGGAGCACAGTAGTTTCATCTGGGACGTACTGACACCACATTCTTTGGAAAGTTTGTGTGGATTATCAGAGGATGCAGCTGGAGTTTATGGTCCCTACACTTCAACACATGTTCTAAATCTTTGTTAGCCTCTTCTAAAAATGTCTACATTTGTAAACTCCCTGTTTAGAATCATAGAATCATCTAGGTTGGAAGAGACCCTTGGGATCATCGAGTGCAACCATCTACCCTACTCTACAAAGTCCTCCCCTACACCATATCCCTCAGCACCACATCTAATCGTCTCTTAAACACATCCAGGGATGGGGACTCAACCCCCTCCCTGGGCAGCCTATTCCAATGCCCGACCACTCTTTCTGTGAAGAATTCTTTCCTAATGTTCAGTCTAAACCTACCCTGTTGGAGCTTGAAGCCATTCCCTCTCGTTCTGTCAAGTCTACAAGACTTGTCTGTCAAGTTTACAGTCTAGCATTCACATTACTGAAGTATAATACCTATTCTACTACAACAGATTGTTTTTTCTTTTTTGTTCATATTTGCTGTGGTCTTTTTTAAAAGATTCAATATGAAAACTTGGAATAATTTTTTCTAAAATGCAGGGAGAAGAAAACAGATGAACATTGATTCCCCCTACACATAAAGTGTCTTATTTTTCTAAGATGCTTACTAGGTATGGCATCCTTTCCTCTGTCCTCTTCAAAATGCATTCCTAAATTGACATCTGATAACTTTGTAACTTTCCAGAGTCTTCTTTTATTTTAATTAAATAGCATTCTGCCTTGCTAATGTTTTTCCTCGAGTGCCATTTAAAAGTACTTGCCTTGTGGAATTAGCTCTGCAATTTTTTTGGCCTCTGTTAAATTGAACCAAGTGAAATACGAATTCAGTGATACTGTTTAAGGCAAATCTGAAGCATATAAAAAAAAAAAGGCTCCAAATATTGCTTCAAAAACTGTACTGATGCACCTCTATTTTTGGGGTGAATAGCTCTCACAGGAACATGATGCAAACCCCATTTTGCTACAGATTCAGTACTATCGCACAGTCTCCACTTGCCAAAACGTGACAGAGGAGGAATCAGAAACACTGTTGCTTTGCAGATACACATCTTGACATGAAAGGACATGACTTCTCATGCAGTGGGTCTTCTGGGTTTGATGTCTGGTCCTACCTACCACCTTCTAGGCTACCGTAACACAAGCAGAATTTTTTCCTCTTTAATTGCGGGAGTAAAATATGGGACTAGTATGTGTTTAAAAACATCTTACAGAGTTGCCTGAAAGAAAAAAAAATCTCATCTTATGCCTCAAGAGTTAAATGCATGAAGAAAGCGTGTTCTGATCACCGAAAGACAATGCTGTAAATCAGAAGTTCTCGGCAGAGCAGCGTATGGGAAATTCAGCCACAGGCATTTGAAAGGATAAATCCTGCAGGCAAAGGTTGGGGAACGCATTTACTTATCTTCAACCAAACAGCCACGCAATTCAAAGGACTTGGTTTTGTGCCGCTCATTTTTGTACTCGCTCCCAGCCTCTCCTCTTGGCCCCGCTCAAAGCCCTGCGAGAGGCAGAGACCAGGCTGGGATCACAAGCAGAGCCTCCCGTGATGCGGGAACACGCCTGCACGGGGCCAAGGCAGAAATCTGAGGAATGCACAGAATCAAGCCCGTGAATTTCCTAAGCGTTTCACAATTTCCAAGTGCATTTTACCCTGTAAGGCATATTGGGCAAGGACATTTATCCTCCTCTTATCTTCACGAGACATCGATCTAATTTTGTTGTTTTTCTAGCCGGTAAGAATAAGTCAGCAAATGTAAGGTGTCTAAGAGACCTAGCCATTTTTACTTGACTGCAGAGGTTTTTCTGACAACAGTTTCTAGGAAGCACAAACAGCAGGAAAACTAACAACACTTCGGTAGCCTTCAATGCATGCTGCATACCTTGCAATTAGGAGCAAACTTGAAAATAACAAGGTATGTAGAAACCTTTGTAAGAAATACTCTAAAAATTGCTAGACAGAAGCTTCGTGATCTGCGTGACAAAGTGGCATATAATTAATTATACAAACTAGTTTCTACTTCATATATACACACAATATTTTTTTTTCCCAATCACTGGGCAAACTTCTTTATGCAGTTTTAAATGGATGGCCATTATTATTCCAAGCAATAAAAAACCCACTTACAGTAATACCCTGAGAAAAAAAAAGCAAAAAATAATAAAAAAAACCAAGGTTACAAAGTGTCACAACTTGTAATCTCCCCCTGCTAGGACTCGTACATATTTAAATACTTTAATGCTGCTTCAAAGGAGAATGCTTCAAAGCAGAATCAAAGTGGGAACATATTTTAAAGTGACAGATCTAATAATAAATTGCTCTTTCTGCTCTCCACTTCCATAAGTGTCCTCAACTAAAACATGAATTTATTTACAACTGAAAGGAGCAATCATTTTCTTTTGATGCAGGAGCAGACAGCTCAGAAGTCTGAACATCATATTCAAATTAGAGGGGCTTCAAATGAGCATTCAATGCATTTGCCAATAGTTGCTACACAACCACCTCCGAGAAAGCTGTTCCGTTACCAGTGCTCGATACTGCTTGAGGTTAAGATGTCTAAAGCCTTCACAGTCAAGACACAGCTTCATACTCGCGGGGTCAAAGTCATACACAATGCAATTTATACAGCAGGGAGGCCCGGAGGCTCCCCTGCCATTATCTGCAGAAATGATGAACACCCACCGCTCTGCTTCCAGCTCCTGCACTGGTTTGTGTAAGACGCTGGGATGGGAGCCCACCTCCTCCCTGAGCCCCGCACCAGAGAGCTGTTTATATTTCATCGTTACACATAAACGGAACGGGGAAGGAATTCATCACTCCTCCTGCAAACACTTTTACTGCCTCTGACCTCTCAGGATGAGTTTCTGAGTGAAAACGGGAATTGGATCTGCCGGGAGGTGAGAGTGCCCATCACTTGTACCAACCTCACTGACCATGGCTCGACACTGAAGAAACCAGCAGCTTTCCCCTCCGCAAAGGGTCACAGGAAGCGAGATCAAAGCAATATGTAAGTGGCAAAGACTCCTTAAACTTTAGAGAAGCTCATACCCTTTCAGCTTTATTTGATTAGTTTGCCATACTTTACTACACTTTACTTCCTTTCTAGTCCAAACAGGACCCCTGGACATTCCCCGTCCTTTCTCACTGACCAAAGAGAAGAACTTCTGATGTTTGGCTCCATCTCACAACTGCACCCCAAATGAAGGAGCAGATGCGCAGCTTAAGCAACGACAAATACAGTTATTATTGACTAATAATTAACCACCATAAACACTTGGCACAAAAAAAAAGCCTAAAGAGAGCAATATGCAAATCTAAATCTGACGGGATTCCTCATTCCACGTTGCAGAAAGGAAGCCTGGAGGGAAGCTGAAGTCGTGTGCTGCAAGGCTCCAGCTAAGCTGCCCTGCAACGCCGCACTGCACTTATCAGAGAGCTGGCTCTGGCACTTCAGGGGAACATCACACACAGCTGGAACGGTCCATGAACCGTTCAGAAAGTTATCTTTCTAAAGATGATAACCAGAAGCCACAGTCTCAGCCAATTCACTTTTATTTTTTTTCCATTTGCTCATCAACCTAAGACTTTCAGTTCTAGGATTCAGGTTCCACGCCTTCCTTTGAGTACATTTTCTGTTTTCCATTTTACTTACTCTTACATCTCTCAGGCTTGTGATGGTATAAGCTCACCGACGTGTAATGCTAAGAAAACGCTGAGGATGCTGAATGAGATGTGTTATCTGTCTAAAGCAGAGCATCTTGTCTCAGATAGTGTCCAATCTTCTATTATCAGTGCAAAATCAAGGCAAATCACAAACCAGGTCCACTCAGAAGGGCAATTCATCCCAGCCCCGAAATGACCTAATTTAGGACAGGATGAACTGAATTGCTCTTTGGAGGTTCCCGACAACTGTTCACTAATCACAGAAGTCCAGATGACCTCTAGATGTCTAAACTAAGGGAGATGAACCTCCTGCCAAACTACCTGCAACTACACACATCATCAACACTAAAAGATGACTCGACAACAGCTTTGTAAGGGGTTGTGGATGGTTTTTGGGAATACAAAGTACACCAAGAACCAGGATAAAAACCCAATAGCTTGTATGCAGTTGCACGACATCTTAGTTGGAATGGATCTTGTATTTTCTCATCTTTGTTTTACCTCTAGAAATTCCTTTGGAAAAGAGGAGCTGCAGGAAAGCTGCACACTGAGCAGGTACGCTGGATTTTTCTTTCAGCTGGATCAAGGCAAGACCTTTATATCATACATCTTCTTGAAAAATCTCTCCTACTTACAGCAAGAACAGGCTTGTTTTCCATTTCCCCTCATTTCCCTCTTAATTATGTGAAAGCCAAATGAATACAGGTATTTTAAATGAACAACTAAATCAGTTCATTTAAACTGCAGTTTAGGTCATAATAGGTTTGAAAGAACCCAAATTACTTGACTTCCTCAACCGTGCACTTGTTCCCACACGTGCGTGACAGTAAGGAGGAAACGGCTCTGAAGAAAACAGGAAAAGTTCAAACTTGCACACACAGTGTCTGGCAAGAGCTTATTTTTAAAGCTTTCCCACATGAAAGAACCTAAACAAAGCAAGTAAAACCAGTGCTTATACTATTAAAATATGACCAATCATGTAAGTTAAAGCAAAAATAATTTCTAAAGCTTGATAATCACGGAATCATGGAATTGTCAGAGTGGAAGGGACCTCTAGAGATCACCTAGTCCAAGCCCCCTGCCAAAGCAGGGGTGCCCAGAGCATGTTACTCAGGGCTGCATCCAGGCAGGTCTTGAAGATCTCCAGAGAAGGGGACTCCACACCCTCCCTGGGCAGCCTCTTCCAGGGCTCTGGCACCCTCACCCTAAAGAAGTTTTTCCTCATATTTGAATGGAACTTCCTACGTTCCAGCTTGTGCCCATTGCCCATCGTCCTCTCACTGGGAACCGAAAAGAGTTTGGCTCCATCCTCCTTCAACCCACCCTTTAGATACCTGCAGGCATTAATAAGGTCTCCCCTCAGCCTTCTCTTCTCCAGGCTAAAGAGCCCCAGCTCTCTCAGCCTTTCCTCATCAGGGAGATGCTCCAATCCCTCAGTCATCTTTGTTGCCCTACGCTGGACCCTCTCCAGCAGTTCCCTGTCTCTCTTGAACTGGGGAGGTCAGAACTGGACACAGTATTCCAGTTGTGGCCTCACCTGTGCAGAGTTGAGGGGGAGAATGACCTCCCTCGACCTACTGGCCACACTCTTCGCTACGCAGCCCAGGATTTCATTGGCCCTCTTGGTGACAGGGCACAATAATTCAGGAGTCTGGCCTACAACATATAATGTTACGTACAGAGGCTTGAAAAGAAGAGCAAAGACTCGGTGACAGAGTCACAGCAACAGAGAGCGTTAAACAGACTGAGAACTGCCCGACCCAGCCACTGCCCTCACTTTGCCAGTCCTCAGAGTGTAAGGATCTCCCTCCTTTGCATGTCACCATAAATGACAAGAGATTAGTCTTTGAAATGACACCTAGAGACATCAAGAGGGGTTAGGTAACAGAGATTTGTGGGCTTCACTGAGAAGCTACAATGGCATCACCAAAAAGCAGTGATAACAGAAGTAATGACTGCAGTGTGGGAGGACAACTCCGGACAGCTAACAGATGGTATTTAAATAAGCAAAATCCTACTTTATTCTTAAGGCATTTCTCATGTTTCATCACAGCACAAGACAATTTTCTTTTAAGGAATAAAGGTATACCAAAGAATGAATCACAGAACTGAACACAATGGGATGATGGTTTGAAATCAGTGCCATTCACTTTGATTCAAGCATTCAAACTATATTTGATCTGCTTATTATCCCAACACTGAAGCACCAAAACAGATTAAAGGCAGCTAATTGAGCGTGGAGAAAACATTGAATTTGCTGAATCATAAAATTCTCACTGTAAAAGAGCATTCTGATATAAACTGGATTTCCTACTACAGATGTAAAATCTAATTATATTGTTTTATTACGCATCTTAAAAGAATGGACTTACAATGCATGAACAAAAACCACAGCGGATATAAAACCCATTCTGTTTTGGGAACTAGGGCACAGAGAATCCTGCGAGAAACAAGTCCCTTTCTCAGATTACTACCTGGCTAATCCCTCTTGTTGGAGAGACAGATCAAGGATTTCAAAAGGCAACTAAGAGCTTTACATGCCCTATGGCCACTGATTTCCACTATAGCAAGACTCTTTTATACGCCTTGGAAAGCCGCAGTCAAATTATTATTTATTCCTGATATTCAGAAATCAAAAAGACAACCCGTATTTGGTACAGTAACGTGGAAGTCAATGCAGCAGCTGCATGACTTTGAGGTCAGATAAAAGGTGACTGGACACTAATCAAAGGAAGCGCTTGGATGAAGCCGTTTCATCTCAGGAAAGTCTTGCTGTGTTTGGGCAACTGGTTGGTTTGTTTGACAAAACCGGGTGAGCAGGTTAAACACCTTCCAATTTGTTCCTGTAGAAGGCTACAAAGCACGAGATGCACAAAAAAAAAAAAAAGGTAAAGTGACACTATAACTACAAATCTTCTAGATGCTATTAACAAGCTCATGTAATTAATGAGACCACTGGGAAACAGTGCTGTGTTAAGACCTATATTTTGGAACCTGGCCAAAATCAACTGTTTTAAATAATCATCATCAACTTAATTGAGGAAAAGATGCTTGTAAACCATAGTGAGAAGCCTTCAAATATAAGGGGACGTCTATGATTCTCACAGCACTTACTGCACTATGTCTCATCAGCAAAAATTCCAGGAAAGGGTGGGAATGCAATTGTAACACTACCTGGGTATGAAAAAAAAGTGTGAACAGATTTTTATAGCACAGACGGCAAGTTAGGATTTCAGTAAAAGGTCAAAAAGGCTGAGGACACCTCCTATTCTTTATTTTTTCCTAGAAAAAATAAATGTGGGTGCAACAAAATCCAAGATATTTAATGATAGTTGTTACAGTTCTCAAAGAAAGGCTTTTCTGTGCCCAGGAATTTCTGGGCTTCTTTCATAACTGATTAAAGAGTTTCTGGAAACATCCCCCTGCCCTGCACATGAACCAAAACACCAGAAAGAGGAAAACCTCGATGCTATTTCCTGCTTCAAAGTGAAAAGCAGCGTGCTTATCGCCGAGCATCCTTCATCCGAGGAAAAATAAGGCCTTGGGATATCAAAGAGGGTACTTTTTAGTAATAGCCCAAGAGTCCAGCAGTTTTGGGTTTATGTTCTAGGTCAGCTCAGTCAGACACGCAGGAACTTTTTAGGCTGCAGAACGACGCGTTTCTGGAAAACTCTAACTTACTCAGATCTTTCATTGGTGAAACTGGAATTTTAATATCTTCATGCACATGAAGACCAAATCCATTTCTCTCATAACCCCTGCAGTACATGTTATTTTGCTAAAGTGAGCTGTGGCCTCCCCTTACTCTGTGCCCCAGGATGTGTTTTGGCTACGTCGTGCTACGGGCCTTCTACCTTTCAAAAGAAGTTGCGGGGGTAACAGCGCTCGGGAGGAGGAAAGCAGCATTTCTATGGCAACTGGCTCCTCCTCGTTTTCCAAGCAGAACAAATGTAACGGTATCCTGCTCTTTCCACATCATTAGAGCCCAGAGGAACGAATCCGAAACCAGCCAAGCAGCAAACCGACCCGGAGAGCTGAGTCTGCCACACTCAGTGCTTTGTTCTCAGCTGGAAAAGCCATTGCACATGCACGTACAAGAGATGGATGGAGATTCAAGATGCCCGTTGCTGCTCTTATTTCCTCCAGCTGGCACCACGATGCAATAAGTAGTGGCCTTTCAATACCCCCATTTTACAGTATAGTTTTAAAATAAGTTGATAAAGCAAGAAAAATAACTTTTTCTGCCAAGCTGCACCACGGACAAGACTTTCTGGGACCGGCACAGCCTTATGGTTCGTGTTTTCAGTCAATCACATCCTCTGGTTTTGTGGTCTAAAGCGTAGGAACGGGAAACATCAAGATAAAAGGGGCTCATGGGCTACAGGTTACAAAAGAAAAGAAAATTATTCTCATTTCTCCTTAAAATTCCCCTTGAAGAGAAACAGTCTAAATTGGCGTTGCTAAAATTGTGAAAGGTCCCTCTCACTACGAGAAGATGACTGTACATCACAAAAAAAAAAAAAAAAAAAAAGGCAACATCAGTTCTCTCCCCGTGTCAGAGCCACTGCTGCAGTTACTAACGACAGTCTCTCAGCAGGAGAATTTCGTTTCATCGCTGTTCGAGCGGCTGCTCAGGTCAAGAGAATGGACCCATCAGTTGTCAGCGGACTCTAACGCAAGGCTGGGAGCAGTGACAAGATGCGTGCTCTGGGGAAATGTGAAGACATAAGTTTACAACCTCAGCAGCAGCATTTAAAGATGGAAACTTTTTTTTTTTTTTTCAGAAGCTCTAGAGACAAGATTTATCCAATGGTGTTTCCAATATCTACTAATTGTGGTCATTAAGACAACTTTTTGCCTTGAAATCCACTTCTCCAGCACTAAACCCAGCCCTGGGTTTTGGTTTCATAAGTTGTGGTTCTGCCCCTGGGGCTTCCAACCAGACACATTTTCCACGTGCAATTAAGTAATGGTGAGTGAGTTGTTGTACATGACGTTTAATTTTCAATAGCTGGGGAAAGTAACATGGGAGCTGCAGGCGAGATCATTAATCTCCTCCAGATCCTCCGTGCTGCCAAGCGCAGCAGCTCATTCCTCACCGCGCTAATGCCGCTCTTCCATCATTTCTGTGTGCGCTGCGCCCGACGGAGCCACGCCAGTAAATGTACACATTTATATGCATTCACCCACAGATTATTACAGTGTTCACAGGTAAGCTGTGTATGAGCAAAGAATATAAACCAGTAGCAAGTATGATGTATATATGGGAGGGAAGACCACATTTTAAAGTGACGTGGGGATAAAAGCCCAATGGAAGTCACAGCTGGAATAGATGAATTTATGTCATTCCAATATATAAAAGCATATATGGGTTCTGGGAAAGAGGCAGCTTCTTCTGAGACCTCCTGCCCAGGGCCATAAGAGTAACACTTCCTGAACCTCAGAGTGAATGCATGAAGGTGTCCTTAATTCACATACAAAGAGGAAACACTTTCATGCTCAGAGTAAAAGAAAAGATGCCAACAGGTAATTCTAATGCAGATGAAAAATTGTTTCCCTTCTCCAGAAGCCATCCCAGTGCTCCTTGTCAAAGTCAGGATCCACCTGACTGTATCTACCTCTGTACAAATAAGTCCTAGCTTACTTTTTAAATTCTCTTTTGATGCCCATACCAAGCTACCCCTCACACATCCCGTGCTCCGTGTACTCCATCCACACTCACACTCTCCTCTCACAGCAGCCCCCTCTCCAGCCCCGAGCCTCTGCACAGTTTTAACTCCCTTCTGGCTGCCCGGGTGACACAAACTGCCCACCCTGTCCTTGCGCTGGCAGAACCAACCTACAGCACAGTAAGTTGTGGGAGAAGCAGCTCTTCTCAGGCTGTTCTCAAGCCCAAGAGGGACAGCTCAAATCTCCAGCAGACACCCTAAAATAGGCATTCAACGACATTAAATCTTTTTTTTTTTTTTTTAACATTATTAAGGAGAACTCTTCAACCTTCCTGAGAAAAGTAGTGAAGGAAAAGGTTTATTTCACTTCAAAGAGAACTGAGCAAGTTTAGCATTTTCAAAACAGCTTAAATAAGTAAATGTGTAATGTAACAGGTTAAAGCACAAACAAATGTTTTGATGAGAACTGTTCTTACCGTATGAAAACTAGCTTGACCTTTGATGGGGCAGTCTTAATGATTGCAGAAGCATTCTGATGACTTCTTCCATACAGTATCTGGTTGTTTATCTGTTCAAAGAAAATGAAGATTTTCATGTAAGGGGAGAAGTATGTGTTGTTTTAAATTATACCACCAAGACATCCATAGTCGCCGTGGGATAAAGAGAAAAGACTCAAAGAAAATGTGGTCTGCAACATATAAATCACATAACTTTTGGGGTTCTTACAGACAGAAAAAACAACATTGTACTTATAGATAAACCTACTGCTGTTGTAGAGACAGAAATAGTGGAGCTGAGGCACTAAGAGCCTCTTCCAGGCCCAGCTGTGCTGCAGAAAGACATCCGAGGAGGATGGGGTGCAGTCTGCAACTCAGCAGCAACAACTGAAAGACTTTTAATCACCTTTCTTATCATTCCTTTTGAAAGGATAAGTCCTAATTTGATTTTAAGAACATCCTCCTCCTCATTCTGATTCCATGATGGACCACAGAATTGCAGCCTTAGAATGGATTTTAAAATATTACATTTTCAACATCTTAGACTCCAATTTATCAAAGAAAAAAAATCTGCATTAATAGAAAACCATTCCAAATTTTATTCTAGACTGATATAAAATAGGAACCAATGCAGAGATAATTAGGTCTTATTAGTAAGCCACAAATGAAATAATTCTTTTGACTCTTTTCCATGGATCCATAGAATGGATTTTAAGTTTTGTTCCCAGATTCTTGGAAAACAACTTGATCTGAGAAGAATCATGTAGATATGGCAGCAGCACAGATTTTGAGACAAACACTCCTACACCTTACCTACAGGCAACTGACAGTTTAGGAAAGGAAAACTTGCTCTTACAATTGTGCTGACTCCTCAGTTCTGCTGACAATTTAATTCTTCTGACAATTTAAGGACCTGCCCCATCACTTTTGCCATGATGGATCAAACACCTAAGCACAGCAGGAGACAGCAAGTACTACTTTGGACACTTTTGCTGAGTGCAAGAAAATGCTGCAGTTTTCAGAGGGCAATAATTGGTTTTAATACAGGTTGTGCTTCAGGACTTTCCTTTCTGTAGGAACTAGAAGTCTTTTCCCATATTGAGGAAAATAACACGTTTACCATCTTATTTTCCCACTCTCAGCTAGTGGGACCTCAAGAAAGAACAGCAGCAGCTCTGAGATGAATATAGTAGTTACTCACGAGCCAAACAAAAGCATACTCATTATCATACCACAAAAATAACCTGAAGTGTAAAAATGGAATGTTTAAAGCATTTCTTTCATTTCACAGCCGGGGTTGTGTTTAACACCTTGCTCCCCCTCAGCCTGCCTGAGATGCCCTGAGTTTCTTGGGCGTCAGCTTCCCTTTGTTGATACCTCTGAGGTATCCTAAGAGGATGCTCAGCTTTCAGCTCAGGCATTGCACTAACTACAATCATAAAGCCCATATGCAGAACAAAAGGTAGATATCAATACCGCATTAAATATAAAGCAAAAGCTGAGCTGAGTATGATGAGGGGAAAAAAAAGACTATGTCAAGGAGATTAACAAAACCCCTGAGCACTCTCTTAGTTGCACCCTGGTGATTTTCAGATTTAAAACTAGGCTGAAGTGAACACCCAGCGAGGAGGTGAAGGAAAGCATCCTCCCCTGACCGTGGGGAGCAGGACTCCCAGAGCTGCCTTCCTTCAGCTTCAACAATCCAGACTGGAACAAGCATTGAGATAACCACATTCTGTGGCAGAACAACTCTTCACCTACACCCGAATACCTGTGAAAACAAACATGAACGTGGAAACTAATTCAAAAGCTACATTTAACATCTTTTCTTTTGTCCAAGAAAGAGGGAAAACTTTAAAGATGAAGAGAAAGAAATTGAAATGAATAGTATTTGAAGTCATGTTGGTAGTTCAGGTTCATGGTTCAGCTCATCCCGTGCCTTGCCTTCTAAGCAAGCACCAGAGGCTTCCAAGCGTGCAGAATAATCTGCAATTTAACTCTGTCAAAATTATCACTCTAAGCATCTTGATTAGATTAATGCACCTCTCTGGAGCTGGAGCATTCATACACCCTTCCAAAGCAAGCAGCCAGCTCTGTTTCAATACTGCAATTTTTCCCTTCCACTACTCATTTACAACAAAATATTTACATTCACATTTGATATATCGATGCTGTTTAAAACAATAATGATAATGGAGCCCAGGAACAACTCACTGAAGATTACAGAAGGACTTTTTGTTACTGAAAATGTTTGTACTGGATTTCAGTTTTGTGTTCTTAGAAGATTTTTTTTTCATTCAAACAAGATTAACTGGCCAAGTCTTACAGCCTTGTGTCATACAGGGTATTTGGTCCTATGGGCAATTTCACAATATTCCCATCTTGTTTTCCCAACTTATGTGAGTTCCTCAGTTAAATAAGGACAACGCAAAGACAAGAATAAAACCCCTTAATACTTGATCATTTATTAGTGGTGCAAACCATTTACCTACCCAGTTGCTCACTGGACAAAGAGAGACCCAAGAAGGGTCTACAAGAGTCGGAAACGATCAGCGTGAAGGAAACAGCATCACAATAACATTCCTAAGGGTTTCAGACGGTGCTGTCTGCAACTGCCACGGTTGCAAAAACAGGGTGAGAAGCAACATCCTAGGCCACACTTCGTTAATTAAAGGCAAATTTAAAAATCCGATGGCAAAAATAAACGCTCAGTTGCGTTCTGGCTTCAAGCTGGACGTGAAACTTTCAGCAAGTTTGTTGACTTAATTTCTGCAAGCTCAAAAATAAATCAGTCACTGGGCATACCGTATGCTTTACAAATTGTTTGGATTTATTTAAATTACCATCATTTTTTCTAAACAGCAGACTTCTTAGATTAAAATTTATAGTCTTTACTCTGGGCAAAATTAATCCTATTCACTAGATGTATCAAATAGTCCAAAATTTAATTAGCTGTGTGCTGGGTCTGTAAGTTATAATTCTTTAATTACACCAAAATGAAAGGATAATCAAACTAATATATCTCCATGAGGTTTTTGGCCTGCCCCACACAGTTATTACTGTCAGTATAATTTTTTTTATTTTTATAAAAAGGTCACTTTCTTTTGCAAAGTAAATTAATGTTCATATACCACAGTCATAAGGAAAGCACAAAAGCCTACTTAAATAAAACAAAAAAGATAACATCTAGGATTTCATAAGCAACACCACTTTAAATCTTTCAAATGAAATAAGGTAACACATCAGTCTAAGTAAATAGTACTCTGGGAGTCAAAATCTATAAATCTGTGCTTTACTTTTTTCATCAGCAACTAGAAAAGAAAAACAAAGCTTTGACTAAGCAAAAGAAATAAACTGATCTCAATCAAACTCAACTCTTCTTTAAATGTCTCTTTACATAACTTCTTGAAAAGACTGGAGAGAACAGAGTAAGATTAAAACACGCTACAGGTAAGAGGTCAGGTCAGCACGCTCAAATTCAATCTTTAATACAACACTACACTGCTTTATGGCAGATTTTATCACATATCCCAAATGTCCTGTTGCCTTCACCTACAAAGGTTTTGTTTTACAGTTTCATACACGAAAGTAGCAAAAAGTACAAACTCACTGAAATCCGAACTCTTAATTTAAGAGAAAAAAGTTTAAAGGATTGTTTGCTTCTCAACTTTAATTTGCAGAAGAGAAACATTAGATATGGATATT
This sequence comes from Tringa tobata, assembly GCA_033628505.1. Lineage (NCBI taxonomy): Eukaryota > Metazoa > Chordata > Aves > Charadriiformes > Scolopacidae > Tringa > Tringa tobata. The sequence goes on from JAHREE010000212.1 coordinate 1,267,413, forward strand.
AAAAAAAGAGCACTGTTTTTACTATGTGGCAGTAATGGAAATCCATAAAATTAGTATCATCTGATTTTTATGAAAATCAAGTTAAATGATACCCCAAAGCCAATAAAAGAACTGGCAGAACTTTCTATAATAATTATTTCTTTTTACCAATGCATTAGGTTCCTTCTAACCACAGGAATTGTGGCATTTCAAGATACAACCAGACTCTCTGAAACAGTAGGAAAAGTTTGAAAAACTTTTTGACCGGTCAAATTATACAGACTGAAACCTGGTCTAGTGGGAGGCATCCCTGCCCACGGCAGGGAGGTTGGAACTCGATGGTCTTTAAGATTCCTTCCTAGAACCATTCTGTGACTCCATGCTTCTCTGATATGTAGAGATTTATACACCTATCTCTCTATGTTAAAGTTACTGTCCCTCTCGAAGGATGGTGCCACTTGCCTAATCCAAAGTAGCTGTCTCGAAACAGGAAAAAAACCCACCAAAAAACAATCCCATAACAAATAAAGTGAGAAAAAAACATCAATCCCCACATTCTAAAGCAGAAGCGGCATTGTGAATTTGGCTGAGTTGTTCATTTACTTGGGCAAAATACTGATGTATCTATGGTTATATTGTGGCATAATATATTTGTCTAAGACTCTTGATGTAAAATTGCAATAAAAATACACGTAACAGAAAAGCCCTCTGGCTTTGAGGTGTGACAGAAATGGCATAGAAAAAGAAAAAGGAAGAATAATTGCTTCTCATGCAGCAGTCCAGAAGGGACAACAGGTAAACCTGTACACTGGTTCTGGACTACAAAGACTAGCTGTCACTCTTTCTGTGGTATCCTAGAGTAACACCTCCAAACAAACACTTTCCTTCCACCTCCTGTCCCATTTTCAGCAAGACAAGCAGGGACAGGAAGATGGCAGAAAATCCCAGCATCAGTAATTTAGCATAACAGGGTTCTGTGCAGCTTGGTTTATTAATAGAATGCAGTTGGCTCTCTTATGGAGAGATGATAATAATAATAATGACAGGGTGGATTATTCAGTGTGAATAAAACCTCCCAGAAGGCCAGAGCCATGCAGAGTTCAGGAGCAGTGGGGTTTAACAGCCCAGGTACAGCTCCACGTGAGTGTGCTGAGGGCCATGCTGGGCACAATCAGCCGCGGGACTAAACCCAAACTAATAAGATACGAAGCAGCGCAGACACCTGCACTAAACCAGCACGAGCACAAGGCAGGAGCACCACAGATGGTTTCTTTGCTGGGAAAAAGAATGAAAAGGAAGAACTTGTGTCATGTAAAAAATATATGCTTTTGCACAGGAGCCAAGTTCTGACCCAAGTAATTTTCCTCCATGTATGAAAGTAGGATGAAAGGACCTTTTCCCTCAAAAAGTTGTTTTCTCCAGCAACATACCCATCCAAAATACATCATAGGAGATATATTTAAAAAATAATGATTACATACAATTTTTTTTATGTGACCTGCATTTCACTCAATGTATAGGCTGGATCGACTTTCAAAGCAAGCCGGGACCATCCCCCCAAAAAGCTTTGCAGAAGCTAAAAGTGAGATGATATTTCATTAATTTACTGACAAAAGATTTCATGAACAAGGAGTTGAGGCAGTCTGGCAGCATCCCACATCCTTCAATTGAATCCAATCAAACTCCAGTTCAAAAGAAAAATGAAGAGGTAATGTCTGCTATCTTTATCTATACATTTATCTCCACCCCATTAACCTTACGTCCATCAACAGCCACGGTGAATAACCTGCCCACACTGCAGTAGCATCCACAGTTTTAATGGAGCAACAACTAAGCAATGGGATTCACTGGGGCACCCCAGGACAGTGCAGAAATGCCAGAGGCTCCCTAAGATGTGAACCCCTTCTCTTGCCAATATGCTCCAGTATTCAAAATTGATGTGTAATCAAAGAGGTAGATGCAAATATACTTAAAAGCAGTTAGATGAGGGTTGAGTCTGGTCTACTTGCTGATGAACAGATGAGAATACTGGGGAAAATGACCACAAATGCTTACAAATGAAGGGGCTGCAAAGTCCAATAGTTTTTTTTTACAGAATAACTAAATATTTGACCCATGGGCAATGGCTATCAGCTCAGACCAGAAGCAGAGCAATTTAATAGCCACATGCAGTGAAGCACCACCCAAAGGAAGAGAAGTTGTTTCATCAGTAAAGATTGTCCATCCAGGTCTCTGAAAGAGGAAAGGACACCATGGGAGAGATAAAATGCTTTTGTGACCAATAACCACACAGTCTTTCATTGTATGTCTTGAACTGGAGAAAAGCAAACAATCTGGACTCTGTAGTTTCCTCACTTCTGAACACTTGAGTTTGCCATTAATGCTTTTTTAACATACCTTATCATAAAAGATACCTCAAGTAAAGTCAGTTTACACCCTTGACCTCTCCATCACTGGCATGGAAGTAGCATGAAATCATACTGGAGATATTCAAAAGCCATCTGGATGCGGTCCTGGGCAACTGGCTCGAGGTGGCCCTGCTTGATCAAGGGAGGTGGCACCAGATGACCTCCGGAGGTCTGTTCCAGGCCCAAGCACTCTGTGATATTCCTACCTTAGTGACCCATATATACTTCTTGGGTATGAGGACTCCTAATGGTTACTGAAATAACCTAGTTATTGAATCTAATGGTTATTGAAAAAAACCTGCCTGTGTAAATGCCCATTAGTTCCATTTCAGTGCTATTCACATAACACCAAAATGCTTTCAAAAGACAAAAAAACAGAGCTGTGAATAATTGAACACTGGTGTGAACATGACACGTCTGTACACAAGTAATGCACAATCCATTCCTTTGTAACAGAGGATGTTTTGACACTGGATACATACTCACTGGGGACCAAAATGAGATCACCACATCCTTTCATAGAAGTAACCACACTTCTGCCCACCCCTTTAATTTGATTGCAAAGGTAAACAAGAGAGGTAGTTACTGAAGTCTCTTTGAACTTCAGTTTATTTGAAGTTTGGCATTTTTGAGATGGTGAACATCACTTTCCTTCCACTGAAGAAAGAAAAAATATCATTTTATCTCCAACTCGACAGGGAGAGGAATTAGAGCAACACCACCACTTTGGAAAACGCTACTTATAATATGGTTCATGCATGCAAATCCCAACCTTGAGATGCACGTGATTGATCACAGATGGTGCATCTTTAAAGTACCAAAACTTTCAGGTAATACTTAACATTAGCTCAAACAAACACTGCAAGGAATAACTTGTGAGATATAGGAAAACTTCTGTCCATCCTTCTTTGTGGGAAAGTAGTGATATCAAAGGGTCCACTTTTTTGTAGTTCCTCTACCAGGAACTCCCTGGTCTATGATATGCAACAGAGGAAAACTACCACAAATCCTTTCAAATGGTATATAGTTTTACCGTAACAATTTGGAGCCGGGCACAGAAAAGAACATAAATTTGAAGGAAAAAGTAATTTTCCTACCCTTCTCCAGTATGGTATAGACTTCTATACCATTTATCATACTTAAAACCATCCAGAGTTTATTATTTTCTTTTTATTATTACAGCAAAACAAGTCTTTCTTGTACTATGTGTATTGAAAACCCGTAATTACAGAATTGTTAGACAATGACAAATGCTTAGACAATTCTGAGTACTCCCAAGGTATCCCAGGCAGTCAAATTTGCTCTTTCTCAAGTCAAGAAACCACAAAATAGGTGGTTCTCTTTCAGAGTTACTGAAAGATCAAAAAATCACCACCCACGGAGAGCAGTAGGTCAGCATATACCTGCCCTTCAGTGAAAGCTTCTCTCGAAAGGAAAGATCCCCAGGGAGGGCTGATTTTTTTAAACTGCTGAAGCAATCATGATGTGGGGAACCACTGCAGATTCTGCAGAAAAGCGTCATTTTGCAACAGCCAAAAATCAGATAAACGTAGAAAAATCTGCGTTTTCAATCTGAAGGTGAAAGAAGGAGATAGAAGAAAAAGCGAAGACAAAATACTCTACTTGCTAATGAGCTCTCTTGCCTTATGGGTGAACCCGTGCCAGACACGACTAAAAAAAATAAGTATTTTAAGTTACAACAGATAAACAGATTACAGCACGAAATTTATTTTCAGGATGGGGAATATCCCTGTCATCTGTAAAAACACATATGGCAACTTTGAGGGGGTTTTGTTTTTTTTTAATGTAAGGTGTGAATTTCCCTGTGAAACCACATATGTACTACAAGGATAGATTTACTGTCCCCTTCCTGCCTTTCAACAGTCCCTCCCTAAGCGGAGCTTGTGAACATGCTGAGAGCACAGACTTCACCCACAAGACATTAGTTTTCACAGGCCAATGATTTTTGTTTCACTGAAAACACATTTACCTGCCAAAGGCCAAGTTCTCAGTTGGCATAAATCAGTGCAGCTCCTTGCCTCAGCCACCTAATTCCATTCGCAGGCTTTATTTAAGGTTCAAATGATAGCTTCACATATGCCTCTCCCTCTCTCCATATGAACCCTGCTTAATAGTTAAAGGAAACACTTACCTCGAGAAGCTCATCGCCAATATGCATCCTTCCATCCCGGCCTGCAGGTCCATCTGGATTGATACCAACTACGAAGATGCTCATCCGAGAGCGGTCCTTGTTGCCAGCAAGACTCAGTCCCAGCCCATTTTTGTCTTTCTCAAGCTCGATAATGTGCAACTCTCCTGGCAGATCTGCATACCTTTGCCTGATTTTTTCTAGAAAGATCAAACATAAAACGAGTTGTAACATAAAATAATGCAGATGTTCAAGAACACGTACAAATATGCTAGAATTCGAGGACTTCTCAGCATTTAGTCTTTGTTATCAGAGGTCTTTCCAGCACAGGCTCTAAAATACCAGTTGCTGTGCCTGTATCACTCGCACAGCAAAATGCAGCATCAGCTGCAAATAATATTCAAATTAAAACCACACTGTTTTAATTATTTGTACAACAGGCTGACTCTAAAGCAAAAGATTTTTGGAAGGCGGGTAAACAAGGGCATTCCAGAGGCACCTCAATCCTACCTTTCAAACCCTATCAATTTCAGGAAACTCTCATAGAGTTAGAGCTGGTTAATTAACCACGGTGGGAAACCAAAATGCTTACGGCGCAAACATACTGCAAACTCCCATCTCAGGGTAGAATCTTTCCCTTTTCCTTCTTTCTGGTGACTCAGGAATATGCTCACCATGCTCTGCTTAACATTATGTGCTACTGTGCAGCTGATTACTCAAAGCAGATGTCAGTGACAATGTCTATGATTGATTACATTTTTAAATGCAGCCTCACTTGGTATTAAGGCAGTTATTTGTCTTTCATCTACATTTCAACCATTCCTGTGACAGAGGGCAATATACTCGCAAAGTTATTTGGAGCACACTGCGTGTCTGTGGATGCTGACAGTTTAATCTGAATGTCTTTTCATCGCTGGCACACAAACATCTAGAACTATCTTTTGCAAGGCTCAATCACAGCACCGGTGATTTTTTTTTTTCCTGTCTGATTGTCCTTTGCAGATTTTAAAGCCAGCTTCATACCACCACCTGCATCCAACGCTTCAGCTGGGCCACACATCAAAAAAAAGCAAGTCAAAGTATTTTGTTGTGGCTGGATGTCACCCCTAGTACAGAGCCCAAGGTGAAAGAAACTGCTGCATTATGCATTAAGAAGAAAAATAAGAGATATTATATGTTCAACTATATCCCTGAGTCAGCAGCAGTCGCTAGATCAATATTAGCTATTACCATTCTACTGGGGAAGCATATTTTAATAGTATGATTTAACCACTGTAGTGAATGTTCCCATGACAACAAGGAAGAGGGAAAGAGCTGGGGAAGGTGAGAGGGAAGCCACTAAAACTGAATAAAAACTGCTGGGAAGAGAGACGATGAAGTAGAGGTGTTCCTTCCACCATCCCTGCACAGGCTGCCAGGGTGATTTAGCCAAACCTGGGTCCAGCTCAGTGTCTCTCCTCTCCCAGGGTCCTCCGTCAGCTTCAGCAGCCCCTCCTGCTTTGGCAGAGACCAGCAGAGAGCAGTCTCCCATCTCCAACCCCAGATGCACCCAAGAGCATCATCTAAACTCAGAGCAACACAGACAAGAACCAGCTCCCCCAGCGCTGTATTTACAGACTGGCATTTTTCTGCCATGCTCAAAATCCCCGGTAGCCTGGAGCCTGAGCCTAAAATCCCAGTGGGGTATATTAAGGGTGAAATGTTATCCCTGGAAATCTGTAAAGCCCTCCAGAGGTCTGCACAAGATCAGAATATCATAAAAAATTAGAGACCTCACTTGTTACCATCAATTACATGCCAAAAATTCATATAACTGCATTAAATGATAATCCATGTAGCTGAGCAGTTCTTTAATATACTTCTTAACTAATGGGGTCAAAATGTAATTAGAGGTGTGATTTGCTACTTGAATTTAGAAGGCGATTTTTTTCCTGCTTAGCGTGCAGGATACCTCCTGCCAAAAAACAGGGAGCAAGGAGAGGTCTCGAAAACGGTGCTTCTGAAAGTACAGCAGATCGAAGCACATACTGCAGCCACACGTGGTTTATTCACACCACCGAGGTTTAACGTTCTTTTCCCATTAAGCCATGTCCAGACACGAAGAGCACTATGACATTTTCTGCCCACCACAATTAGACAAACAACTCATTACAGAGCAAGCAAGTAGCTGCAGCTGTAAGAGTATTAAGAGCGGGTCATCAGCAGAAAAGGGATTTCTCAGTGACTGCACTTTGCTGGGTAAGGCAAAGCAGCAGTGCTCTGGATGGATGCTGTTTACTGATCATTGCTCTGCCACAGTTCCTTCCATTGCTTGTTTTACATGGAAAACACATCTCACATTTGCCAGGAGCAAAGCACATGTCTACAAGCATGTTTTTAGCAATGAGTACTCGGAAGCACAGAAAAAAGATGAAGGGGTGAGAAGAATACACACGCTTAATGTCATATAGATGAAGCTGCACATCTCCAGAGACTGCTTCAAAACTCATTTCTTCCTTGTCAGTAAAACTCCCTGAAATTCCCCAACAGGAGTCTAATGGAGGAGCTGCTCTGCGACACCATGCATATGGACACATAGCTCCAGCCTCTATCTTCAGGCAAGTGTCTTCTGAGACCATCAGTCTCTAAATTGTAAGTCTCTAAATTCTGCAGTGTTTCCGCCTGCTGAAGAAGCCCAAAATGAGCTTTCTCACATGAGAAAAATGTTAGCTGTTCAGAAGTGCATGTATATTCCTGTTCCATTCTGGGCTGAAACTAAAAGTAAGCATCAGTCCTCCAAAAATTAGAGCAATTGCCTGGGGTGAGACAGAGCCCCACTAAAGTTTCTGGTCTGCCTGGTCTGGACTGGAAGCCCAGTTCAGCATTCCAGCTGCACCAGTAATCCCCTACTGTGGGAATAATTCTTTGGGTAAAGAAAAATTTATCTGGGCAAAAAACACAGACCAACTCCAGCGGTCACCAAGTTCTTTTACTTGTTAAGAGGTTTTGGGTTTGTTTTTTTTTTTATTAAGGGCTTTCCCCACCGCATGTCTGTCCTTGAAAAAATCCATACTTAAACCAGAAGGAAACCAGTTCCAAGACAGACCCGCTGCTGCCCAAGGCTGAGTCCATCAGTGAGAGTGATAGAGCCTCTGTGACAGTGTATTTAAGAGGGGGGGAAAAACCCCCTGTGCAATTGCAGCCAGAGAGAGGAGTGAGAATATGTGAGAGCAACAGCTCTGCAGACACCAAGGTCAGTGAAGGAGGAGAGGGGAGAGGTGCTCCAGGCACCAGAGCAGAGACTCCCCTGCAGCCTATGATGAAGACCATGGTGAAGAAGGCTGTCCCCCTGCAGCCCACGGAGGTCCACAGTGGAGCAGACATCCACCTGCAGCCTATGGAGGACCCCGCACCAGAGCAGGTGGATGCTCAAAGAAGGCTGTGACCCTGTGGGAAGCCCTCACTGGAGCAGGATCCTGGCAGGACTTGTGACCCTACGGGGGACCCACACTGGAGCAGTTGGTGAAGAACTGCAGAACCGTGGGAAGGACTCACATAGGAACATTTCATGGAGGAGGGTCTCTCATGGGAGGGACCCAAGTCTGGAGCAGGGCAAGGGTGTGAGGAGTCCTCCCCCTGGGGAGGAAGGAGCAGCAGAGACAGGGTGTGATGAACTGACTGCAACTCCCATTTCTCATCTCCTTGCACCATCTGGGGGGAGGAGGGAGAGAAAACTGGGAGTAAAGTTAAACCTGGGAAGAAGGGAGGGGTGGAGAGAAGGTGTTTTAAAATTTGGTTTTAGTTCTCATTACCCTACTCTGATTTGATTAGTAATAAATTAAATTTTCTCAGAGTCGAGTCTGTTTTGCCTGTGATGGCAATTGGCGAGCGATCTCTCCCTGTCCTTATCTCAGCCCACGAGCTTTTCGTTAGATTTTTCTCTCCCCTGCCCAGCTGAGGAGGGGATGTGACAGAGTGGCTTTGGTGGGCACTGGGCATCCAGCCAGGGTCAACCCATCACAAGAAGGAACAAGGAGGATGCTACGTGCCCAGCGCCGCTTCCAGCCCATCAGGAGGTCCCTGTTACCGAGTGCTGCCGGAGAAGATGCAAGTGTGTGCGTGCACATTCATGCATGTAGGGACAAGCAGAGACACCCCTGCTTTTAAAATCAATGCCATCTCCTCCCTGAACAGCAGAAGGTTCTGGCTCTCGCAAGCCCCACCTCCCGCAATTAAACACTTCCAAGGGCTGTCCTCACCAGCCAGCCTCCCAGTGTAAATGGTAACGCGCCATTCCCAGCGGTGTCGTTGCCTCACTCATCCAATCTGCATACAAATATCCTTTGGGCACCCAGCTGACTTCCTATAACATTGCAATCGTATTCTCAGTTTGCCTCTTAATAAGAATCTCATAAGATTATTTTAAACAAGTATTTACTGCTTAAACAAACGTGCATCTAAGGCATCTTCTTTTTAATGCCTTTTTCAGCTGTTTTTTTTTCTCCCCTCCAGCTGGTATCACTTTTCAGTTCTCTGCCTAGCATCGGGGAGCCAGTTAGCATCTGCTTTTGCAAAGAATTCCATTATCTGCCTTCATTACCAGATACTTTACACAAGGCAATTGTAATTCTGCTGTTGCTGCATTACACATGGGACACGGCGTCTCTTGTTTTGGCACTCCGTGGAGTTGTTTCCACATTGGGTGACAATACGCCTATCACAGCTCCTGCAAACACATCTCACCAAGGATATTTAACCGGCTAAGGTTGCACCCAGTCCCTTTTAAAACCACTCTACAGATGTAGTGTGAGTCAAAAGCACAAGTCTACGCTTTAGTGATCACCCCTGCAATAATATTTCCCAGTTATATTAACAGACAATTACATTTCAAAGAGAAACCCTGGAAATGGAAGACAACTGCTTTCAAACAATATACTATTATGCTGCTGCATATGTTTCCCTGCTTCAGCTGCTATTCCTATTATATTAAACAGAGAGATAAAAGAAATAAATGGGGACAATATGGTCAGGATATTGGAGTTTGCATGATCTAGTATTGCAACAAACACACAATTTATCTGCACAGAAAAAAACAGACACCGCTCCTCGGGAAGGAAAAAGGCTCTTTAAATTACAAAGATATATAAAGCACTTGCAAAGGGCTGAGGAGCCCGTTTCCCAAACCTGCCGAAATCTCCAGATAAATGAGCTGAAAGGGAAGAGGTGTTTCTTTTGGAAACGGTGCCTCTGCATGATGCAAATTAGAGTCCATCTAGAAAGGCAAAAAGAGGAAAGAAGCAGCTCTGGATGACTCAGCTTGGTGATTGGTTTTAGGACCAATATTAATGCTGTCGGGGCAAAATACAGAAAAAAGAAAGGGGGGGAAACCACCAAAAAAAGAGACAACAGATGATATTTGTACATAGAAGGTGATGCTGAGGGTTTTACATCCCTCTTGCGTTACCTCAGTAAGTATTAGCAACATATGCCGGCTTTTGGAGACTTTGCCGCGGTCTCATTTATCAGCCCGTGTTCCTCTGAATGGTTTCAGCTGCCGTTTGTATCGCTGTCACCCGGCACACGACGTGGGCACAGCCTCAGCCTTGCCCGGGGTGTCCCTGCTCAGACAGCAGAGCTGCAGCATCCCAACCCTCCGCTAGTCAGGCGGCAACGACACATATCAGAATGCAGCCAGCATCCGCTGCACAGAGCCAACCTTGCATATCAAACAACTAATTCCCTTCTTGATTTCACTATAAACATTAAAAAAAAAATAATAACGTAGGGAGTCCCTTGAAAGCTAACCCTAGAGCTGTGAGGGCAGCATGTCTAATTTACTGATTACAATTTACAAGAACCTAAATAAGCATATTGAAGGGACCATAATTGAACAAATGGGGTTTAGAATTCTCCCACCACTAATAATATAATAAGCTTATTGTTTTAATCTTCCCACTAGCCCTCTATTCAGCTCCAAGGAGGCAGCCAGTTCTTCAAACCTTATCTCAAAAGTGATGCACTTGTCTGTTTTCATAAGCTTTAAACTGAAAAACAGAGAGAAAAGAATTTCTGCAATGCTTTCTTAAATTCAAAATCATCCCAATTCTTCTCTCAGTGATCAGCATGCCTGAGAAAAATAGGGCAGTTGTATTCCAAACTGGCAAATCGAAATGAAGAGCCAGGGATGGTGTTAAGACCAGTCCCCCCTCCCTCGGGTGGTGAGAGGAGAGGACAGAGGCTGCTGGGGCTAATGGCTTTGGGAATGCCGTTATCTCCAGAGCTGTGGGCAGGGAGCACCCTGAGGTGGGATGGGGGCACCCCTGCAGTGGGATGGGGTAGCTGTGGATCCCCCATCTGATCCAGAAACTCAGCATCCCCTGCCATCTCCCTCTGACAGCCCCCCCATCCCTTTGGCAAAACTTTGCTTCACATACACCATTTGGAAGTCGTTTATTAGAACTGAAACAATGATTTTCAGAGAAAAATAAACCCCAGCATTTCTATTATTCTCTGGCACACTTCAATTAATGTTTCCACCCCAAGCCCAAGTCTGTCATGTACAAGGAATAGAAAAAAAAAGAGCTCCATGGCTGTATCTCTCCCCTTCTTCCTCCAAATACTGTCAGCCAAAATATTGTAACATGATTTTTAAGTAGGTGAGAGCGAGAGCACACACAAGGTGCCGCACCGACAAAGCCTTCTCTGCCTGAACAGCTAAAGTGTGGGCTTTTGTATTCCCACAAATACAACTCACCCATGCTCAAGTGAAAAACAACCATGCATTGAACTCTCCCGAGACAATACTCTTAGCCTAACTTGTAGGCTGCCTCTTTTCTTCCCTTTTTCTGTAAAGGATCTGGGCTATTATTTGGGGTCTCTGAGTTTCTTCAGCTCAGGCTCCCATTCCGTTTTGCTCCTCTCAGGCCACGCTAACGCGTGCAGCAGCTTCTCACCTCTCACAAGAAAACTTTCCTTCTCCTCCAATGCTTTCCTTAAATCCCACTTGTCCCTCACATCCCCTTTTCTACAGCAGAAGGTAAAACATTTGTGCTAGTGGTTTTTAACTAATCCAGGCAGAAGGGTGTAATGAGAGTCTCCACAATCCACTTCAAGTACCATTTCATTTTGTTCTTGTGAGCAGGTGACATTTAGAAATGGTTATCATTAATTTTTTTCTTCTTACAGTCAAGGAATCATCACACCCCAAGACAACAGCACAGAGAAAAGCCACATTTAGCCCCGGCTGAAAAAACCAGGGTGACTGTAACATCGGGGAGTATCTCCAACGCTTGCACTGTCTCATATCAATATTTTGTAAAAACTGACTTCTTGCCAATTTTTTTTTCCACATTTCAGACCCACAGCTTCATTCTAAAGCTGCAGTTTTATTCCACAACATTTTAGTTCTCTGAGAAAGTGATACTGTATGTTTTTCTTTTTTAATTAGATGACAAGATGGGTCTATTCATACCGATGTTTATCTGAGGTCTTTAACACTTCTTAAAAGGAGATTTAGTGAAAGTGTGGTAAGCAGAGCATCCTAATGCCAGTAATTGCTGATTATAAGGGAATCTGCCCTCCCCTGCACACAAGGCTTCCACTCATTTGCCTTTCAAATGACACATTAACCCTCATCCAAGCGCCAGGGTTTCCTCAGAAGTGACCTCCACTGGGTGCCGTGACCTGGCAATCAAGTCACTCTGGAGGAGCGATGCTGAGCTCAGAATGTCTCCGCACCCACCGACGATTCTGCAGCCTCAAAGGCTTTGGAGGAAAGGATGGGCAAAAGCTGCCCATGTGTCACTTGCCCCAGGACTGATAAACTGGCTGTTTCCTCTAGATAGGAGACACACAAAACAGGCTGGTGGTTGGAGCATCACACTGCCACTAGTTGATTATACACAGACAAATAGCAACAAAGACGTTTTTCTTTTGATAAAATCTTCAATGTGCATAAATATATTACATCAGGGTTCATTTTTGGGCCCACAAAAGCCCCAACTGAATGAATTTTGAACTGCTTACAGCTTTAAAATATGGGGTAGCCTCAAAGGACAGCTGCTGTAGACCCCATTTTTAAGCCGTTGAAAAGATAACTGAGAAAAACCCTATTAAAAAACCACTCTATGGTATAATGCTGCAGTATATTATGTTGTACCATGGAGTTTAAGTCATCTAAGGCCAAAATACTGCAGTCTTCAGAGCTCGCCAGCCTGGAGATAAGGCTCGGTTATCACTCAGGCCAGGCTCACGGATGCTGCACCTCCTTGCTCCTGCTCTGCTGAGCCTTGCCTAGCACAGTTCTCTGGGAAGCTACAATATGTCAACAGTGTAAGAATGTTAGAAAAAACTGATTTCCATCTGCCAAGTCTCAGGGAAATTTGAAATCACTCTAAAGGAACATTGTTTCATTTCTGGCCTGCTGCACAGCAGTGATCACCCGGCACCGATGTGCCCACTGAGTTTTGGAAAAAAATAATAAAAAAATCTCACAATCGGGATAGAAATGTCTTTTCTGAGCTACTCTTTCTGGTAGGAGCAGGTTTTCTGGTTTGCTCCTGCTCAAATTGCTCTGCTACAATCTATAATCCATTCCCTACATTTGTATTTGAAAGCTGCTCGTTTGTTTGATGGAAGAGCAAATATATCTGAGACTGAACAACGAATATTGGGGAACTCCAATCCATTGCTTTTTCTGTTTGGTCTCAACATGAGCAAATGAATATTGTGAACATTTAAATTCTTCCTCCCTTGACAGTAATACAGTGGAACTTGATCTGACAGTGTTTCATCTTTAAATAATGATGTTCCCACAAAGCACAGTCATTATCTTGGAATCTTTCTGCACCCAGTCTAATTAAAGAGAACTGCATCAGACTATTGTCAAAAACTGAAAGTTTGTTACCTAACAAAGCCTTTTATGGGCCCAACCATCACTTTCCCAGTGATAAGGAACTCTAAGAAGCAGCACAGAGAACACCTCTAAGAAGCCAAGGTGATGAGACGTTTCTCACACAGTGATTTGTTATTAATTTAAGAACCTGCAATGAGAGCCTGAACCTCCTCCATCTAGAGGGGGATGGACGAGAAAACGGTGAGACTTTTGGATTTAATAACAAAAACTTTTTGTCAAGCAAACACAACCTGCACCGATGAGCCCAAAGATCTGGAGAAAACTCTTAAAGGGAGGTCTCTAGGGAAATTGCCACCATTTGTGAAAAGCAGACAAAAAAATGTAAAGCTTCAAGAAAAAAATCCCAAACCAGGTGCACTATCAAGCCATAAAATTAATAAAAAAAGATTAAGGGTTGTGAAAGAGCAGGTGAGGAGGAAGAAACAATACTGTGTCGCCGGGACAAGAGATGGGGGAGAGGAGATGGCAGGAAGAGTGTCCCAACCCAACACGATCACTTGCTTCACCACAGCAGCCCAGCCTTGCAAGGCAGCAAAGCCACGTAAAATCAAAAGAAGTCCTTGTGACTTGACTAGGACTAAATTAAATTTTTGGATTAAAAAAAAAACCCCGCCACAGTAGTTTAAGTTTGTTTGCACAGCAATTTTAAAATATGCTGTGGCAGCGATTAGAAAAGATTAAAGTTGGATGAGTCATCTGGGACTGTAAAGCCCAGGAAAATACCCACAGAGCCATGCTGGAAAATACAGTGCAAGTCTTGACAGCGAGAAGATTGAGGGAAAACTGATCATGCTCAGCTACTTCAGTTATGATATAATTCAATGGTGATCTTAACGATAAATTTTAATCTTGTTTAATATTTTTACGTTTTAGTTATTTTGCTAAAGATTGATTGTAACTAGTTAAGTCTCTACTAAAATACATTTACATGTGACAAAAGATTATATTTATATTGTATGTTCCTTCTTTAGGCCAACCGTGGGGATAAAATGCTATATAACAAATACATTATATTTAAGGAAATATAAAATTTACTATACATCTGTTGAAATGCTCAAGATTTACCCATATGTCAGACATTGTGAACAACATTTCTTCTATCCTATGTATTTTTTCTAACAATGTATACTGTTTGCATTTGGACAAAAATTAGAATGCAATTAAAATATAAGCAACAGCTTTGTAATAAAAATATTTCATACAAATATGCCAATTGTGATTAATAGAAGAAAAATGTTTTCATTGAACTGTTTTCATTTAAAACTGGAATATTAAACAAAAGCGGTTATTCTCACAGCAGATAAGGGAGGTTCTATGGTGATCAAAACCGTTTCTAAATGGCCTAATTTCCACTTTGTCCAAGATTTCCTTTTGTCTGTCTCAGAGCCTTCACGAACACCTAGTTAACGCTAAACGCTGCGCAGTGACCTCGGAGGAGGTTCTGCCATCACACCACCGCCACAAACACTTCCATAATTTTCCAACTGACAACTCTCAACTTCACACTCCCAGTTTTTATTCACAGGCCAGAAAAGAAAAATATCCTTTTTCAGCTCCTAACAAGTTGTTCAAGTTTGATAAGCTATTTCCATTCCCACTGAATTAGTTGAACAAGCTGTAGAGAGAATAGGTCTTTGTTTCAGGCTGCTGAAGAAAAAGTCAAAAGCTGGATTTTTACTACAGTCCGTTCTGGGTCCAGATTTCTCTCAAGTCTCTGGGCTCACACATACGTTTCCTGAATAGTTTTTTCATTTAAATTATGCCAATGGGTTAGAGTATGCTCAGATGTCTGTGTAGATTGCTATTTAGAACTTACAATGCACGTTAAAAGCAGAAAATGTTTGATTTAAATTAAGTGCAAATCCAATTTAAATTAAAAAAAAGCAGCTTAGTATTAAAAAAGAAGCTTATCCAGCTTTTAGAGGACATGATATGACAGCGGGTACTCAACTTGCAGGGAGAACAAGCAGGCCTGACTATCCCCACCAACGCTGTTTAGTATTGCTTATCTCCTCATTTTTCAAAATTTAGGCTGCTCTGCAGAATCAGTATTTGTCAGGTTCACACCTGGTTTGTCTTTCATCAGACTGATTACAAACACTCACAAAGTATCTGATGACTTTTAGGATCCTCTGTGCTTTTGCACAGGACACTGAGACCATGCTCTGTATTCTCCAGAGCGTGGACCTCCAGAGAGGTCCCTCAGCTACTTCAAGTCAATCCCTGCACTGCATTTGGTGTCCTACAGATCCATCCCTGGCTTGGTTCTAGGTCCTGGTTTTTTGAGCTATCAAATTGCGCTTGAGCGATTTTCAAGTTTTTTCAAACATCAAGCAATGCTTAGAGGCTTTGTTTGTTTTAAGTGTAAACCTGAGTTTCCCAATGTCATGACTCACCTTTAATTGCCAAGGTAAAATGAAAAATGAAAATGAAAAATGACTGCAGCACCTGGCAATGCTGGAGACTGCCAACTTCTGTTCCTTAGAACAAAACAAAGACATGCCTATAATTTCACTTTAAAACCTCTTCTATTGATAAAAAAACATTAATAATTATTCTACCATATCTTTCCATGTCATAAATAAAATATATACATCATAGCTGAAGATGTCTAATGTAATAATCATTGTATTACATGTAAAACAAGCTATTGGTATGGCCACCACCGGGCAACTGTTGGCTTCAAGTCCAAAAGAGACTTGTGACTCAGAAGACAATGACCTACCCCACATCTCTGAAGGAGGTTTCTAATACACAACTTGGCTCTCTCCTGATGAAGAGGGTACTAGTGGCAACCTCTGGTAACATTTAACTACAGGATCCCTTTCCCAAACCAATCTCAGAGCTACAAGACTCAGCCAAGAGCAAGCACGGGTGCATTGCTCCACCCCCATCTTTAAGATGGTCCCACGTTCCCCTCCCATTTCAGGAGAAGAAAACTGCATCTCCCCTTCTCGTGCCTTGGTTTCTCATCAGCCTGGTCCAGCTGGCACAGTGTTGAGCAGAGCAGTGTTTGCACAGCCCACGCCTTCTCATCACTTGCTTCACACTCAGCCTGTGCACTTTGGTGCCGAGGTGGCACCTTAGCTCAAGCTATACCCTGAAGTGAAGACCTTTTCCGGCCCTACGGAGGAGAGGATGAAAGAAAGGGACGCACAGCACAGCACCCTAATTTTAGAGCCCCTGGGAAGTCCCATGCGAAGCGGAGCTGAAGGAGAGCATCATCCCTCCCTCCTCTGTTCAAGCCAGCTCTGGTGCTCCTCAGACTCCTCTGTGACTCTGTGTAGGTCATCAACCCACCAGAAAATCATTCCTCTAATGGTGGCGCAGTTTTCTCCTGAGGTGAACAGGCTGAGGAAGGGAAGACCAACAAACACTCCAAGTACCATAAATGACTGGGAAAGGTGGGAGCAGAGACAGGCAAATGGTGCTCCCCCATTAGCTTGAGTTAAATGGTATCATGTTGTGGAGCTTCAGCCTGAGAAACAGCAGAAAGTTAGAGGAGGATGACAAAGTAAACACTTCTCATAACAATTAAAATGCAAACTTCCAGGCTGAAAACATACCCTTTGATTAATGCCATTATTCCAAAAGAGAAAGGCACCAACCAAATAAAGAAGTAACTTGAATGTCTCTCCTTAAAATGAGAAAGCAAGGCTTTATTACTTGCAATAATTTTAAATTGTCCTATGTGATGTAAACTGAAAATAAGTATGTACGCTGTGCTAATAAGAACACAGATTTTTCTGCCACTGAATGTGGCAACCCTTGCATTTACACAGCCAACTGCATTTTCCTTTTTCACCACATGAGGCAAGGGGATCCGGAGAGAAAAACAGATAACAATTCCTCCCCACACAAAAATCCCCATTTAGTATCACCGTGAAATCACAAAACAGTTGTATACTCTCCCTAAATAAGCCATACATCTTATTTAATCAGCTGTCTTGAGAGTCTATCCAAGAAGTTAATCAGGTTTATGCTGCACTTATGACATCATAAAACTTGACAGATTTGATTAAATAAGACAATATTTTGTATCAGAAAATCTATTCTGATTGGTTTTAATCTCTCCAAAGGGCAGAATCTGGCAGACCTGTTTTCCTTCCACAAAGAGTAAAAATCAAAGGATTAGGGTCAGACACCTTTGCTTATACCACATTTCAAACAAGAGGCAATAAGCAAGGCGTTCGTCTCTCTGCAGGAGAAAAACAAAATCACAAACAAGTGAACAGATTTTTTTAGTATCAGAATATGTTATGAGGTAACAAACAGTTTCTCTGTAATGTATTTAATGAAATAAAGATATTAATGCATTAAGCTTTGGGCATTTTTGAAAAGAACACAATTATAATCAGGAAATTGGTGATGTATGTAAACAGAGTCTTGCAATATGTCAAGCACTCTCTCTTTTCCTTCTGGCAAAAGAAATCCATCTCCAAGGATTTATCCAAGAGGAAGAGCTAAACGGATAAACTTCTCTATATTAAATAGACTTAACTTTTTCCACTCTGACTGGAGGAAGAAATCAACTAAGAGAAAGTTAAAAACCAAATGCTTGAGGGAAAAATAAGAGTGGGGTATAGTAGTTTCTACTGTAATTCTTTTGGGTTGATATTCAATGGATTTTTTTTTCCTCTTGGGGAATTCAGCCTTCAAATGGATGATTCAGACGCAGCCAAAACTTGCTCCACAGGAATAAACAGTCTTTTGGGTAAGCTGGAACTCCACTTTATTTTATTTTATTTTCATTTAAATGGCCATCTAACCCCTAGACTCTATGGCATGGCGCTCCAGAAGGTGCAAGATGCTTTGTGTATCTTACGACAGATGGCTAACCAAGACATCCAACAGATGGTAACCAAGCCAGAAGAGACGCCAGGCCTTCCGAACTGCAGTCCGGGGGTTACGCTCCAGTGTTTACTAATTATATTTTCGTCTCTTAATATAAATTAAGCTTAATTCCAACACAGTAAATCATTTTATTCTGTTTTCCTATAGGAACAAAGCTTACGCAATCATACCCTGGGCAATCCAAGCTCCTGCCCCAAAACCTTTGAACCCGCTGGCCAATTTGAAGCAAATCTGATGGTGGACTAAGGGTCTCAAAGGTACTATAAAGGGTTCATGGAAATAGGCAGCCGTGCAGAGGAGAGAAACCTGATAAATAACCTGGACCAGTGGAAAGGCTTCAGTGTGAGATCACACTTTATTAAAGCGTCAAAGAATTCACATGAGAGAAAGCCCTTAGAAATGCTCCAGCCACAGGAAAAGCTTAAATCAGAGCTCACACCTTCCTCGACACCCGAGTCAGTCAAACGGGAGACACAAATCTGTAGGAATCCAACTTCATTAGCTGCAGCACTCACAGAAGTACTCGTTAAACTCTTCACAACTCTGCGCTCAAGCCCTGGCTGGAGGCGGCGTGGGGAGCACCCAACTAGTACCAATGTCCTCCCCAAAAAGGCCTCTTCTGTGTCCGAGCAGAGGACAGAAATCAGCCACAAAGGAGCAGGGGAAGGTCTGCCAACGCACAGCCACCAGGGGGGACAGGGAGGAGCAGATGTACCAACTGGCTGTGGCACAGCCCCGTCCAGGGACGCCGTGAGGGCTGGCCTGTTGGTTTGCTCCCATGCCAGGAGCCATCCGCCCACACCGCCGGCAGCTGCCGCCGGCCCTGCTCCCTCTGCCCTCCCCGACGCCTGTCACCCTGCTCATTTACAAGGCCACAATATGCCCCCTGCAAAGAACACAAAAGAATGATCACATCGTTCTGTCCCCAAAAGGCTTTGCTGAACTCCCTGTTCCTCACAAAATCCCTTCCAACCTCTCTCTTGGCCCTCGCTCCAAAGCTGCCCGTGCTCATCCTTCCACACAGCTCTGCTTGCTCCCTCGTCCATCACATCCCAGGCTCAGCTCGTTTTTGTCCCCTTCCACTATTCTCCCAGCCCTTCAGTGACACCTCACTTCATACCACGTTGTTCACTTAACGGCTTTCTTCCCCTGAAAACCAGTATTTGAAAAAAACCCCACATCTTCTATACTTCTAACAACCCAATCCTGAAACAAGCTCTTGCTGTAAAATTACTGCATTGTCTATTTAAATACGTTAATGATACACAACAAAGCAACAAGGTATTAATCACAGAATCATACGGGGTTGGAAGGGACCTCTAGAGATCATCTAATCCAACCCCTCTGCCAAAGCAGGTCCTCCCAGAGCAGGTTAATCCTCAAATAACCTGTCATATCCCTAAGAGAATAACAGGTTACAAAATGGCGGAAAGTACAGCCAAACCTTGTGGGGTTTAAAATACGTTTGTGCCAAACACTTGGAAGAAATATAGTTTCTGGTTCAGAATATGGTTTGCATAAAGGTTTACAATTCAGAGCAGAAAACTGTCCAGGTTCGAGGGTCTGAGCCTGGCACAGGGAGCCAGAGGGCCCAGCACCAAGGGGATCTCATCCCTCCTCCTTCCCTGGGTATCCAGTTGATCTTCTGTATTACGGAATTTCAGATAATTTCAGGGCTATTACATACCGTAGTAGTAACAGGATATACTTTGCTCTTGTTTTAAGATACTGCTTGCTCTTTACTCCCAGAGCGCCTGGAGGGATGGAGACTTTGAAGCAGAATGTCTTTAAGCACCGTTTGGATGGTGTAATCCCTCTCTGCTCTCACAAGCACCTTAGCCCCAAATGCGTGTGCACACACAAATGCCTTGTACCCACATACTCTCTGCCATTTCCCTCCAAATTGCTCCCAATGTAGGTATGTGGTTCAACTCCAAGTAACAGCACGTTACAGATATAAGAACTTATGTTCAATATATAGTCATATTCCCAGGATCATCAGACCATGGAAATGACAACTTCCCACCTCAATTTATAGAGGACCGTTCAATATACTACATCAGTTTAACATTCACAGGTCAGAAAATGCTACTTAAGCTTACAGTTCTGAAATTGCAGATAAAACACATAAGTATTTGTATATACACCATCGCTAATGTACTTGGTTTTCAGACATGGGATACAAAAAACCTTTGAAACTACCTAAAGCATTTTTAAAAAATTCCCAAACAACTGTTAAAAGCATTTGGCATCTACAGAATAATTGCAAAACAGTATGAGGAAGTCAAGGTTCACCCCTCCTGGCTTTGGACAACGTAAAGAATCCACCTGTGGCTCTGTCCCCTGGCAGCAGAACACTCATCACCTGAACAGGAATTCCCAAATTTAGGATGCTTGGCTACTGCTGTTGGGACGGCAGCGGCTCCCGGCTCTGTGGTGGCCTGTCTGCACACAGAGACATGGAGGGTCCTCCTCCACACTTAAGCCTTCTCCTTTCCCCAGACCGAGACCCCAACAGTCCCCTTACCTGTCCTATTCTCCTGTGGCACGTTCTAACTCACAAACCCCATTAACTCCACTTTATTCCCCCTTCTCCCTGACATTCTCAAAATGACACCAGAACATGACAACAACATCAATTCCAATCCTGGACCGTGAGTTACAGCTGTGGATCCTGACAGCGGCTCGTTCCCGCAGCACCAGCAGTGGGCAAGGCAAGGAGAGAGCTGGGAGCTCTCACACAGCTCCAGGATGCCACCAGTACCTGCGGTGGTACCAGTGGTACCTGAGATGCCATCTGCCTGTTGGGAACGCCTTCCCGTTCACCAAGGTAAGCCGGACTGATAGGTGTCTCAATGGAGGTGCCTCTGGGGAACACACAGAGGGCCCATGGAGAACAGGCCCCATGGCTACGGACTCTGCCCAGGCACACAGCTATCTCCAGAGGGATGCCAGCACAGTCCAGGGTCCTCACTTTTGGAAGGCTCTGCTCCTCAGACCTCCACTCCATCTCTGCCCAGCACACGTGCACACACACACGCACTTTTCACATTCAAAGCAGCAGAAATTTGCTGTTTCCTTGATGATCAAAAGCTCAATGCTTTGACAATTCCTCTAATAACTGTTTTTGGGAAGCAGAGACAGAGAAACACAAGCTGCGACCTCTAAGCACTGATGAAGCAAATAGACATGCCCATCACTACACTAATAATAAAAGGTTCATTATTAATTCTAGGGTAGCAGAAAGAACTACCTGTCCTTTAGCCAGTTGCCACAGCTTCTCTTCTCATTTCAATATGGCAAAAGTATTTTCAATTTGCTAATAAAATAGAGATGCTCACCCAATGCAGACATCAGTCTTTTATACACACACATACATATATATGTATATAGATCTCCTTCCTGATGTCATTAGCTTGTAAGTACTTTTTGATATGCATGTGGTCACTACAAGGCATAAAGCAAATTTTTCATAGTCTGTCCCAGTGTGTTATAGCTACCATGCCTACAGATAAATATTGTGGATTGCTCTTTAAATGCCAGCTATCCTGATAAAGAGCAATTACGTACCTGCTCAGAGCAGAAGGTAAATTGATGGGTAGCCCTCAAGCCACTGCATTGAATAAGGGAGAATCAAAGCTTAGGATTGAAAAGCAAAAAGATAACTTCAACTTTCTCAAACAGTTAAAGAAGTTATTCTGGACAGCTGTCTCAATTACTGTAATACTGTAGGAAACTAGGTAACATCTGTAAAGAATAAAATTATTGTCATTTCACATTTTTACTTTCCCTTCTGTTAGGGACTTACTTCCACTACATATTTGGAGCAGGTACTGCTTAAACCAAGCAGACCATTTTGGAACAGAGCTGTTATGCAAATAATCTGTTCTGTATTCTAACTAAAAGCAATGCTATGCCAGTCTGGACAAGACATGATGCACAGCAGAGTTTCTTTTTAATTTAATTTTTTTTTGTGCAGTGGAGCAACATCATTTACGATGGTAATGATGAAAGATATCACCCTATCTAAAAAGAATATAAACACATTACCACCTTTTATAGGCTAGTGTCTGTCTTTTGTTTATTTATTTAAATATTTACATCCTCTTTGCACATTCTTAGGTGCAAGACATTGCAGGGATATTAAGCGTTCTTCAATGACAGCAATATAAAGATCTACTTGTATTATCCTCTCTGAGCAAGTTTGCACAGTGAGACCTGAGTATGCAGATTTATACCACAGACATTGTCTTCTATCTGTTAGTTACATGAAATTACTTATCTGTAACACCCGAGTAAGATCAAAGATCCCAAACAACATAAGCACGATATCTTAGACAATGTAATAACCTTAAAACATCAGAACAGTACATTTCATGCCCTGCATTGTAACGCTATTCTCTGGATACCTGGCTGGTGTTGGAAGAAAAGCTCATACCTAAGAACAAATGCAATCTGAGGCAATATTTAAAGATTAGATTATCCTTCACTGCAAATAGCTCATTTGTTTACTATCACATTCCTTTATTCTTGTTTTGCCTCCTTATACTACGAAAATGCTGAATATTCAGTTTAGATTCCCCAGCAGCTTTTTATTTTCGTCTAAAAACATTTACCTAACACATTCTTAACAAGCAAAGTGAAGAAAATCCAGCCATCTGTCTCTACATTACAATAACAGTTATGGAAGAGTAGATTATTCTATATAGCAAGAAATTTAATGTTAGGAATTCTTATACTTTAAGCACTGTGTGCTCATGTCAGTTTTGTAGATAAGAATGTTGAACACAAAGGTACAACAGAAACAATGATTTATAAGGAAACACACAACAAAATATTTTAAAGATATCAAATGCATTCAGTATTCCAATCATGCTATATGTCCATGCTTCAAACTGAGGAAAAAAAGAAAAGGTCTGTGCTATTATTTTCTTACCTCCAGCACTTCACTAGTCCTAAATCATCACTAAAAATACTTAAAATGACTCGCTGGAAACAAACACGATATAGAGAGAGATCCGAATCCTTACCTGGGAAACCCCCTTGTACCATTGCTGTACCAGCATGTACTTCAGGATATCTGCATTCCTGACAAACAGTCACTGCTGTGAGCAGCTCAAATCCTCATCATACACAGACTCAGAGCTTGTCTTGCTTCTGACGACCTTGGGCCTATTTTTTCTGAGATTTTTCTCTCCTTAAGGGCAAACCGTCTGTCTGTTTCTATTATGAGATGCCATCAATTATATTAATTTCAAGCTACCCACAAGCTAACAGTTACATCTGCCAGCAGATGAGAGCTGCCTATGGAAGTATGCAGGGAGCAGCAGATCCCTGGTTTCCCACATCTGACCCACTGATGCTCCACGGCTGCTGTTTGTGCGCTGGCTTTCCCTGCCAGCATCCGAATGACATCTCTGTCCCCAAACACGAGTCACCTCCAACGTTTGTTTGTGTCGCTGGTAGCTGCAGGTATGCTCGCGCTTAATCACCCACTGCATGGCAAAGCAGCAGTTAATAGGCATTATTTATCTAAGCATCCTTTTCGTGCAAGCTACAGGGGTTAAAAATTAATTTCTTTTACTCAGATGGCTTCATTAAATGTGATATTTTCAAATGCTGCAAATCTTGCAGTTTCCCAACAGTGATAAGTGTTCACGGTGCAGGGTTTGTTTTGTTCTTTTTTTTTAATGTCAGAAAACAAAACCAGTCTGAAACAAAACCAGTCTGTCATTATAAGCATAAAAAAAATAATTCAAACTTCAGCATAACTCGTATTTTGCTGAAACTCTAAACAAGCAGTATTAGTTTTATTGCAATGAGTGCTGAACTGAAGCACTGAAAAGACTCAAAATCCCTCATTTAGTAATTAAAAAAAGCAAAGACAAAAATCTCTCTCTAAATTTATAAACATACTTCATTATTTTGGGAAGTTCTTACTAATTCTCTATTCCAAATATTGCATTTAAAACAACTCAAGATAATCAGTTATTTTGTTAATAGCATTAATTTGTACATTTTTAAAGTTCATTGTCCTTTCTTTAGAATATGTATCACAGCACACACAAAGCCATCTGTTCAGTGCATTATGTACAAGCACACAGTAAAAACACAAGAAGTCCCAGCTGCAATTTTACTATTAATTCATCAAAAATGTAATTTCCTTTCGCAATACTTCATCAGATGATGAGAACTGCGCATGTGATTCACAAATAGAGTAAAAAAAACAAACCCACGCACTTCAGCTCAATAACAAAACCCCAAACTAACCCACAAGCCCAAACTGCAATGACACCAACATCGTAATCCATCCTCATGTGGCACAACAGCTTGTGAGTCTGCCCGGCGTGTACAGTCCCTTCTGGATCTGATATTAGGCCTGGTTACAAAACTTACATATTTTAGCTAATTATGGGTCAGAATAAGAATGGGAAAAGAAGATTACCAGCACAGAGTCACATTAAATAGAGATTAACACAGAGCTAAAAAATGAAAAGTCACCGCTCTGTTCGTCTAATCCTAGCTCTCGCGTGATCTTTGGAAATCCACCGTACTAAATACACTTGTCACTAGATTTAAGAAAATTAAATATTGTAATTACCACTTTTTTTTCAATATTTTATTTTCATAAAGCTCGAAGCATTTTTTTCCAGGCTACATCTTACTCTTTGAACATCATCTCTATTTGCTGTTGATTGCAGTGACATCTATTGGAGAGGCAGCGTTTGGCCACACAAGCTGCCTCACCTGAAGATCACTAGGTTTGGGTCAACCCCCCCCCCCACAAAAAAAATAAATTAAATAAAATTAAGAATTGCTTTTCCTTTTTTTAGCACAGCTTCACATAAAGCACCTCTTGCACCCTACACAGCCACAGATTTATCACGATGAGGAACACAAAGTGGAAACACAAGAGAAGTTTTAAAATCCCTTTGCTTTGGTAGAGAAACCACCATTTCTCAAAAAGCATTTTAGGAAGATAAATCATCACGCTTTCTTAAAGCTGCATTGATTTCTACGTTATCTAGAGACAAAATAAAAGAAAGGGGGCATTATTATCCCCTTATTAGATACAATTAAATATCCCTGCAGACAAGAAGTCTGAGCACAGCAGTATCTAGTCCATTATCTTAGCCACCTTTCACAAGTTTTTTATTAGTATCCATTTTTATTATTCAAAACTTATTTGAAACCAACCGGATCAATCTCAGTCAACTAACTGGACAAAAGATTTTACTCAAAAACACAGCATCAATTGAAATTAAGGATTCCAAGTGCTTTCAACAGTTGTCTTTTTAGCTTTCTCCTAATGGTTTCTAAGGTCTTTCCTATCTAACTTGTGATTGCTTCAACTCAATCAAGAAAGAGCATCTAAATAGTACAGTTAGGAATGCCCCAAGGAAAACCTTAGAAAACATTCCATTACAAACTACTCTGCCCATCCATTTCCTCTGCTTCTTTTNCCTCTTGCACCCTACACAGCCACAGGTTTATCACGATGAGGAACACAAAGTGGAAACACAAGAGAAGTTTTAAAATCCCTTTGCTTTGGTAGAGAAACCACCATTTCTCAAAAAGCATTTTAGGAAGATAAATCATCACGCTTTCTTAAAGCTGCATTGATTTCTACGTTATCTAGAGACAAAATAAAAGAAAGGGGGCATTATTATCCCCTTATTAGATACAGTTAAATATCCCTGCAGACAAGAAGTCTGAGCACAGCAGTATCTAGTCCATTATCTTAGCCACCTTTCACAAGTTTTTTATTAGTATCCATTTTTATTATTCAAAACTTATTTGAAACCAACCGGATCAATCTCAGTCAACTAACTGGACAAAAGATTTTACTCAAAAACACAGCATCAACTGAAATTAAGGATTCCAGGTGCTTTCAACAGTTGTCTTTTTAGCTTTCTCTTAATGGTTTCTAAGGTCTTTCCTATCTAACTTGCGATTGCTTCAACTCAATCAAGAAAGAGCATCTAAATAGTACAGTTAGGAATGCCCCAAGGAAAACCTTAGAAAACATTCCATTACAAACTACTCTGCCCATCCATTTCCTCTGCTTCTTTTTACTGCTAACCCCTCATTATAGCAATAAGGCCCAACAGGGTGCACATTAGCCTATTAGCAGACTCTTAGCACACACCTACGGCCTCGGCCACTGAGGGAAAACACACCGATGCCTATTGCTGCAGCTGCTGGCCAGTACAAACAGCTCCTTTGTATGCTCTCCCCTCCTTTTACTTGTTTTGATTAAAAAAAAAAATCCTATTCAAAACCTGATGTTTTTAAGGTTTGGGAACCTAAAAAAAAACCTCTTCGGGGAGAGTGACCTCCTGCAAAATAAGCTCTGCCACGGAGGACGTGCTTCCAGAGTGGGGAGGAAAAACTCCAAACTCATGTTGTAACGTTTTCAGGTCTGTCAGACGAAGCATTTTGAAGGCTCCTTTTGCAGCAGGATGCACTCGCTGCAAGTTTTACAAAACTGTTTTTAAAGCATAAACTGAAAGCCTTAAACCAGCAAAGTCAAAGCAAAGAGTAAACAAAAAACATATTACATGGGGTTAGAGTTGAGTATCAATAAAGATTTGACAGTAGCGCTAGAAGGAGAAATAACACAAGAGGAAACGCTATTTTCAACTTGCCTTCAGTCTAGCAAAAAACTAAGAACTTAGAAAATAATACTGGAAGTAATAGTGGTTCAAATGAAACTGAAATATAAAGAGAAGCACGTCTGAAACTAAGGAGTTTGGGTGCAAGAAGGTACATTTGGAAAAAGACCTAAACCAAACAACAAAGCACCTGGAACTTCTTTAAACTCCTTAAACCACAGAAACATGGAGGACATCTGGAGTTTCTCTAAACCAAGAGCTACCTAGTTAGCAGTTCTGTCCCCAACAAGGATTCACTCTATTTGGATCAAGAATAACCTTTGAAAAGAAAAGGCAGGACATCTACAAGAAATGAGCATTTGTGATAACAAGTCAGCAATGAAAGGTACAGTTTCAGTGGTGGAAAAGCAGAAAAAAAAGGGAGAGTTGCCAAAAGGCAAGTGGATTTCGATCCCTCAGGGGAAATTAAATCAATACCAAAAGGTTATTCAGACACTTTAAGGGGAAAACAGACAAAACACGGAGACTGTGAGGCAGCATAGATGGGACAGAAAGGAAAGAAAAAATTTCTAAGTATGGCAGGAAGACTAGCAGTGCTTTGCTTTCATTTTCAGTATGGGGAATGAAGGACCTGGAAAGAAAAGATGAAAGCCTGGCTGGAAAGAAGTGACAAGCAAAGAGAAAAACATCAAGTGGAGCAAGTATGTCTGGAGTATGAAAGAAATTGCCGAGTAGGTTTGTGACGCTGGAGTTGTATTAACAAGAAAGCTAAAAAATAAAATAAAATCCATCATGAGCACAACCAGAGCCCAGATTTAAGAGCTGTCCCACCTCAAAACGCTCACCAAGGCTTCCATGCTCTTGGCACAGATTGAGAACTACAGGAAGTAAAAGAAAGGAGGAGAGACACGAATTTACCTGAGCTGACACCACTTCTTCCTTTCAAGATACCTGATCTTCTAAATAAGGAAGAAAATAAATCTAGTTCACCCCTCCAGTGAAGCTCAGAAAATTATTAGTTAAGTTTACAAAACCAGTAGGATTAGTAGGAGAAGTGAGTAAGGAATATATCAATATGAAAATGCAAGCGGACAGTGTTAAAAAGGACAAGAACTGGCCTGGACTGAGATTTCTGGGAAAGGTGCTCAAGAATCAGAAGTGAAGTTATGAACATCAAGTAGTTCACAAAAACAATGCCATACTGGAATTTACAGAGAAAATTTTGGTTTTGAAGTGATCACAGAAAAGAGATTCTGTAAAAGCCCATTCCACAGCTGCTGAGATGCTTAATATCATTAAGTTCAGTTAGATCGTTTCTAACATGCTTTTTACTTCAAGAGTTGAGGCACAAACTTAGTTTAAGCTTCCTTAGCCTGTCTTTTATTTTAAAGAAACAAAATGAGATGGGGAAGAATAAAATGGAAAACATGTATCTTGGTTTTCCAAGATCCATGGGGAAAGATGGCTATTGCAAAACATTCAACTTCAGTCAGTAAAAGAGCAGAGAGAAGAAGATTCAACTGAATAGATCTGTTTGCTGCTGCCAAAGCTGTTAGGATTGATGAATTTAATATCAGAAGTAGCTTCACCTTTTCAGCTATCAAACTCAGCCGGCAATATCATTAGGGATGGCAGAACAACTGAAAAAATGACCAAGCCCATCAATAAGAAATCGCTTCTGTGTGAAGTACTAACTTAGGTGTAGCAAGCACTCTGATTGAGGCATATCCCAATTAGATAACTCGGGTGTAAGGCTACTTATCAAATCTATCCTTCAACTGGGAATTATAACTTTAATAACAAGCTGAAATCAGTTTGCTACACTTAGAGGTTTACAGAGTTGGTTGGAAAGCTCAAGACACGTTAAATCCAGCATCCACAGAGTCTGCAGTCAATTGCTCCTCCCGACTATCGCTCCCCCCACAGAAACACTGAAGAACCTTCTTGAGGTAACTGTGTGGCACGCTCCGAACAGATGAGATGAAAAACTTATTAAGGGGGAGTTCTGGAAAAACCTCAGTTCATTGAAGAACTCACAGCTTTCCCTTAAAACAACAAAGGCAGAGCTGAACACCCTGCTTCTGCGCCCCTATTACTGTTTCCATGAGAACAACCTTCCAAAATCCTTCTTGTCTCCACCAAAGCAGCCCTAAATGTGACAAACCAACCAAACTCATTAATTATCTCGGCTTCAATGGCACACCATTGCCAAGAAAATCAGCAAGAGCAGCTGGAAGAGCTTTCCCACCAGCAGGCCCCAAATTGGGAGCTTCCAGTCTGAATAGGAGCCATGGTTGCTTCAAGGTCAGAAGCTACAAAGGCATCTCTCTGCTTTGGCTCACCCATAACCAGTGCAACAAAAAAACACTCCGAGACAAAAGATCACGAGAAACATCACTGTAGCAAAAGAAACCCAAACCCCAACAACTCCCCCACATATATGCGGAGTATAAAGAGAAAAAGCTAAAAGGTAATGAATTTTAGAAAATAAATTTAAGACTCCTAACCGCAATTTCAGTATTCCTAAATATTTTATTGGAAGATAAGCCACGGATAATAATATTCCGTTTATGCAAAGTTATAATTAACAAAGCAATATGCTGGAATCTAAGTCATGCTACCAGAAGCTCTCAAGTTGCACAGCATCCTACTCTTTAGGTCTCAGCTCTTCCACAGAGTGCATATTGTCATAATTCATTGCAAAACCCAGAAGTGGACAACTGCAGAACTTCTCCCATAAAAGGTGCTACAAAAAAAAGGGGATCCTTTTTTCAACAGAGTACTGAAACAATAAAACAGTAGATTTTTCTTTTTAAAGGACAATATTTTGCTTGAACAGCACTGTCTGAAGTCAACTGCAGGCTTTTCTGGACAAGGACCATGCACCGGTGGTTCTCAACCTCTGCCTGCTCAACGACCACTGCGACTACAACAATGAAGCACAACATTGGTCTTTCACCGCCAAAGCACATCCTCTAGGCATTGCTTAAGACATTTTTAGACTGAAAATAAACAGTGTCCTTCCTTAATCTCTTCAGAGAAGCTGAGCTATAGGAGTCTGGCCGGGAAGAGAAGACTATTTAAGTTACAAATCAGTAGCCCCTGGTAAGAAGAAGGTTGAGGATTAGATGCTGCTGCCACACTAAGCACTGTTTCCCATAATACAAGCAATAAAGAGCAGATACATTTATCACAATCTGATTGTGTTCCACAAATGTATTCTGACGTAATGATCGTGGCACTACTCACTCTCTGTACAAGCATCCTCATCCTCCTCTTCATCCACGTTGGCTTCCTCTGCATGCAGTTTTTCAAGGGCTCTATAAGGAGGTGGCAATTTCATTGGAGGCGGAGCCCCGTATTTTCTCTAATGGATTAAAAAAGAAATAGTTAGATGTTTTGTAACCTCCACACACAAGAAAAAAAATCATATTGTCTATGACACTGTATGTGCACAGACAGAGCACTTCATTACAATGCTAAATTCTGCAGCATAGGCTTTTTAGGCAAGAAATCATAACATGAAGTGACAATGAACCTCAAAAAAACAAAATACAATTGTGCAAGCACGTTTACTTGTTGACAAAATACTTTTGTATCACCATAAACACAAAAGTGTGAACATTAATAAGGGTTAAAAATAAACATTAAATTATACCCCATTTCTCATTAGAGACTCAACAACAAGATTGTCTGGTACTAATAAAAGTCAAACTTGTAAATACAAAGTAAGAACTCAATCATCTATATTTTGCCCTAAGTTTAAGAAAGATTTTTGAATTCTAACTTAGAATAAAATTCCCTTACCTCACATAAATACAGGCAGCTCCTGTAATGATGCATATAGCGGCGCATAGCAGGCATAAAGAAGAGGCTCGGAATCCAGAGCAAACAGGCGCTTGTTGGTCTGAGCGACTGTTTTTATAGCTCCGAGTAACTGGACCGTGCCTTAGTTTGCTACAGGATTTCACGAAATTACGTTGAACTGTATCCCATGCAACCCCACTACTAATAGCAGGATGCACTTTAGAAAGGGAACACCGAGTACGATGTGCCATTAGAGCAACCAGAACGCCCGTAATTAATTTCTTCTCTAGCTGGGAAATACGACCCAACATCCAAACATCAAACCCAGAACAAAGTTATTCGCACTGTACAATGAAAGCTGAACCTGCACATGGATTTCTAAAATCTTAAGCATAAATTTGTATAGAACGGTCCAACCAGCAAACTGCAATGCAAGCTACATAGAAAATTTTGTGAGATAAGATATACATCATCCCATTTAAAAAAAACATTATGGGGAAGTGCTGCCGTGAAGACAGCATAACAATAACAAATGAAATTAATCCATTCCAAGAGTAGTAAGAGTGCATAATAAAGAGCCCTTGGAAACACTACAGCTGCTTCCCAAAGTATAAAATACACCAAATACGCCTCCCACTTCCTGGTCCCACGTTAGAACTCTGCAAAATCCAGAAGATCCAGGAAGCGTAAAAGAACTCAGGTTCCACATTACTGAGCAGGTAAAGATAGAAAACCTGGAGCCCCACTTTCAGCTGACTGTGACAAATGGGTATCACTATAATTTAGTTATAACTCACAGTCTAAATGTTGACCCTTTGGCTTTTTGAGACCTTAAGCATTTGTTAGAAAGTCTGTGTGAAATTACATGAGACACCTAAGCTTATCCAGCAGTTTGCTATAGCTCAGAAGCTTCTCCTCTCCCTTCTGACCCACTGAAAAGCTAGAGGAGTAAATTCTGCCAGAATTTACACCATTACACTATGGTTTCATATTAACACTGCTCTTCCCAGCACGGAGGCAAAAGCGCAGCTTACACAGCCCAACCAGCAAAATAACATTAATACCTGGTTTGTCCACAAGAAGCCCAATTGTTTTAAGTGGTTTTATATAAATTACTTCAAGTGATCATTTTTAAACAAGCAGATCAATAGAGGAGCATAAACATCAACAACTCAGAGAAAACCTTCAGTATTGAAAAGGTAATTCATCATAGAGGAAAAGGCTCATTTTCCAGCTGGATGTGGCTGCTTTCAAACCAAACTCTTTTGTGACACTTTGAAGATTGGACTAGAAAATATCATCGATTCCCCACAGGGACGTGGACTAGTAATCCACTAATAGCAACTCTCTCCGACTCAGAGATGCCCCTCCTGTAGCACAGTGTGACTGCTTTGTGAATCGGTGTTCAAAGCTAAAAGGGAGCTACATATTTATGCACTGAAGCTCTTCTATATTCCACCCACCAGTTTACAGCACCAATAGATGAAAAAAGGTTTGAAAAAGATTAGGCTCCCTCTTTAACCTCCCAACGCTGTAGAATGTGACGTGCTGGAGTCCTAGAGATTAAAGGCAGCACACTGCAAGAGGATGAGTGCTTTTGAGATTAGAAACACAGATAACAAAACCAAGAAAAGGGGATTGTAACTGCCTCATTATAAGTGTTATCCACTGGCATGAAAGCATCACTTCAACACCTTTCTTGATTTTTTTTTTAATAACTGAGCCTCATAGTTTCTGTATCTGACAGCATCTGAAGAGTCTTAAAAATACTTTTGGAGGCAAGAGGGTCTTCTCAGTTATCCACCACCCAGCGCGCTGCTGAGTAGGATCAAATGAAAAATTGATCGTGTTTGTAGTTGGCCTGTTAAATTGCACTGGGCAAAAGTTAGTCTGCACTAATTCTGTCTCTGCTCCTCCAGTTCTGACACTCTCACAGTACCCGACCTACATGCATCAGTCAGCACAGTTCCCCCAGCAAAATACCTCGGCCATTACAGCAATCTAGCTGGAAGTGCAAAATTAAATTTTTCCCTTATTGCAGCAATTAAAAAAAAAATCCACTGGGTTAGACCAAACAGATTTTTTCTCTTTTAAATCTGCTGTGAAGTTCCTTGAAAGTTACTGCACGGTAATTGCTTCACAATTAGCTGGCCAGCTACAGATCACTCGGTCATTTCCTTGCTTTACACAGCAATGGGAAACATAGGAGACTCAGCGGATTTAATTATCCTATAACATGATTTTACTGAATTTCAGCCAGTCTCACATTAAGGATATCATTTGTGTACATGTTATTATTTCTCTGTTTCTACTGAACAAAGAGAATCAATTTGTCTCCACGTGGAGCAAATCAGGTACTTCCAGAAAGATGCCAGTGAAGAGCTGCAATAAGTACAGGGTTTCAGCCCCCAGGGGAGACCCACAGAACATTTGTCAGAAACCTGCCTTGTATTTGGCAGAAATCTGGCAAAAATTACATGAATCAAAGATACTTCAACAAAACACTTCAAATTTCATTTCAGACTCGGAGGGGGGGCTTATCAGAGTTATAATTCATGCAATTATACCATTTGATACAGTAAAATTTGGGTATAGCACTGAATGGCACAAATACCTTTTCACTCTTATTTTCTTTGTCTGCATCCTGGTCTTTGCTGACTTTGATTCCCTTAGGCTGTGCGGCATAAACCGCCTGAAAAATAGTGCACATGTTACACAAATTAGAAAGAGCATTATAACTGCAAAACAAAGAGCCAAAAGCCAGGTAACACCAAAAATAAAGCTACCCAGTCCCAGTGCACTCTTCATTTTGCTCCATGTAGAAGGGCATTGCAGTGCAGTCTTTAAATTACATTCTTTTACTGAATTTACAAGCATTGTCTGCTCTTTTTAGTGCTCACTGTTTGATATCTCACCCCATCTCCTCATTCAATTAAACATTACTCTATAGTCAAGTATGTCCTCGATACAGAGCTTGGTATGAACTCCTGAAGCATCAGTTCTTAATTATTCAAATAAAGACCAGTGTCCACACACATAGACACCTTATAAAAGACACCATGTTTTGTGTCCATGCAATATTCCTCCTTGCTGTTCTATATTCTTTCAAAATGTAATATATTCCCACTCCCCTGGTAGCACCTTATTTTGGTGAACGGGAGTTGGGACTGCGCAGTACTGCTGAAAATCTGTGTGTGTCCAGTTTCCTACAGTTCAGAGCAACTCAAATTTCAAGGTATCCATCTTTCCCTTGATCTCTCTAGACTGACTAGGAAAATAAGGGTCAGAAATTCAGCTGAACACTTGTTCTAAGCTTTTTTTTTGGTTCTTTTATGTGGAAAAAGGCAATACAGAAAGGGAGCCAACCCTGCTACCATCACTGTGATTTTTCCATTGCTGCTCGACCATCCCCCCATCAGAGCTGATGAAAAGTCCTAGTAGATTTTGAAAGACTCCCTAGAGCACTGGAAAAATAACGGACACAGTTGTGCCAAATTTGACTACAGTTGTCAAAAAGGTCTCCTCAGGTCTATTACCTCTACACCAAAATTCTCAGTTAAATTGTCAGATTATACCAGAAGTACATAAAAGTCTTGGGGGTTTTGTATGTACTTCAAGGCAGGCAGAATCTTGTTCCTTTTCTTCCTAACGCATTAAAAGGTTTCTTGCCTTGGCCTTGCAGATGAGGAGGCATCTAAATCTCTTGAAATTTAACTTGCTCCCTAAAAACTGCTTTGGGTCCCTTTGATGACATATTTCACACAGATTTGCTAGTGTGAATCTGGCTAATTCTAATTACACTTTTGTTCATTTGGATAATGGTGTCTTTTTAGATTATGAAATATGAACAAATTCAAACACACGGGGCCAGACTCAGTTACACAGGTGGGAGAACAGAATTAGCACCTAGTCAACAGATTTGCATCTACTTGATTTACATCAGAGAAACGAGGTTTCAAATCAAGCCAGATAAATTAATCAATCAATCACAGGGTCTATAAGCAGAAACTCTGACAGAAAGGACGGACACAAAATTGATGGAACTTGCTGAAAGAAATCTAGCCAAGTTTAAAATAAGATGGGTATTAAAATTTTATTAAGTTTTGGAATGAAAATAGATATAAACTTACTTTTGGTATGTTAGACAAACCCTGAACCACAAACACGACAGGATTTCCCGCATTCTTGATAGCTTCTACTGCTTCCTCGTGTGTGGCGTTTTGTAGGTCTATCCCAGAAACCTAACAGACAATATTTAGTTTTATTAGGTAGCTTGGGTTTTGGCACTTTTGAGTCATTACAGGAGGTCACAACCATTCTCAGAAGATGCAGCATATCTGAGGAAGGTACCAAAAACAGTCAAGAGAAATTATTTGTAAAGTATATTTCCACGATGGTTTAAGGAAAAGTGTGTTACTTGGTATTCATAATTAAAAGATGGCCATATGTTTCCTAAAGCAATCCTTCTGGATAAAAACCTAAGGAATAAGATTGTCAGAGAACGCTAAATATGATGGTAAGTATAATACAACTCTCTCAGATTTTACCTGTTTGTGAACTAAATCTGATTTGAAACAGTCTCTCAAAACTTCACACACAACCCTAGAGCACATTCAAGGACGTTACCAGCTCGGGAGCCCAGACTCAGCAGTGCTCATTTGGAGAAAAATTAATACAAAATCAATACAGAGCCAGAGACGAGAGCCAGGAACGGCTTTCTCCCCTACAGCACCTGCCAGAATCAAGGATTTCCCCCAAATAGTAGTTAGTCAGACTGTTAACTATTCCAAAATAACACAACAGACCAAATTTCAGTATGAAACTCGTTCTTCTATATATTATAACTTATGCTTATAAGGTGTGCTATAACTTATTTATATGGAAAGAAGGCACTCTCATTTTTTCTATTTCCCATCAGATACCAGGACCTATCTTTTCTTAAATATAGAGGAGAATCTTAAAAGAGCTCCACAGTCAGACCTTAAAAAAAGAAAAGACAACATCAGGGTTTTCTTTTGGTTTTCAAAATGTAGTGTTGTCAATACTTCATGAAGTGATGGCTGTGTTTCGTCTCTCTCTCCTCCCAAAGCTGTTTGAGTCAATTTTTGTCTCTTAGAATGAAAAGGTAAGTTAATCTGCATTTACCTCAAGTATTTTATCTCCAGTTTTTAAAGCCCTTGTTCTTCCTGCTGGGCTGTCTTCTAAAACTTGTTTGATAAAGATCCCTTTAAGTTCTTCTCCATTCTTCAGGCGCTTTATGACAGTTTGTCCACCAACAATACTGATTCCAAGAGACACATGAGGGTCTCTAAAGATCTCAACGCTGAAAAAATACATGCAGTAGTTTAACAGCTTGAAATAGTTTTTTGAACTATAAATGCAAAGCCTTAAATAAATGTAAGCTCCTGGTCTTTCAAGAAGATTTAATAGAGTGAAGGGATAAGAGCATTCTTATGCTTCTGGCTTTTACAGAGGCAGCTTTTTACCCTCAGTAGACCTCACCCGACAAAACCAACAATATTCTACTGCCAACCCATGCCCACTGCTCTTCCAAACAGGCTTTTATTTCAGAGAAAGTCACAGTAAAACAGGCAGGTCTTCAAGTAAAGACTCATCCTCTTTCAGTTCAAGCAAATTGTCTGGAAATGGCAAATACTACAAGTGGAATGCTGGACAAATAATAAACCAAAGCGCTTCACACAATTTTCTCAACTGACTACAGCGTATCGGATGCATATTAATCAGCTTAACCAGAAGTTTTCTGATCATATATTACTTAGTCCCATAAAACCAAGTCACCTCAAAAATGTTAACAATACAACAAGGATGTGGCTGAAACTTGGCTCGGCAATTTGGAATTCTGCCATGAAGTTTAGCAGAGAAGCCCTGGAAAAGGAGACAGCAGCACTATGTGCATTGTTCACACCTAATAGTTATTAAATGAGCAAGAACTTGTAGGTCATCCACAACGTAAACCCGCCAAGCTTTCCCAAGTCAGCTGTATAAATAGAAGGCATAATTCTGTTGAACATCTGTTAAAAATTCGCTGTATCTAAGAAAGCCCAAGGTACACAAGTACCTTA
This sequence comes from Tringa tobata, assembly GCA_033628505.1. NCBI lineage: Eukaryota > Metazoa > Chordata > Aves > Charadriiformes > Scolopacidae > Tringa > Tringa tobata. Next base: position 1,304,201 of record JAHREE010000212.1, read on the forward strand.
AAGTTATTGGCAGAGGAGGGAAGGAAAAAAAAACCCACGAGAACTAATCAGGCTCACCGAAAAAAAAGACATAAGGTAAATGGGAAGAAATAATGTAATCAATGAACATACGTCCGCGGTGGTCCCCAGTGGCTGAAGTTTGGAGTTTCTTCTCCTTCTCCTTCTTCTCTCTCAGGTAATTCACTAATTGGGGACAGAGGGAGGGGAGGAATAAAAAGAAATGAGAAAGGCATTACACATGCCAGGTCACAATTCCTTGCATATTTTGTATCTGGCAGTGAGACAGAAAAGCCTTCTCACACCGTCCAGTTCAAACCAAACGTGCAGAGTCAACAGACTAGACAGGAATTTTTGTATTTAGGTTTAAATGTACTTAAGGAATGCTCCAGAAATAAACACGATGGGCAAACCAAATTTATAAGCTGCTCTGTAATACACAAATCTACACTGCATTTCCTCATTCTAAATGACTATTTAAGCAATTAATATTTACTTTCTGATAAATACGCTGTGATTCTTATAGAGGGATATAAACATGATAAAACCAGTCTGGCTGACCAGAAAGCAGATCATGATGCAGCTGGGAGAACAGATCCAGTGTGTTCCATTAAACACCCCAGAACAGCATGTTAATTAAACTTTTACACTATATATGATTCACCTATTTGCAGAATGGGAACGGAAGTATGAAACTGCGTGCGCCCACAGAAAGGCTGAAACAATACATTCGTGCACACATTTTTCTGTAGATCCTGAGAGCTGTAAATGCTACTCTTAAACTGCAAAAAGGAAGCAGGATGTTGTGCTGGAGAAATAATCCCCCTTCCCTTATTGTTGAACTGCTTTCCCTCTGAGGGAAGATTACAGCTGAATTAGGGAAATGCTGAGGATTTGAATCGACAGGCCCCAAAAGCACATCCACTACATGCTTATCCAAAACTGGTGGGGAAAGAATGGGACGCTTGATGGATGTGGCAAATATCTACAACCAGAGCCAGTTCTAGGTTTCCCAGCACCATAGAATGGTTTAGGTTGGAAGAGACCTTAAAGATCATCCAGTTCCATGCTCTGCCCTGGGCAGGGACACCTCCCACCAGACCAGGTTGCTCCAAGCCCCCTCCAACCAGGCCTTGGGGAGGGATGGCTGCCCCGGGCAGGGTCTCACCACCCTCACAGCAAAGAATTTCTTCCTAATATCTAATCTAAATCTTCCCTCTTTCAGTTTAAAACCATTCCCCCTCATCCTATCACTGCACTCCCTGACAAAGAGTCCCTCCCCAGCTTTCCTGGAGCCCCTTTCAGGACTGGAAGGGGCTCTACAGTCTCCACAGAGCCCCTTTAGGTACTGGAAGAGGCTCTACGGTCTCAGCCTTCTCTTCTCCAGGCTGAACCCCCCCAAATCTCTCAGCCTGTCCTCACAGCAGAGGGGCTCCAGCCCTCCCAGCATCCCCATGGCCTCCTCTGGCCCGCTCCACATGTCCATATCCTTCCTGTGCTGAGGACTCCAGAGCTGGATGCAGTACTCCAGGTGAGGACGCAGTATTCCAGGAGGGGCAAGACACCACTGGCAAGACTAAAATTTCCTGTAAAGGCCTGAGAGCCACGGCTGAACAGCTCTTCCCAAAAGGAAAGGGAACACCAAGAGGACAGAGCTATGATAAGGAGCTAAGGGGATCACTCCCTAATGACCAATGCTGCTGATAACAGCTACATTCTTCTCCCCCAGGCCACATTGCCTCACTGGGGAGTAAGTGAAGTTGGTGGCAGAGCAATTCACGATTTTCTGCCCCAGTAACTCAGGAGAGGGAATGTGAGAAGTAAAGATTCAATAAAGTTGTGAGGCAGAATTCAGGTCCTCGGGCAAAAGTCACAGAACTGGCCATCTATATACATCTTACTGTTTCACACAGCTTTTGATGATTAGACAGCTAAATATACCATTAATTGAAAATCTTCAAAAACCAGAAATCTTTCTCCATACCTGCACAATGCTGTTCTAGGCTGAGGTAAGGTGGTTAGTCTCCCAGATTCCAGGTTCTTGGAAAAACCATAATCCTCCCCTTTTAGTTCTTCCTTTTCAATAGCTTCCAGATCAACAGCAAGCCCAGGTCCTTCAGAGTGAATCTGAAGCTTTGTACCTGAAAAAGGTGTAGATATCAACTTTTGCTTCCTCTGTCCCTGCATCTACCAGTTATCACCCTTGGAAACAAAACCCTTAGCTCACCGTGTTCAAAACGTGGACACTGTGTGATGATCAAGAGGCTCAGAGATACAAAACATTTATTTTTTAAGGAAATTTAAATCACACTAAACACTTTTTTTATAGCACCTTGTGTCTGATGTATGTGCAGTCAAATAGTAACAGGAAATGCTAAATCTTTGTGGAACTGAGACATACTCAGGTACAACGTACGTGACTGATGCTCCTCATGAAAACACGTGATTAGAAACAGTGAATCCAACCTTTATGCAAAGCCCTTCTCCAGCACAGAACCCCATCCCACTGTCATGACTGATGACATTTTGGTGATGTAAGTATCAACATTAATTGAACCTTGCAAGAGTCATCAGTCTGCCACTGTAGCTTACACAGTGTCTGCTGTACAAGATGCAGGTGACAAAGAAATGGAAGAACCCAACCTCTTTCTCCCAACCAGCAAGTGCTATCTCAGGCAAGCTGACAAATTTATTGGATGATCTACCAAATTCTAATCATCCCTCTCTGGCAATCTGACAAAGAGAAACAGATTACAAAACCAAGATATGGGGCAATTATCTACCACAGAGTTCACCTGCATATTTTGGTTGTGGAAAAGTTACCTCCAGAGTTGGTCACTTGTTTTTGGTGTTGTTTTTTTTTTTTTTTCCTGAAGTGCAAAAAAAATCTGTAAAATCAGCAATCAGAAGTGACTGAGACAAATTCCTTGCAGAAATTTCAGGCATGAGCTATTTTACTTACTCATGGAATTCTACTGGGAACATTAACTACACTGAAGAAAGTGATTCTCCATGGGCAGGATAAAGCTGCAGCCACTTTCAATATCACTTGTGACAACTGTAAGTGAAGATTTGGAGGAGGAGGGAAGATCATGAAGCAAAAACCTATTCAAAGCCAGATTGTCTTGAGCCTCCAGAAGTCTTCATTTGAATAAATATGTGTTTTGGTATAAAATTTAAGGTTGTAAATATGAAATTATACAATAAAGAACTTCTTACAAACCTAAATCCATCTTGGTTTTTGCTGCTGACTGGGTATTTTCGGTATCAAATATATCTTTTTGGTAGCCACTGTGTGCTGTGGTTCCAGAAAACAGTGAATTTATACTAGCATTTTCTTCACACTTTACAGAGGAGAGAAAAAGTAATTAAAGTTAGAAAGCAATGGTACCAAGTTATACAGGGGTATTTGACATGAACATTGATTTTTACAGCAAACATTCATTTTCTCAACTACATTCATATTTATTCAGGTAACTATGAAATACTAACTGCTTATTTATGCACTATATTAAGAAGAGGCATGAAAAATGTTATGTGCAATTGCAATTTAAAGCAACTGTATCTTTCTACTCGCCTGTAATCCAGACAAGGAGTTCTTTTCTCTTGCTCATTTGTTGTTTTTAAGAAGCAAATGTATAAATTTAATATTGTGTGCTCTGTTGTAAAACTGTCACTAGAAACTCCATGTTAGCCTGTTTATGTACATAATACATAAGGGGACAAGCCAAATAAAACCTGGAATTCTCCGTGGCTGTAATATAAAATTCTTTTCCACTTCAGTTTTTTCAGATAAAGACGTACTTCTCGGAAACTGGTGCACGGAAGGCTGATATTATCACCTTTTTGTTTGGCAAATGAATAAACAAAGACTCAGAAAAAAATAATTCTCAAAATACTTGAGGAGGACATGTAAGTAAGAGTTTTGCCATTTTCCTGAAGCTCTGTCTCCTCCTGCTCTTCCATCCACCAGTATGCTTGTTACAATTCCTTCCGCCATATCATTTTTTGCTCAACTGCACTATCATCTGGCTCAAGGAACTGATTTGGATTAAAAATAATGAGGAAAAGAGGGAGCTCTTTTCACTGCTAATGTTGCTGAAGCCCCTGGACTATTAAAACCATGAAGTAACATTCTGCTGTTACCAACATGAACCATATTAGTACAGCTTGCAAAAAAGAACGGAGCCCACAAATCACAGATGGGAAAGACGACACAAGTACAGGATGCCTGTAAATACAGCACGTGGTTTAATTACTTTCTAGCAATTAAAACACTAGAAAGACTCCTTAGAGAGTTTAGGCCTAGAATTTGCCTTGAGGTGTGGGTCCTATGGCCAGGGCACAGCACAGACACCAACACAGCATTCCTTACCATTTGATCTTTATTGAAGGGACGTTCCAGGGACTGTTTTGGACTTAAGTTAACGCTGGATCTCAAGTCTTGGATTTCAGTAGTTTCAAGTTGCTTTGTCCATCGTTCTGTATCGAGGTTCCTCTCTGAAGTTGCCTTCTGTCCAGATGATGCACTGTATTTCAGGAAGTCTGAATCCTCTTCACACTCGTCATCCACCAACATTTCCCGTTCTTCATACATTTCTTCTGTCCTGGGTTTCAGGAATTCATGCATCTCCCAGGACTCCTCATACTCCTTGTCATTATGAGAAAGCTGGAATGTCCTTCCCAAGTCCAAAATTCGTTCATCAACAAGTTCTTCTTTACAAGGTGTTTCATCTCTGAAACCCTGCATAAAACATTACAGGAATAGAGATTTTACATTCACTTTCTTGCTAAGTCTTTTAAAACTATGCTTTATGTTAGGCCCATATTAAAAGTACATCCTGATTTTTAAAGGGAACATCTTCTACCTTTTGCATTTTCTAAAAGAAAATATACTCTCTGACTTATGATTTTGAGACCAAAAGTAGACATTGCATTTTTTTCTTTCAATATAAAGAAATTCAAGTTGCACAGCTTAGATATTGCTGCAGCCATTCAGAATAATCAATCTGGACTGAAGTTAGGGAATGAGAATTATTAAATAACACAAAAAGCCCTACAGGCAAAAGTATATATAAATGCAGCTAAAGTATCTCTGAGCAGACCTATCTGCTATCGCTTTATGAATGCATGTACTTTTCTTATAATACCATCAGCTAAATAAAAAAAACAGCCTGAGTTTGCTTATGCAAAAGTATCAGCAACAAAAAATAAAAAAATGAAAACCCAAACTAAAAACCCCCACCCAAAACAAAAGCCGCACTCAATTGTCCCTTCCTTAGGTATTCCATACAATATTTTAACCTGAGGGAGAGGGGAAACGGATGACCCACACCCTTAAAAAACCCAAACCAAACCATACCAGGACATAATTGACTCATGCTCATTATCTAATTCCTGTACTGTTTTAAAGAGAAGAGTGCTCAATTTTTCTACTGAATTCAAACCACAGAACAACAAACCGAAAACACAAACAACAAAACCAAAAAAAAAAGGTATTAAAACCCACTCTGAAAGATCTCGCTCAACAGTTCTTTTTCTGGGATTTGTCACATGCCTCCCCAATTTCCAATGTTCCACGTTTCTCCTAAACCCAATGAGGTGCTCGTGGAGCGAGTCTGCACAGGGGTCTCTGAAATTTTACGTCTTGCCCTGCTACCAGAAATCTTGTCACGTTCAGAAAGCTTTTCCTTCCTTTTCTTCAGGCCACCAAGGACGTGTGCCCAAACCCCAAACCCCACCTTCAAGGCAATGAAACCCCAAACACTGAAACCAAACTACAGCTTCAGGGGTTCTCAATCAAGATGTTTTTCTTTCTGCTTCCCCCTCTTCCCAGACTCCCCAAGGTACTTCACGATTTCTGACCTCAAGTGTCAGAATCCTGGTTTGTTAGGTTTGTACAAATGCAGAAGAAAAAAAACAACAACCCAATGCTGCCAAAATGTTCACACAGTTCAAGTGAGAGGCAGGAGAGAAAACAAGAGACAGGCAAGAGCACAAGGAAATAGTGCAATAATTCTAGCTAGCATGAAAGCAGAACATTAGCAATCCAGAAATTAGCACATTTTTCATAAGCATTAAATACTCCTTTAATCTATTTGACCTGTGTACCTCAATCTCAAAAAACACCCAGTCTGAAGAGATTCTAATTCTCTCCATCTTTACTTCATTGCGTTTCACTTCACTTCTGCAGCGTCATTCTCCAAACCCTTCTGGAAGAGGCACCAACACTTCAGGGCTGCAGAAAACACTTGACTTAGCTCAGAACCACCCGGCAATTTGTACTATCATCTCCGGATCCAGCGCTTCGGTGTGTGTAATCAGAGTGCTGCACTGCAGCAGCAGCCGCTACCAACGGCATAGGGAATACTGCAAACACGACAGTAAGGTCTACTGTTGTAGCATATAAAAATCTTCAAGTTCCTTTATTTATTTATTTAAATTCAGCTTTGTCAGCACCATGCTAGTGCCCAAGAGCAGAAGCCATCATGACACACCACTCTTGGCTCTTACACGAGCAGGTAAGATAATAAATGGATGGAAATTTTACACTATTGCTCTAAGCTACTGTCACTGCTTTCCTGCATAAGGTAAAACCAAACTACAAGCAAATACCTCTCTGTGTATTTTGTACTAATTGATCATTCCAGTTTCTCTATTCAGCAGGACTTTAAGACAAAATACTTTACTCAAAAGTACTTAATAACACGAATTTTATTTAGGAAACAGAGAAACAATCTGAGCTGGCAGAGGACTAATTGCTCTGCCAGGAACCCTTCCCATGCACCTGGAAAACAGCAAACTCCATTCTACATCATGAAAAATCAGTAAATATAATGTCAAAGCTAATTGCTACACAGTTTACCTAAGTCTACCCCACAATATTGCTCCTTTTGGTAGTTCTAATATACAAATACAGCATAAAGGATAATTTTGTATCCAGATACAGGTAGACATGTTTAGCAACAAAAAAATCTAGAATTTATTTTTATTACTGTACTGCAGCTCCGGATGATCCTTTATGTATTGTCTTTCCTACTCTGGAAAGAATGCATTTACCAACATGAATTTACAAAAATTTTGCAAAGCACTTGAGAACAGATGAAAATTCAAAAATATCCAAATCTCTCACTCTACCCAGGTTTGGTACTGCAATAGTATTGCCTATTACCCTGGTATCTGAGTTTCAACTTTTAGTGCCTCTTCCTCCCACAATAAAGAGAATTATTTCTCAGAAAATAAGAAAGAGGAGAATTGAGGAAGAGAGTCAAGAAATCACTCAAGACCACATAGAAAGTCTATGAAGAAGAACAGATTTCAAACTTGCCTCCTACACTAGATGCTTCCACACCTTACTTTCTTCACAAAGCTGAACCAACCACTTACAATTACTAATAACGTAGCATTCCTGTTTCATATCCAAGGAAACCCAAGGTATTTTAATGACATAGTAAATTTGAGAAGGCAGTCTGGGAATTGCATTGGTAAGTGCTATGTTCACAGTACAATTGGTATACAGTAGCTGTTAGAGTCTTTTTCAGAGGGAATCCAGCCTGAATTCTATCCGATATTTAAGTCTTACATGAAAGAAATACTATTTTTTTTCACTTTGAAACATCATTTCCTGTCTGTATAAACTTAAGCTGAACAAAAAGAGTAACTAAATACCTGTGGTGCTTCAAGTATTATTGAGAAATTGTCTACTGGTTCTGGAGACCCGGGGCTGGGTTTTATGCTGTTGGAATCCACATTGTGCATGGTCTCCTCCTCTTTGCTTTCTCCCTAGGAAAGGCAAGCAAAATGATGAGTCAGGAAAACAAAAAAAATCCCACATTTTTCAATAAACTAAAATAGAGTGGGAGAACCAGCCATTAGAAAAGAGATGGGAAAAAGTTACAGATTCATAGAAAAGTCATAAATGGAGGAGATAAAGACAACAGCTTTTATTCTTTTAAGATATCAGTGCAGATATAGTAAAAAATAAAGAGATGTGTAGGAAAGAAAGACAAATGCGAGGATAGGAACAACACAATATCGCTTTTTAGAAAAAAAAGAATATATTTAAACAGCCTTCCCACATTCCTATTCCGCCACTCCTCTACCACTTTGAATTACAAGCACTTTCTATTAGATGGTGCTTTACTTTAATTAATTTTGCCTCTGTGCCCTTGATGAACAATACTGCAGTGTTCTCAAGCAAACCACTGTCTGTTCCAAAGCCCTGATTCTAGAAAAAGGAAATTCTACTTGAACTTACAGTCTTGACTTCAAACAGATTAAGTTTCTTTGATGTCAGTGGAGCTCAAGCAAGCAGTTAAGCAGTGTCTTAGAGCGAAATGCACTTCGGCACATATTTAACCGATTTGCTCAGTTGCTTGAACCACGTTACACCTCTGCATAGGGCCAGCGCGCATAGGTTTGCCCAGACACATCTTCTCATTCCACGTGGATGTTCTTTCAGGAGGAACTTGAGACCAATGGTTTTCCAAGTCAGACCTTTTGGACACCGAGCTGCCCATTTACCAGAATTTCTGGACACGTTGAGGTGTATGCATGGCTACTTAGCTGCTTTCCACATGCTCCTACCCTGAATTCCACCGCCCTCCCCAAACACAACACAGTCTACACATGCATAAAATCAAACAGGAGAAAGTTAAAATCGGTCCTTACCACCAAAGGTTTGCAGATCCCAAGAGAAACGGTACCTGGGGGCACAGATTTCAGCACTTCCACTGCCTCTGCCAAAGTGGCACTGTCCAGAGATTTCTCATTGACAAACACCAAGCGGTCGCCCGGTAAAAGCTCGCCCCCGCGTTCAGCCACTCCACCTGCCACCAAAGAGCTGATCACAATGGCTGTCCTTGTTGGATCCAAGGGATCCTGACAAAAAGAAAAGAAGAAAAAAGAAAAATAAGAGAAAATAAAAATAAAAATAAAAAAAAGTCAAAGCCCCCTGAAAGATGGTGTTTATTTTGAGTATGTAAAGACCATCTAAGCACATTCACCATCCAGAACTGAAGCTTGCTGAGACATTCAAAAGGACTGTCTACTAATACTGCCAAGGCTTACAGCTTATAAAAAGAAAGATTTGCAGTAGGAAGATATTCTGTCACTTGCCTAATCCATTAAGAAATGTTAAGATCTGAAAGCTGACTGATACCCTGGCCTGCCCTCTTCTTCGATACACAGAAACAGCCGGGCCGACCTGCAAATAGAACACGGACGCTGGCTCTCTTCCACCAGCCTCCATCCAGCCTCTTACGTGCTAATATTACATAAAACAAGCCTTCTGCAGGCCATTCAGGAGCTTCGTAGCAGCAAAACTGATGTTACAAGAAATCACTGCAAGATTAGAAATTGAATTAAAAATATTATGAAATTAAACATCAAAACATTCAAGAAACAGCAGTAGACATTTGCTATATTACTGCAGTGGTTCTTGCTTTGTCAAATCTGTGTGACTACTTATAAAAGACATTTTCTCCATCCATGAAGTTTCCAAAACAGAGAGCACAGGGGACAGCAACAAAAGAGTAACTAAGATTATTACTGAAGACAAGGAACGCTGTAGTGGTGTATACAGAGGAATGTGAAGTAGAAAATACTATATGCATTGGAGAGGCTGTTAAATTGATGCAAAGAGATTCACTTCATTTAATATTTTTTCCAGTATTAGCCTTGTGTTGTGTCATGTACCATTTCTATTGTGCATTCAGCCATTTAAAAAAATCATCCCCGATCCAATGAAACGATCCTAAGTTATTATATAGTGGCAGAAAGACATGCAAAACAAATTCGGGGGGGGTGTTCTGTTTTCATTTTTATTTTTTTAAGATTAGAATTAGCCTTTCTCCCCCTTGCCAAGGGCTCATAAAGTTCAGAAATGTTCTTTGTATGCACTGGGTCTTCAAATGCATAATCATGGACCATTTTTCCCCCAGGACTCACACCTTATTCAGGGCATGGGAGGGATAAAAAAAAAAGGGTAAAATTCAAATCACAAAGACCACCATGAATTCAGCACCCCAGTGTTAATTTGAAAACAGGAATGCTTTTTTAACTCTTTATTTTTATATAACTATACATTGCTTTCCAGAGGGAACATGTTTTTTTAAGGTATGTGCAAACACATGAGGCAATGAATGTAATATCTGTAAACGGCTGAAATTAGAGACCTGAAATCAGAGTCCAGCAGGAAGAGCCGTGCTGGAGCTGAATTCAAGTAAATACATATTACTAATAATTCTCTCCTGTTCTACTGCTTAATCCTGCCATTTTATAATCTTCCCAAGCACCAGGGAAGTTTGGGAAGATTGAAGAGGCTTCCTTGTGAGTATCACATCTCGATAATCGAGCCCAGCGACCTCCCTCTGCTGCGCGATGCTGTTCTGTCGCTGAACCCCTGCCAACACGCCCGGGATGTCCCACCGCTCCTGCCCAGACCTGCCTCGCACAACGCCGAGGGTCCAAAGGATTCCAAAACGTGGGGAAAAAAAAAAAAAAAAAAAAAAGAGGGTTTGCTTTAAGAGTGTCGAATTTTGAAAATGCAAAGCTACTGTTGCCCTCTGTGTAGGCAGCCAGCCCTGCCTGCCCTTGCCCGACCATCCCCGGGAGAGCTGACCACAGAACAACCACTCCGCTTCACACAGGCTCTTGAGATGGTTTTCATTTGGGGGTTTGCTCCAATGCAAAATAAAAATAACCTTTTGGACTTGTGTGCAAAACCAGGATGGTGTTGAGCCAGCCATTTTCCAGCAAGGAAAAACATCTTTGTGTTCACATCTTCACTAATAGAACCAAACCAGCAGGTTTTCCTCTCGTGGGCTCATCTTGCCATGGCAAGCAGGGTTCATGCCGGTTCCCTAAATGGGTGAACGCTCTCTCAGCAAAACTACACCTTTGCTGACACAACAGCTTTTATAATATGACTCTTGCTGGTTTAGCTCTCTTGATACAAAAAGGAAGAAAACAAAACCGGCATTCATCCTTACCTGCACAGATAAGCTGAGAAAAATTTGGGAGCGAATGACCGGCCCAGTAATTATGGCACTGAGAATTCCCACATGGGAACGTGGGAGAACCACGTTCAAATCCCTGCTCTGTCTGATCCAAAGCTGCCCTTTTTTGGGTTCCAGATCAGAGCCACTTAAGCAGGACATGGGAATTTCACCACTAGCTGCTTCTATGCAGATATTCAAGGTGTGGGCTAAGTACCGCATTTCTGATGAGAAACAGTCCTGTTTCAACTAAAGTTTTCACTGAAATAAAAAAAATTCATCTTCAATAAATCATCATGATCTGGTAAGAGATAATTTAGCTGAAAAGGCATTCCAACGAGATTAATCCTCATGCTAAAAATGAAGATTGAGTTCTTGCAAACACACATAGTTCCTCTGCAGCAAAGTTTCGAGAAGATCATGGTTATCTTTGCTGCTTCGCAGCACGCGTGAGCGTAACCGCGTGTTGGAATTGCTTCATGAAGAGCAGCAGCAGAAATCCTCTTAAAAAAGGGGCCCAAATCAAAACCCGTCGATCAGGCAAATGCAAAACAGGGGTTATAATCACACTGCTGTTTTCAAGCAGAGGGAGCTATTGCACAGGAAGAGAAGAGCAATAAAAACTACACAGTGCCGGGGCCGAGCCAGTAACACCAGCAGCGCTGTAACCCCCCCAGCGACGGTGAATCCCAACGCGATCGCCACGAGGAACCCAACAAAAGGCGCTTGGGAAGACGCAGACCTCGGAATTTCAAGGTGTAATTATTAATACATATTCTCCGGAACATAACACGAGGGTGACTGTAAGTGTGGATTGCACCCTGCTTTTCTTATCAAAACGAAAGGAACAATGTTTTTTTTGAAACCTTGCCTTACGATTTACGCTCAAACCCAAATGCACCCTAAAGAAAAACCCCCGCTAAAATGAGAGCAACCACCGGATTCACATTCACATCTTGTAAACAGCGAGTGCAACCGGACTGCGTGGGCTGCTGCCTTGGTTTTAAAAGCAAGCGGTGCCAGCAGCAGGCTGAAAACCAGATTCTTACCTTCTGTACTAACTGCAAAAGGCAACTTCATCCCCACACTGCCCTGATGGACTCCGGGGCCACCTCCACGTGAACTGACCGGTTAGAGCCATTGGAGGCTGCGGAACAGCACTAACTGCATCTGTACACCTACTCCAAGGCTCTTAATTCATTTTACTTGGCTCACATTAAGGCAGATAATAGTGATTTTTAGCCACTAGCAGTCAAGGCCAGATTTCAGTCTCTCCTTTAAAGTGAAAGGCTCCTTTAGTCGGATGGAGTTTAGAGGTTGGGAAGAAACTCCCTCCCCAAAGCCAGTGCTGAGATGTTGCTGTAACGGTGCTCAGCTGGAATGCAGAAGTGACTCAACTTCAAAAGTCCAAGAAATTATGACATGATTTTGCACCACAGTAGAGGGAGCGGGCACAGGACAGCCACACACGATTGGGTCATCTGAAAATGGGAATGAAATGGGCTTGGTACGTTTAAAGAGGAACTTTTAACTTCAGTTTACTGAAGGATTCCTTTACACAAATGAATCATTTATGAACAACGAGGAAAGAAACTGGACTGCAAAGTAAGGCTATCAGGAAACAAAACCCATTACCTCACCAGCACTGACACAAATTCTTTTTTTTAAAAAAAGAATAACATACAGAAGTCTGCCACTTGTATAAACGATGAAAGTTGACCATTGCCATTCACCAGCAGCAGCCCAGGATGGTGGCCTCCAGGTAACCCTCTGAGGAACCAGTATGTTGTAGCTGTTGTCTTTCCCTTTGTGCTCGAGCCAGCCATCGAGTATATGAACTTGTTTAAAATAGTCACAATTTATTCATACTTAGCACACCATATATTTAACTACGTTGAACCATAGGTTTTCCCTTCCCCCCTCTACTGCTCCTCATCAAAATCCACGCATGTTTCCTGGAGTCCAGGTGTCAAATTTTTCTTCTTATTTTCAGAGCCTCATTTGTTCTGGATTCATTTAGCAGCGCAAAGAGTCAGGCAGGGGCCACTGCAGTTGCCGCCTCTGGGATCCCTGGATTCGGAGCAGCATGAAGTCTCTTAAAAACCTGAGCTCTGCTCAAATGTTAAGAGTCCCAGGAGCAGGACGTTAACAGAGTCCTGCGTGCAACGCTGCTGGAGCGCGCAACTTGATCGGGGCTTCAAGTGAGGGATTGGAGCTCGCCACGGGCACCGAAGACTCACACTCCGTGAGCTATCAGGGGTCCTTAGGAAGCAAATCTGGAAACGCAACCAATAGCAGCTTACCTCTGGCCATCACACTGGAAAATTAAAATGATAACAACCGACTGATTTTCTCCATCCGTAGCAAAGCGTGAGGTTTCTGCAGCAGCCAAGAGAGGGCACTCCAGGCCAGCCCAGCTCCCGCAGGCCTTTCGTGCTGGGACCAGTCCGTCCCCATCTGCCCGGCCCCAGCACCAGCAAGAGCCCCGGGCTCTGAGCAGAGGATGAGGAGCAGCCCCCCCTCTGCAGCTATAACTCCATCGAATGGAAGCCGCTACCACGTTTTCTGGCGTTTTGTTTGTGTTTTCCTTTTTTAAAGGCTCATATGAAAATGTAAGACAAAGCAGCGGGTGACTGACATTTACTGTGCAAAGTCACTCTCACTTAGTTACAGGCTATATTAGTTTTGGCATCACTTAAGATCTAAATTCAGCTAGCCTGACTTCCTAGAATATTTTAGCTTTCTTCAAGCAACAAACTGCCTGCTGCCACAAAAACACTCCTCTGAAAACACACATCAAAAATAGCATGGCAAAGGATCCCAAAAGAAACAGTTTGAAACTTTTTTTCCTGTACCAATTTTGATTTATCTGAACAATTTTACAAGTGCCAATTTGTATACTGCAGGTTTTTGCAAGAGAGCCAAAACAAACACATGTTAGAGCTCAGAGGTCAGAGCAACCCAGCTTCATTACATTTTGCATGGGACCACTTCCAGGTCTAACATACATATCCATATTTAAAACTCTTCAGTTTGCAAGTGAATAAGATACCAGACTGAAAGACTGAAACACAACACTGTAACATACTGTACAAGGAACATACACTCCTCAACAATGGAAAGGACCAAATGCATTTTATGTTCCTCGTACTATTACGTAGAACAAAGGCAGAACTGTGCATGAAGTCATTTACCTGTATGTTCAGTATTGTGAAATTATTCGAAATACTCATCCCATGCTCTAACTCTGTGAAGTGCCACTTGGTCCCTTTGCAGAACCACCCTCCACATACACACCAGCAATGCCCACGGGATGTAAGAATCAAAACCGCTCCACAACCTGCCACCTTTCCAAAGTCGGTTCTGCAGAAGGGGAAGAGAAGAAGAGCCAGCTGTGAGTGAGGTCCAATTTCCTCCTTAAGGTGGCCTCAATTTAGGACTGAGACTCCAGGTCCAAACCTTCTCTTCATTCACTCCAATGTATTTACAGGAGTTGGCCACAGGAACCACCAAAGGTACTCTAAAGCCTGAAAAAACATCCCTGAGAAAGTGCTCAGCTATTTTTTTGTTAGATCCACTGCATGGGCAATCAGACTGAAATGCAAAGCGTTTAAGACTTGTTTCTGCCTCTTCCACTCGTATTAGATTGCTGTCAGCAGGGCTACTTGGGAAGAAGACTACACAACACACAACCTCTGGCTGTACCAAAGGAATAAAGTACAGGCTGATGTGCTGAAGTAATACAAACTTAAATACAGAGCGGTATTCAAGGAGGGACGCTGAACTTTTCTGTGATCTAAGGCAAAGCACTGGAAATAAAACATAAGTATTTATTGATCTGCAGTGAGGGAATAAAGCAATGAATTTCAGAAGCTCTAGTGTGCAGCCAGCATTAATCAAAACTTCTGTTGTGGGAAATGCCAGCAAAGAAACAGGAATTCACAGAGAAAGAAAAAAACCAAACCAACAACAAACAAAACATACAGAGCCCCACCCAGAGGAGGAGCTCGAACAGCAAAATAAGAGTAGGTGGCACAATGGGTTTCCCACACCAGGCTTTCATCATCTGCCATCTGAAATCATATCAGTCTTCTATGGTAAGAGGGAACAGGGTGGCCAGCCATTACTCAGCCCCACGTCGGTCTGGCAGACCTGGGGAGGTCTTTGCAGTCAGTGTTCATCTGCTGCACAAGAGGGACACGCAGCAGATAGTTGGGACGAAAGTGCCTCCCGGGAATGATCAAAAGAAAAAGATCTTACACGCTGCTGCTATTCTCAAATAAAAAAGATCAAAGATAGGCACTGCCTATAGTAGTTTTGAAAGTGCCACTGTGCAGTGGACTCAGGTGCGTGTCACTATCTTTTAATTTATCAAACTTCTCAATCAACCCAAGGTTTCATCTGCCTTTCATATTTGCTCTCGACAGAGCTAAAGTCACAGGGATTACATTCATTAGACTCTCTTAATATCTTATACTTTCAGACTTTCCAGCTCCAGAAAAAACACACCGAATGCTGACTACAGGGAAAAGCCAAAGAGATAAGAAAAAACCCTGAACTCATAAGGAAATGGAGGAAAGCCACTGTGTGATGAGATAAAGAAGGGATAGCGATGTGTGGGAATAAAGAAAAAAGTACCGACAAGCCATGGGAAAAATTATAAATGGTATCACCTAAATAACCTACAGTCAGTGGTTTTAATGCTCATTCTGGGTTTACCAGCTTTCACCTGTGGAAGCACAGTTTGTGTTTTCAAACAAACTAGAGCTCTCCGCATGGGGAACCTGCAGCATAAACAGCAAACACATGAATGACAGAATGTTTTGGACAGAAAAAGCTGCAACAGAAAAGTAGGGAAATAGGACAGGCCATTTTTTGCAACAAGGATCTGCAAACAGTGACTTGGCCCAAAGAAGACTTGCAGCAGTATGGATGGTGAGGAAGACGGAAGGGCAGGCTAAAAGTTTGCTGAGAATTTTAAGGCTACTGCAAAATGCAGTGAAAACACACAGAAAAAACTCTGAGTGTCCCACTACTATTAGGATTTGGGGAGCAGCATCTTCCAGAAGGGCGAGGTTTTAAGCAAACAGAATACCTCATAACTTCAACGAGTTTTCAGAATTCTTCACGCTTTTCCATCAGCGCCTCAAATCTCATCGGTTCGGAGCAACGGATTCGGAGCTGTCTGGGTTGAGCTTTTACATGCCCACTGCTCCGCCGTCTCCACGTGCTGACGGAAAGACTAATGCAGCTTTTAGATAAGCAGCACTCGGTTGCACAGTTTCCTCTCGTCTCCTCTACATTATCTTACCCTTGCTAAGATTTGCCAAGTCTTTAACAAAAAAATCTAGCTACAGATTTGTCCCTTTAAATTCTCGCCTTCTCTTGCAGGCAGAAGACATCTGTGGAATAATAATGAATTTCTTTGGTTTGGGGTTTTTTGTTTTTATTAAAAGCTATTCTTCCTAGCAGGAAATGAAAAAGAACAACCAGATTGGTAGAATTTGGGGGAATAGGGAAAACATTTCTAAAGGTTAATAATAATACTGCTTAGTATTTATTTCAAGGATATGCAACAAACCAAAGAAAAACAGATGTTCTCAGTAATGCTCCAGTTTCTCTGCAAACTCAGGTATTGTCCAGAGCTGCTGTAGCTCACAGAAGACAGGAGGGCTGTCCATAGGACGTGCCACTCACTCTGTACACGAGGTTCCATCCTAAATTCTCACGTAGAGTCGGCTGATGACCCCCCCTCCCCCCAAGCCCAGTGCCAGGACCTACCCAAGCCCTAACGCAACTTCTGCATCCAAGTTCTCCAGCTCCTCTACCTCAGCAAGCTATTCCTGTGCATCCCTCTGTACCTCATGCTGAGATACACAGTCCCTTTGATTTCTTATTAAAGTGGTTTCTGATCTCCCAATGCTTTTAGTACTGAGGTTTTGGAACCCACTAATCACGAACACCCTAGAAACTTGACCGGGAATGTGCTCAGTTGCATTCACCAGCTCTTCAGTCCTGAAAAGTAGTACTTAAGCTAAACTCCAAGAGAATTTTTCAAAAAGCTACATTGAATTCAATTCATGACACACTATTAAGAATTATTTTACAAATGAAGCAGCTTAATATGATTTAAAGGATGCAGAACTTTCCCATAGGGGGAGAGAAGCAAATCCTCCGTGAGATGAGTACCAACACAGTTGGTACTGAGGCTTACACAACTTTGATGTTAATGAATGTGGATGGGTTGTAGAGATGGGAGAAAAGCTGCCTTTATCAGTTTTCCCAGTACCAAGCTGATAGCCATTGTAAAACTGCTTTTTAATACAGCTGTGCAGCTTTTGCCAGTAAGCCACAGGTTTCCAATCACATGATCAGGTGAAAATGTGCTTAACAAGGATGTGAATATGCTTCTTTGTTCATAACAAACTTATCACAAGACAGACAAAGCTCAAATTATCACAAGAGGGCAAACGTTTAGCCAGCAACATGTCAAAGCATTCCAGCCTGCATCTCACTGTTGAACAGTCCAAAAAAGAAAAATAATAATAATATAATCTAGTTGAATACCACCTTCTACAAATAAGAAGTCGGTTTGCTTTTTTGTAACTCTACATCTGGAGCCTGTTTGTTTGGGGCATAAAGAAAAGAGGAAAGATATTTGGAGACACTTAAATTGCTTCACTTCCTGCCGTGAATGACTATGCAGTGATTCTGTTATAAAAAAGAAAACCATTGTTTCCCATGCTCCCTGAGAGAAGGATAAACCATAACCTGCTGAATGTGCAGCACAAAAAAAAATGACTTCAGTTCAACAATAAGAAAAAAAAACAACTGGGAATGATAATGAAGATAAGTCCATCCCGGGCTGCATCAAAAGAAGCATGGCCAGTAGGTCAAGGGAGGTGATGCTGCCCCTCTACTCTGCTCTGGTGAGACCCCACCTGGAGTACTGTGTCCAGCTTTGGAGTCCTCGACACAGGAAGGACACAGACCTGTTGGAACAGGTCCAGCAGACGGCCATGAAAATTACCAGAGGCTGGAGCACCTCTCCTATGAAGACAGGCTAAGAGAGTTGGGGTTGTTCAGCCTGGAAAACAGAAGGCTCTGGGGAGACCTTTATAAGGGCTTTCCAGTACCTGAAGGGGGCTACAGGAGAGATGGGGAGGGGACTCTTGTTCAGGGAATGGAGTGATAGGACGAGGAGTAATGGTTTTAAATTGAAAGAGGGTAGATTTAGGTTACATACTAGAAAGAAATTCTTTCCTGTGAGGGTGGTGAGACACTGGCCCAGGTTACCCAGAGAAGCTGGGGCTGCCCCATTCCTGGAGGTGTTCAAGGCCAGGCTGGATGGGGCTTTGAGCAACCTAGTGGTAGCTCTAGTGGAAGGTGTCCCTGCCCATGGCAGGGGGGTTGGAACTTGATGACCTTTATGGCCATCCGATCCACCCTATGATTCTATGATAGGGCAGTTGTGGAGTCCCTGTTGCTAAACGACAGTAAAAACCCCTTAGGTGCTGGCCCAGGCTGACCGAGGCAGGGACACTCCATGCTGTTCCAGGTCTGGCCCACATGAAGCTCATACAGTGCTGATGTGCCCGTCACTGCTCCCACGGATGGGCAGATATTTGCACCCATGTGAGTACAAACCACTTGGAGGAGGTGAGCACAGAAGCTCTTACAGCCCCACAGATCTATAGGGCAGTTAGGTACTATGCAAAACTAGCCGGGCACCGGGGACTTACCTTTCAATCACAGACAGAGAGAAACAGCATCTCACAGGCATTCCTAAGAGCTATGGAAACTGTCAACCCTCTCTATTCCAACCCTCACCCCCTCCAGTTTCACACACTTTAAAACAGCTGCTTTAAAATACTCTGAGTTCAAAGCACAGTAAATTAAGCTCCACATAAAGTCCATTCAGCTTTTTGTTTAATTTGATAAAAGCTCATCAGACCATTCGAGTTACCTTCTGGTCAATACTGCCTCAAGAAATCTGCAATTCAGCTACCTGTGGTTTTTCCAATATTTCTGTAAAACATTACTGACAGGCTCCGTTGGTCTGCGCGCACCAATTGCTAAACACTATTTCAAGGCCACTCAAAGTAGTTTTTATATTATTGTGCTCTTTTCTCTCTCTCTCTCAAAATCTTCCTCTTGTGTGATTTTTCTTTGCTCTCACTCTTACCCCCTGGGATTACCATCATTTTTATACAGCATTTCTCCTCTATGTTAACCTGATGACACACTATGCCCTCTTCCATTTTCATTTCTCTCTAAGAAAAAGGATTGGTCTCAATAACAATGGCCTAGCTCTTGACTTGCTGGCTAGGAGGTTTAGCTTCGGGCTAGAAAGTTACTACTAAGCAAGATACTTTCACATCTATTGACAAAGAACAATAAATTTGCTTACTGTAGCCTCTTGCATCACAGATGATCCCAAAGCACCCCACAAACAGCGTACTGGGTCCCTCATTCATCATCAAAACATACTTGCCGCTAACTGTGCCAGCAACACTACATAAAAGTTAGTTAAGAGGTGAAAAAGAGAGCAATTTCTCCAAGTGAAATTACAAGGAAATTAAGGGAGGCAGAGTATATTACTTCACGGTGAAGTTGGCCACAAGACTGAACAGCACACCTTTTTAATGGCCAAAAAGGGGGCAGGGTCCCTGTTCAAGACAGAATCACGCAAGGCTGCTCCTCAGGTCCCTGCTGAGCATGGGATGCAGGATCAGCTGGGGGAAGCCTCCCGGCACCACAGCCACCTCTCCTCCTCCATCCTTCTCATCTAAGCATGAGCAAGAAAAAGCAATGCCCAGCCTAAGAGCTTTGACAAGATCCCAACACGCTGGTGACAACAGAAAAAATACACGGAAGATTTCATTTTAAGACATCTTCGGTGTTTCTTATTTAAATAAGCCATCACTCAGGGAGAGGAAAAAAAAAAAAGCCAGAGAAACCAATCATTTCAAGAACGCACAAGATCAGCCTCCCCATCCACCTGCCCTCTCACCGAGTATTGACCTTGCCAGCAAAGCAGCAGCCTCAAAGATTTCAGATTTCCTACCACATAATTACGAATTAGGACATTCAGCAAAGGGAAAAAAGACAATTTTTATATATAGTGATCATGTGAAGCTGAACAGTATATAAATCCAGTCCTGTTACATCAATAAGGGTGAGTCCACCCTATTGCCCTAATGGTACCCCAAAGTTTTCAAAGCTTGTGTACAGTTCCTCCAAGAGGACCCAATTAGAGAAAGAAAGCTCTGTTTTAAGCAGTTAAATCCCTAAAGACAGACAAAAGAAAACACAGGACAAAGTAGAAATACTATTGATTATGCATAATTGGTATAATTAATTTGTAATTAGTTCATTAAAATATATAGGCATTGGAATTATGCTTGTACATTTCTGGGAATATCCTGCAAGTCACTTGGGATATGCTTATCATTTATTTGATAGATGAAACATTATTAGCAAGACAGCCCATTAAAAATTAATATACCAGAGTAATAATTTCTCGATCTCAGCATTCAGTTTTCTACGTACTCAGATTCCCATTCTGCCTCATGAAGAGGTTTTATTAATATTATTTTGCAGAGCGTGACTGGGGAAGTACAGCTTTTTAGACAACTGAGGCACAATATCCTTTATGCCAAGTACGTAGTTAGTTTGGAGAAAACAAAGAGACAAATCCCATTAATATACACAATGAGAGTATTTAGCACCACATCTAATTCTACAATCAAAATTAAGATGGAAAGGCAAAAAATCTCATGCTCCAAAACAAATACCAAACATGGATGAAAGCAGCAGGAAGAAATTTCCACAGTATTGTAAGCAGCCCAGTCCCCGTTCTGCCATTTGTGCACTGTCATAAGTGAACATGTCTGTACGAGCAGGATCTCAGGGGTTCTTAAATACTGAATGTAACAGTCACCAGTCTCTCACAAGGAGCAACTAGAACAGGCTGGTATACACTGGTACTGCAGTAGCATTTCAAAGGTGTTATCAAAACTTGGTGGACGGGGAAAAGTAAGAGGGAATAATAGTGATTCACCATTGTTTCTCCTGTAACATCACTTTAGTATTCATAGAATCACAGAATGGTTTGGGTTTGAAGGGACCTTAAAGACCATCGAGTTCCACCCCCTGCCCTGGGCAGGGACACCTCCCACCAGACCAGGTTGCTCAAAGCCCCATCCAGCCTGGCCTTGAAACCCTCCAGGGATGGGGCAGCCACAGCTTCTCTGGGCAACCTGGGCCAGTGCATATTCCTACTGATCTTTCTGAAGTCCTACAGATATTTCTATAGTGCCATTCCAACCAAAAGCTACAGAAATAATTTGATCTGAAAAACCCAGAATACCATCACATCACCTCCAAGGTGGGTACATAAAAACAAAGTCTCCTTAAACTTCTGTAATGGACAGAGTCAGTTCTTCTAAGTGTAACTCTGAGCACCACATATAGGCTTCTGCTCAGAATCACCCCTTTACAAAGTATTTTCCTCCCCACCGTGCCTCCATCAACAGTAGTGGCAGCATAGAAGTTTGGTGCCTCACTGATGCACCTCATTTAGATCCATGAAGGTAGGCCATGGAATACTCATCATCATTTAAAAAACAAAACAAAACAAACCCCCATATGATTACTCAAAATGAGCAAAATGAACAGTGGATACCTAGAGCAAATAGTGTCATTTGCTATTATAAGGCTTGAATTTTTTCTTGTAAAACAAAGAGTACGTGTCTAAAAAAACCCCAACTTTCATTTTTTAAAGAAGGGTAAAATTCCAAAAAGAAATGCAGAAAACAGAGCTGGGTCTGCAAGTCCTTTAAGCCACAATTAAACACTTCACTGTGATTTTGTGCTTCTCAGCAAATCTACTTTAAGAATTCTGAACAGCCTCCCAGGAACCGCATACTTTTTTTTTCCCCGCCTCCAATCTAGCATGGACAATTATTTATTTTCTTTGCCCTGCACTCAAGAATGTGATGGATGTATTTACATAAACACACACGCACAATCACAGATATCTCTATATAAAAGTTAATCTGCAGATGATGAAAAGTGTAAAAGATCTAAGAGGCAAATCCCAAACAAAAGAGCATACTTTATACATAAATATCTTGAAATTATAAAGATCTGAGATTAAGTGGTTTACCACTCATTTAGAATTGATTAGAATGTATTTAAATTTAGCTGAAAGTACCACAACATTGCTCATGTATTTGCATCTGCGAATAAGTAAATAAAAAGCCTGTTATTAAAGCCTTCATTAATTCTGATTATATGAGAACTTAAAAGCAAATCTGTGTATTACTGCTCTGTAAAGACTCCTTAGCAACTCTACAGTAAAGCTGGCACCGCAACACAACATGTGTCAGCGAAAATGACTAACGGGATCTATTTTCAGTAATCTTAAATCACACTGGTAAAATATAGAATTAATGGTTTTGCATAATGCTTCAAATATTTTTTTATTCTAATTCATTCCCAATTCATGCCTTATTGTATCAAAAAAGAGTGAATTTTATATCACTTGACATTTATGCACAACAGTTGAACACATTTTATTAAACTACAATGTTTAGGCAGTATTCAGATATGATGTGTATATTATTATGAAGAGTGATCCAGCTATTTTATTTCCTTATAAATATCATGGGTAGAAGTTTAAAAATGTACCACGTTGACTAGAAGCATGAAGAACATTTCATTTGGACTACAGATTTTGAGAGTTTCTATATATTTGATTGAAGCCAATCTTTTTGAAAGGAATCATTAATTTTAATAGAATTTTTCCCCAATTAAAACTTTTCTGTTAATTACTAAGGAGTTTAGCAATTAAGATTATAATTTGGTACATAGGAAACAACGTTGCAATGCCTACGAAAGTTTGCTTGCTGCTCTCAGAGTTGAAAAGTCATTCCAAGTTAAAACAAAATAAAACAAAAACCAACCTCCCCCCAACACTTAGCCATTAAACTCAGAGTTATGAGGTGGAGTTTGATTAAAGATTTTGCACTTTATCACATCCGATGATCAGACCAGTTTAGAACAAGCTCTACTTTATAGAGTTGGCATCAAAATAAATTACTTTTCCCTACACGGGAAAATGCCAAGTCGATTACCCAGGAATCAACATCACAAAACATTTTAAGGCACCACACAAGAGAAAAGATAAAAGGGATTTGTAGTATTTAGTTATACAGAAAAGTATACCTGATAGTCCAAAATGCTGAATCCTAACCCATTTTTGTCTTTCTTCAGTTCAATAACCTTCACATCAGGAGACCATAATGCTAGTTCCCCTTCTTCCTCCTCAGGATTAACGTCTTCCTCGG
Source organism: Tringa tobata (assembly GCA_033628505.1). Taxonomy (NCBI): domain Eukaryota; kingdom Metazoa; phylum Chordata; class Aves; order Charadriiformes; family Scolopacidae; genus Tringa; species Tringa tobata. The sequence continues at coordinate 1,327,548 of JAHREE010000212.1, forward strand.
GTTTCACCTGAGAAATAAAAGCTCTAGTTCAAATGTTGTTCTTTCAGTTCTTTACAAACACTATTCCTTCAATATTTTGGTTACTAATGGCTCATACATGCCCTAACATACAATCTTCTATGGAATTACAACTTCATTGAACATTATGCACCCAGTTTTCTCCGTCTTGGGACAATGCCGACATGTTTTGAGCATCAGAGCCCAACCTGGCATACAAATACCCATGCATTAGTCAAATTAGTTGTTATAATATTACTAACCTGTTACATGTTGATGAACTTCAACTGTCCCATTAGACGCATAAAGGAAAAATAAATATCTTAGCATAAAAGATTTAACCACAGACAGCTGATAGAAAGACCAGACGAGCAGGCATATCTGATACTTGTGGCATTAAATAGGCAAACAAAAGATTCCTATATTGTACCTATACAAATAGTGTCTAATTTGAAGAAGCAGTTTCTTTCACAATTTTTGAGTTCTCAGGTATAAAAGAAAGAGGTATAGTTACCCAATTTTGTTGGGTAAGGACAGCTTCATAAATACATCTTCCAAAAAGGCATCTTTTGTCGTATAACTTAGATGAGTGTTTTAATATTACTGCTATTTTAACAATATAATCTTTACAAAATATCAATGTATGATGTTCCAAGAAAAATGTTAAAGTCTTGTACCATTAATTCCACACTGATTTTAACTTTATTTCCTTGGACAAATATGCCTATTACAGAGTACTGTCATGAGGCAAAAGGAAGGTATTTTTCTTCCATGCACTCTTTCTTGATACTTTTGACAAAAGAAAGCAGAAATATTGTGAGATGAGGAGAAAGCAACCTCTGTTCACTCAGTACCACTTTTTGGCAAAGGCATGCAACTGACTGGATGCACGTGGAAAATGTTTGGTAAAATGCACCATCAAAAAACACAGCAGAACAAGTTCTGTTGCAACAGAAAGGACCATTTACAGAAAGGCGTAATACTGTACACCTTATTCTTCCACGAAACATCCATATTTCTTGTTTATCCCTCCACCTTAGAGGAAATTATATCAGAAAATATTTGAAAAGACAAGAAGTCATGGTGTCAATACCTTTTTTAACTAGGAACAATCATTACAAGTGCCAAGCTTTAGTTTGAGACTTTACAGCTTCTGCAATGGAAAGAAACGTTAAGTTTCATTTTTTTTCCAGTTCCATAAAAACCTACTCAGAACATGGAAGTAATCAGTTAATGGTGGCAAGGATGTGATTTAGTATAATTCAGAGCTCTCACTCACATATTAAGTGCAAGAATGATGAATGGGATGTACACAGTCAGCACGCAAGCGCGGTGATTTACCTGCCTCGTATTTATAGTATGATGAAGGTTCTCACGTATATGAGAACACTTGTGTAAACTGCATTAAAAGAACCAGCGTCGCAAACATGAACTATCTCTCACTGAAACACCAGCTGTCCCTTACGAGCCCAAAGTGAACGGCAAAGGCAGCTTTACATGACAATTTAATACAAAACCTCCTCATATAACTATATATTTTAGGAAATGTTATTTGAGATTGAAAAGCAATCTGGACCAAACAGCAAAAGGAAACCAGAAGCATGGTCTTTAGAAAGCTAAATCATTTTCTCAGAAATATGTGGACTTTTTCAAAATGTTATTGTCCTTTTACACAACTGACTGACGTGAGAAATGTACCTTTTGTTCTGGAGGGGAAGCTCCCACGGTGGGTTCATCCACAAGAGACTCGCTGCCGTCATCAAAGAGCCGCCGACAGCAAACCAGTGTGAACGGGGGGGGCACTTCTTTTAGAAAAGTGACGGCCTCGCGGCGTGATTTTCCGTAGAGCTGAACTCCATTTACCTACACAGAGGGGAAACACACGTTCACACCAAGATAGTTAATAGGATCTCAACCTTTTTATTATTGTTTTAGCATGTATGTCTTTCCCCAGCTGAATGTGAAAGATTAATTTTACCTGGGGATTCTGGCAAAACTTACGTAGTTTTATTAATGTATTTTTTCTGAAGTATACATGCATTACAGTAATACTTAAACTTCATCTGCAAGATCTTGTGACTACTGACTGCTAGAACACCTCTTCAGCTTCCTCTAACTTGCTTTCTGCTCACAACTTTTCCCAGCCTAAATCATTCTTAGCATTGCTATTTCATTCTCACCTGCTTCTTTGTTGGGGATTTTTTTCAGCATTAGCTTTATGTGTATGAATTTTAAAAGATAAAAATTTAATTTTCCAAAATGTTTTAAGAAAACACAGATGTTGAGTTCTAATCAAACACTTTAAGTCAGAACTAGCACAACTTCATCACTTGTTTCAAAGGTAACAAAACGGTTGAAACTAAAATAGATCCTACAGAAAACATGCAAGAATGTTTATATAATAACAAAGACAACAATTACAGTAAGCAATTAATCAGAAAACCCTGACAAGGGTCAAAGCTTACCATCCCATAAGCTTTAGATCCCAAGTGACAACAGAAGACCCTAAGGGCCATTGTTAATGGATGTTTTGAACCACAGACTTTAAAAAAAGATGATATATAGGGAGACAGATAAATAGATAGTCAGACAGATAGATAATAATGATACTTTAAAAATGGGATACTACAGTTGTACTTCCTCAAGAAAATAAAATTACGGTGATTCATCCTCTTTTACATATCTTATAACCTGGAATATCACGAGGGTACATCTGTTTGCAACATAGCAGTAGCCTAAATACAAGGAAAGCAGAAGGTCAGTAGGTGTCATAGGTGTGACCATCATCTACGCTGATGAGCAGCGCAGCCCCAAAAGAGCAGGAGTTTAACCCAATCAGTGCTACGGAGTCAATCCTGACATCTCTTGCGTTTCTGGGATTTGCTCCAGGATACCTCAAGTCTGCTCTCATGACCAAATGTCCAAAGTCACTGAAGGGCAACCGCTGGTTTAGGAATGGAATACACACCATCCAAGTCCATGCCACAACATGAACCAAAGCACAGAAGTAGGGATAATCGAAGATTCTCTTCGATACTTCACTCCATACCCAAACTGCAACACTAATGGAGATGAACCCAACTTTGATCCTAGAAAATATAGCACGTAACTATCCAACATCCACTTACATACCTCTGTACGTGTGTTCTTGAGGCAGAGCCTCACCATATTCCTCCCAGATCATCTTGTTCTTTAAGAGGGACTCAACCTTGTATGAGATTAGACAGCAATCACACCTTAGCCACCATCTTCTTCCTCATCACCTCTATTTTTTCCCCTCTTTTTCCAGCGTAAATATAGTTTATGCTGCTGGGAAACACAGAGTTCCTCCCACACCATAACCCAGCCAAGGAGAAAAATTCAGAGGGGTGTAACTGGCCTCCAACATGGTAAGACAAACTGCTATGTTGTTTTTTTTTTTTTCTGTAAGAATTACAGCAACTGCTGAGCTATCAGGCTAATCCATTAGTTAATTATTTAAGCAGAAGGATCTACGCGTAAGGATTTTTTAATGCATTGAGAGCGGCAGCGTAGTGGAAAGTTACCAGCACTTCTCGGTGCGCTGTGATTGATGGAGAAGAGCTACCACATGCTCCTGAGCAGACTTGGGGACTCCCATTTCTCCTGGTGCGGCTGCCAGAAATCAGCCTCTAAACACACGAGGTGCCCGACACCCCATCCATTCACCAGCCTGCTCAGGTTAGTTGTGCCATCAAATAGGACCTAGTGAAATTTTTTTAAAAAACTAGAAGGACACAAGGAAGCAATTTATTCCTTAAAAAAGAACACAATGAAATTAGCTAAGATTAGGAGGGGGAGGGGGGAATAAAATACCATGCTTTCTATCATAATTCAAACACATCATTAAAAATAATCAACATCCAACCTCACTATATATTAAAAAAAATTCCTTGCTGATCACATTTTAATCCCAACTGTATCAGGCCCAGGTAGGGCTGCTTGTTTGGGGAATGGGGCTGTCACTTTTTCCATTGCAAACCCCTACTTAAGGGGATTTATAACTTGGCTGCAAAAACATACTCTGGGCTAAACCTGGCATATATAGCTTTAGCCCTGGAGCACATTTTTATTTTGTTGGGGTTTTTTTCCAGCTACAGAGTAGAACAAAAATTTACGCTCACTAGTTCTGGACATATCTGTGAACTTAATTGCAAGTACACAGTAATAAGAAAAACAGTTAAATATATACAATTAAAGTTTCCTAAGTTACTCTACAGCACTGCGTTATTGCTGTTCGTATACAATTTTTTGTTTAGTGGCCAAAGAATTTAAATAACACTTCCAGCATGCCATTATTCCCTTCCTTTAGGAATCAAGATTTCCTCCATTAAGTAATAAGTGAAGAAAATGTTTTAGGTCTTAGTGATATCAATATGAATTTTTGATGTTCAAGGGTGAACAACAAGTAAAAGCAAGAGTGCTATACTAACAAATTAATCTTTCAGAAGGCCTAATTCTACTCCCACTGATGTCAATTAAATGTTCTTTGCATCCACTAAAAAAGGTTCAAATTCAAAATATTCCACAAAGAGCAGGTATTCAATAGGAAATTAATGTCTTTTCACTTGCAGGCTGAGAAACTGATAGATATACATAAATACACATAGACAAATAAGTATTCTTTAAATACTATCAAAAAATATTTTTCCTGAGCAAGTAAGTTTGGTCTGATTCTGATAATTTCAAAGCTGCCCCAATACTTCTTTATACATATTTAAGCAAACTGATGTACTAGCTTATAAACACAAATGTCTTTCAGCACTCAACAAGCAAGCTATAATGCGTAACAGGAACCACTATTCCTGAGACTGCTGTAAATTTTTTAGGAGTGACAAATATTAAGAAAGATTATCCACCACAAAAGCTAGTGCCAAATTGCTCAGAAGACTGAGCTAAAGGACCACACATACAAATACATTCAACACAAATATTATCTCTGCCCTTATAACTCTTGATACTCATGTTAAAACATTTCAGAAAAAAACAAACCACAAAGTCACTAAGAGGTCACAAGAATTTGACATTTTGTCCATAAAGAAGGAATGAAACAGTGAAGAAAATATATGTGAGTTCCCAAGCACTGCTCTAACTGGTTCCACAACCAACTCTTGAATACTACTATTGCACACGCAGCAGCCAAACTATAATTTTATACAAGCACTTTTAAGAAGGTTAAGCAAACTAGGAAATACATCAGTTCTCATTTTTGGGGGAGGGGTTGTTTTATTTTTTACCTCCAGAAGTTCATCCTCCAGTTGCAGAAGACCAAGTGTTGCAGCTGGACCATCTGAAGCAATTGATGATATATAATGATGTCCATCAAAGGTGTCAAGCTCAACTCCTAATCTCAAAGTGTGGATGGGTAATAGCTGCCAAAAGATAAATACAGCTGAGAATGCATATATATCCTTATCTACCACAATATAAACACATTTAGGACTCAGTAGCTCACCAAATTAAACTAAGCACACAGTAAGATGATTAAGTCTTCATACTGACATCTGCATTACAGCACAAGTGTCCATAATTTCTCTGTATAAATTGTTTGCACAAATAAAACCAACCAATCTGCCCTTTGGGGGAAAAGGCAATTTGAACTGTATTCTTAAATATTGAAAAATATTGGAAAAAAAATGTAGAGAAAACTACCAGCTAAAGTCTATCCTACCCAAAAGGTGAGTTCTCAACAAAATTGAAAATAATTCCACAATCACCATAAAAACTCATCACGAGATCAGCTGTCTTGCTCCTTTGGGATCTACACTACTTTGAGGTCGGAAATACATCCACAAAGCGTCCTCTACAAATAGCTAATAATAAATCGTTGATTCTGCAAGGTGAAATCACTGATTTTAGCCTTTTCCCAGTGGGCCTCCCTAATTTGGAATTTCTCTCTAGGGAGCCTCCAACCACTAGTGTCTCAGCTCTGCTAATAATATGAAGAGTAGCATAAAACGCTATCCAGACAAGAGAGCAGAAATCATGGCAACTCGGGGAGAAGAGATGATCAGCAGTATCTGCACCTTCAGTTTGGCCATTTTCTGGTATTTTATTACTTAAGCTGAAACACTGACAGTCCTTCTGGTTTCCCAATTAATTCTGGATATCCAAGTACAAGGAGCAATCCATGGATCCTTGACATTCCCTCACACCCATGTCTGATTATGAGTTTATGGCACTGAGACACCCCCACGAGAATTTAAATGCATCACCTCCACAAACCACTTTTGCACAACATTAACAGACAGATCTTGAAAATATCTCGAAAGCCTGAAATTAATTTCAGCTCCAACCATTTCAATTAAATGGACCTCCCTCTTGCTGAGCCAGGATCACTCTGGTAAAGTCTTCTGCATGACAATGACCTTGTTCACCAGTTTAAACCTCTGCTCCATTCCAGAGTGTCTTTCAACAACTGAATTTAAATGCAATTAAGTACTCCACAATTTGAGGCTTATATGCATGGTTTGGGTTTTGGGGTGGTTTTTTGTTTGTTTGTTTGTTTGTTTGTTTGAGGGGGGGTGTGAGTGTGTTAAAAGGTTCATTTGCCCGTGCTACAAGAAGGTATCGGACCAGACCAGAAGATAATCAGAATTTTGGCAGCCTGTTGTTTTTTTTTTTTGAAAAGTAAGATAGAGCCACAAAGCCACGACATTTCTGAAACACATAAATCTGGAATTGTGTCATGCTTTACTGGGATTACTCTGCCAACATATACCATGAAGGAAACCATCATATAAGTCATACCTTTGAGTACTTCTGGAGCTCCAAATCATCTGTAATGGGCATATCCACATTCACAACCTAAAAATTGCACATCATTACATTTTTTCAATAGCAGGACAATAAACACTTTACCAGAATGATGAATTCTGGCAAAAAAACCTGATGAGCAAAATAAACTGTACTTAAACAAAGTCACACTGATGCAAAATAATTTTAAACAAATGTTAGAAAAATCTTTCAGACACAGAACATTTACAACGAGGCATGTGGTGATTATGCACTATTAGCAGACTCCAATATTATCCTATTCCCGAAGCCTGAGTGCCAATTTTAGTCAAGTTCAGTAATCCTGTATAAGCACAAAATGCCATTATGTTTGACACAAATACCCAAACTGACTTGCCAATCAGAATTTGAAAAGTAGGATAGCTTAAATTATTACTTCAGGCTAGAGTACAGCCATCTAACATCTAGACTAAACCACCGTCTTCTGCAGCATGTTTCTAACGTGTCTTGAAATACATGAGTTTAATTACCAAATACGAATGCAAAGTGGTTTATTTAAAACAGTGACAAGAAATCCCTTCAGTATATCTTCATTTTTTTATATTAATAAAATAACTATGTACACCACCAGTTTTGTTGTCATGTTCATCCTTAACATACTTATCTGTAACATTAGAAGGTTATTTCCTCTAACTTTAAATGTAATAAGATGACATCTGTGGTGATCTATGGCCAAGGTTGGAGTTTGGGACACTGAAGTTGACTATGTTTGGCAGGATCGCTACACTTGTTAGATTTGGAAAATACATAGTCTTGCAGGAAATTAGAAATTTCTGTCTATGAAACAATACTAAGCCTCAGCTTTTTCTTTTGGCTTTATTATAAACAGGGCTTCCAGCAGCTTGTTTTCCAGAACCTGTCCCCAACAGCCAGAATCCATTTCATGTCCGTTCGGTTGTAACTAAACGTATCTCTGAGGGATAACTCCTCAGCTTGGCTGCTCACGCTTCGGTACCCAGCAACAAACACCAGGCAGTCCTACATCCCTGTATGGATTCCAGGGTCTCCTATTTCAGTAGGATCTCGGCTCCTTCCATTGGTACCACAAAGGATCAGCAGCACCAAAGCCATGAGTGACACCAAACCTTCTCCACTATTTCCTCTGAAGAGAAACACTTCTGAGAAATTACTTAAACCTTTAAGTACCTTCAGGGTGACTTTCTGGGGGCTGACTGTAGGAGTGAGGACAGCGTGAAACAGGGACTGCACTATCGTGCTTAAATCGAACATAATATTGTTATTGAACGCAGCCAAGCAAGACTAGAGGTGGGCACAGACGACAAGAACTGGAAGAACTGAAAAATTACTTTCAAAATGGGATGCCACAACAGTCTCCTTTTATTATTTAAAAGGACCCATCATTAACATTTTCACTCTTGACATTTTCCTGGTGGCAGCTAAAAAAGAATTGGAAACGGACGGTTTCACAAACTAAGCAGGTTTTCGTCCTCTGTGGGAAGGCTGAGAGTGCTAAGGGAAGTAATATCAGACACTTGAAATGTAAGGATGGGAATACCAAGCAACTGAAGTGGGCAGCCAAACAGATTTATTGCATCACGTACATAATCTTACACGAACTTCAGATCTTAAAGGAGTGCTAATGGAAAGAAGAGAAGCGAGTTTCTCAAGGCAATTCTTAAAGCTACTTTAAATCTTCCAGCGAGTGACTGGAACGATGGCTACTCCAAGTAGTAAAAATAAGTGTCTCTAAATCAACTGGACAAGCATTGCAAAGACAAACAGGGCATTTTCTTGGTGGTGGTGAGAATTTTTTAAGTCTTCGGAAAGACGACTGGCTGGAGTCTTTTATCTGTACTCACTGGCTAACACAGCACTGAACAGCGGCAGTGAACTACAATTTCAGTCAACTCCTCAGGAAGATTTCTCAAAACAATCTTTTGCTTGGCAATTATTTAATATGAAGCGAAGAAATATCTAATAGACACTGGCACCACAAAGTTACACTACCGTGAACTACTTCCTGTTTTCCCAGCACGTTTGAAAATCATTCTTTCATTCTTCCAATAAAACTGTAAGATTCTTCATGAAACACAATATCCTGAACCTTTTTTTTCCCAGTGCACAACAAAACAAATAGATCATAAATGAAATCATAAAAATGCCACATATTTTAAGTGGCCTTTATGATGCAGATTTAAAAGGACAGTTGATTTTCTTAAATCACTGTTCCTGTCTAGTATCTGTATAACGACAGTATCTATATAAACAGAATGGAAAAAAAAAGCCTAAACCCTCAACAACTCATAATAACACTTCTGTATTTCAGCCTTGATGATAAGGGAATCAAGATTTGATGTTACTTATCTGTTCCAAACACTAAACTGTTCTATAAACAGCCTGTAATGCTAAGCTCACAGATCTGTAATTTAAAGAAATGACACACACGAATGTAGTTTATTGAAAGATAACATACCATAACTTCGTATTCAGGTCCCAGCAGGTTTTCCCACTTGGATTTCAGCTCATGTGCTGGAGGGAGCGGGACTTTTCCTAAATATGAAAGCGAATATTAAATTTACAAGCATATTGTACATTCAGAAGTACATTTACTTCTAAATACTTCAATAAAAATTCAGTGTAAATAAAAGATTAGAGGGAATAATCCCAAAAAGGAAAGTGCATTAAGCTGAGTCTATCAAACAGTGCAAATCAAAAATGTCTTTCTTAGGAAAACAATGCAAAATGTCAGCTACTGCTAACGTGTGATTTATTCAACTGAGAAGCAGAAGAGGTGATGCTTGCATTGATGAGATGCAAGTTCTGTACCATATAGTGCTGTAAATAAATCATTCTTCCAGGCTGCAAAACAAATTTCACATGACTTCATAATTTGTTTCTATAAAAATGCTTGCCACTCCAGGGAAGCATCATCTCCCACCAAAATGAACCCCCTTAAGAAGTAAAACACCTGACGAGATATTGCTGTTATCGAGGGGCTGCATCAGCACAATGCACTCACAGACTTTATTTATATATTTGCCAGGTATAAAGGCTTGTCTAGTTTAATTAGGCCAGTAAGTAACATGAGCTTTAATATAAGCTCCAGTTCTAAACCAGTCTTCCGTGGGAACTTGGCTATCTTGACATTTATATCTTTTCAGCTTTCTAACTTATGCAACCGAGGCAGTATTACATTCATGTAAGACAATTTGACAGAGCTAGACAGCAGAAAATGACTGGCTGCCCTGCATTTGACCTCCTCCAGAAGCTCAGTGCACATATAAAGTTCCAAGCCGAAGCAATGTTTAACTGGTAAGAATCAAGTTCTAAAGCAAATTCCATCTAGCAGCTACAGCAGCAGCAACTGGGCTCTGAATTACTGAAAACTGGGCTTTTTTCCCCCCCTGAACGACTGTAATAGTTCGTCAGATGTCTAGACAAGGCACAGACCACTTAGTATTGCTGATGTGTCCTACTTAAATTTAGCATGTAAATCACAACCCTGCATTTTGCACTCAAAGTAGCGAGTAAAACACCTCAAGGGGGGAATTTTGAAGGCACCAAGAGAAGCTCAGAGCCTACCTACTAGCAAAAGCCAACACAAATGGGATGTCAGGCTGCCTCTGCCTTCAACACCTCTGCAGACTGCAAAGATAAAACATGAGCTCTGCAATACAATCCTCATTACATCATTTTATAACTTTGAAGTTTTCCACTCATTAAAAGCAAAAATTTAAGTTAACTTTTACAACAACATAATGCATCGCTGTATCTCTTCCGCTCGCTTTCTGTCACGCCAGACAGGCAAATTCTGTCTGATCCACACTGAGAAACCACACTCCTCAGAGCCCAACAACTGAGATTTCACTTGGAAATATCTTGAGCTTCTGTAGCCTATAGGCTCAAGGAAATACAGATATCCGAGGATTCCAGCAATTCAGATAACTATTTTCTGTCACCAAAAAGAAACCCCACTAGGAAAAAAAAAAAGCTTGGGTTTGTAAATACAGCTCACAGTTCTCTCTGAAATGAATTATCGCCTTAAAAAAAGAAGGAAGACAAATTGTCCCAAAATTCTCAGCTGTGATTTAAGGGTTTTTTCCTCCATTGAAATGTAATTGAAGTTTCCAAGAAGAAGTCATCTTGGTGTTACCAAGCACAGGCTCATCGCTATCTTTACTTCCCAACTGTAGCAAAACCAGAACACCAAAGCATTTTTCTGCTCCTTCTATTTGCAGAAATACATAGGGACAGAAATTCCTTAAGTCTCTTTTTCTGCTATTACAAAACTACAGCATGAACACACAGGACCTAAGCACCTGCAATCCCCTCTGCAGCCAAATATAGATTTTAAGGTTCACCAGGAGCAATGAATCTTAGGGTCAACCTCAACGTTCAGTTCAGTAACTGTAAGCTGTGTTCAGTTGGCTGAACACAGATTTTTTTGTCACTTCCAAAACACATTATCAAAATCTATGAGTTGTTCCGAGCAGGTGCTGATGCACGTCTCCATGTGAAGTTTCCCCCCTTCTTTCTTTCAAACAGACTTTGAAGTCTTTGCCTGTGACTTCCTCAGAACTGTGGAAATGTTGGCTGGAGGGATTTGGATTAAATATATTCAATTCCAATCCACCCAATTCACTTAAAATGCTCCTTTTTTCCCCAAACAGCTTTTTCCACATGGCAGCTAATATGAAGTTTCTTTCTAATCTCACATCCAGCTGGATTTCTCATGACCTGGGATCTGTCCCACATCTTCAATAACATGCAAGGCCTCAGAAATGAAGGGACAGCTCTCATTAGCAACAACTTTTACTATATTTAGCCTGTCCTCCTGTCTGCACTTCCATATAGTTTTTTTTATTTCTAGTTAGCAAGCATCAAGGATAAATCACAAGTGTATGGTAAAAATAATCTTTCCTGGTTGAAATTGCCAGCATCTTCAAAATCGGGATCTTTTCTTCTTGCAATTTCCTCCTGGTTTCACAAATTTACTATACAAGGATGTGTACTGTGCTCTGCTGCACTTCATTAATGCGGTACCTTTATCTGCCTTACCATTGGGTAGTTTTCCCCGGCTGTTTTTTAGTGCCTGATTAGCATCATCACATCTTTGGGGTTTGAGAACCGCTGCGAGGCAAAAGAAAGCAGCTCTGCCCAGTCTGCAGCCTTGCAGATGCAGCTGGTAAGTTAATTGCCTCTAGGCTGTGAGTAGAAAGTTTCAGGCCTCCTGCACATTGCATCCTAAACCACATTGCCTTTGTAACAGAACTGCTTAAGCACGGCTTTGCCTGGCCAGAATTACTATTTAATGCCTCTCCAGGAAACACAGTTTAATAAGAATTTCACACAACTGCGCTTAAAGGGAAGTAATACATATTTTATAAAACATACCTTTTACATTAAACTTCTAAGAGCATTTCCAGAGTTTAGTCAGAGCCTTAAATTAGCAGTATTTACTTTAGCACCATTATAATGAAGTGCCCATCACCATGTCCAAAATAAGCACCTATCTTTGGAATTTAAACTTGACCATTAAATTCTATTCCAAGGTGAAACCTTATACATTGTATTTCAGTATGAGTAAAATTTGCAACTAAGTATTTCAACTTTTTAAACAGAGATACACATTTTACGGTTGTATAAAGCTTTTGCAGAGCCTTGTAACTTAAAGTGGCTTTTCACTAGGACCAAGCAATGATACTTGCTTACCATTGCATTAAATGCTCCTCATTCCTTACTCGGTTTGAAAGCAGTTCCCACAGCATCATCCTGCTGACCCAAGGAGGACCAGAGCTGCTAGACGGTATCAGGGGCAGTATCCAACTTCAGTGTTTAAATTTTGGTATCCCAAGACACACTGCACACACAAACACATTACCCTGTATTCTCCAGGGTAAGAGGAGCGTGGACACATGGGAAAATAGAAAAATCTGGTAGTACACTTGCTAGACAGATACACCACGCTGCCCCTGCAAGGAATCCGCATGGGTCCAACCAGCAGCTGTGAATTCCGGGCAATGAAGTCCTTGCCAGACCCAGGTGCACCCTTACCATACTCCACAGAGCTCCAAGGAAGGGGATTACGAGATTTGCACAATGCTAGAATTGAAGGGGAGTCACTCGTATACGTACAAATGGATTACAAACTCCTTTTGAAACTAAGGGCTTTGGAATATATATGGAGACCCAGTGGATCTGCATGAAAGCAGTTTGGGTCTGCTGTGAAAAGGGCTCAAAAATAGAGTTTGACTCAAGCTGATCACTAAGGCATATCTAGATAACACACCCGGAGCCTAACAGGCTTTGTTAACTTCAAGCCAGGTAAAAGCAATTTTGGTTCCCAGCATAAACTGATCCTGGCATTGATATACCATATTTGCTCAGCACCAGGTATTAGGTAACAAATTCCTCAGAAAGCTCTCCTTGCGTCAGGGCAGACCCCTGCGGCCTGTGACACAAGAGAACCCAATCACGCGTGGTCAGGCCCTGACCACAGAGATACTGTTCACTTCAGCAGAAAAAGAAATACTTGATGTATAGGAAGTTCCACAGGAAAAAAAAGAAGACTGGGTAAGTGACACAGGACAGCACGTGTTGCTCTTTTTTAGCCTCAGTCATAGCAAGTCTAAGCCCGACTGGCTCTTCTGCCCCTAAATACATCTTACTGCTAAATCCTTAAGTTATTGGTCCACTGTAAGTACAAATCAATATCTGCTTTTCCATTACAGCTAAAACAATGCTTTGATAACCTCCCATCTCAGCTACTCAGCCACCTCTGTTTTGGCTTCCTGTTTCTGGGAATATGCAAAAGTCACAACAAAGGATGTCTGGTTACAAGGCTTGGACAAAAAAGCAAACCAGAATGGAACATTAGGAACTGCTACATTTCTCTCGTTTCCAGGTTGTCTTTAATACTGACAGATCTTCCACAATCATAGCAAAATTGTTATTCATTGACAGTCATAATTTAGAATCCTCTATTACATCTACATATCTTAGAAACAACAAGGCATAAGGATAATTTATGCTGACTTTAACACAAGCTGTAGAAATTCACCCAGAAGTTCCTTGTAGAAGAGCCCAGAAATCTGTAGAGGAGTTGAAGCTCGCCTTCTGGAACGGCCTCCAACCTTGATTCAGAAGTCAGCTAAAAACCAAAGCAATCCATGCCTTTGTGATCTGCCCCTGCCTCCAATTGCCTTTGCTGTTAAAAACTTACATCTAATTTGAACTCCTGTCCACCTTCCGATTCCAGCTATCGGGTCTTTACGCCTATTATGCCTTTGTCAGACCAGAGATTCTCATACACCTGCAGAGATGTGTGGTCAACAATTTCCAGTTGCACCAGCAAGCTCAGGACAAGCCAGAAATTGCACATCTAGAGATCAAACTCTACTTTCCTGCAGCAGCACGGGAGGAAGCAGTACACAACAGCATTAGTACCACCAGGGAAAAGAGTTGGGTCGGGTCTGGGAAGCAGCAGGAAGCATGGAGAGGTTCATGGAAAGCCAGAATTTCATTCCCAAGTGGGGAATCTCACAGGATTACGTGGCAAGTAATCTGGCTCACACAGGTGAGCCAGATGTTCATGGAAATGGCATCTGCCTCATTTGTGTGGAAAATGACCTACAAATGACAGCATGCCATAATACATGATCCCCTGTCCCTGCTGCTGCAGCCACCTCTGGTCCTTCAGCAAGCCCAGCTCAGGCAAAACTCCCAAGGGAGGATGCTGCAGCTCAGGTCACAGGTTGTAAGAGGCCAAGTCAAGCAGCTCGGAAGGGGAGTTCTGATGAAGTTACTGCAGTGCCAAAAGAGGAAACCACAATAAATGGGCATCAGATGTGATATACAGGAAACCAGAGTATTCTTAAAAGACTCTGCAGATACAGGAGCCTAAGACCTGAGGGGGCAAGAAGACAGACATGACTGAGGTAACACTGGAGCAGGAAGTAAATATGAACTCCCAGGAGTTCCATCTCCTGATGCTGTTCACTCAGCAATCTGGTTCAGAGCCCTGGCAGCAGAGGAGGATGAAAGAATCTTCTCGGTCAGGAGAAGACTGAAGGCAGGACATCTCAGGTCATCAGAGTAGGACCAGGGCTAGAAATAGGAATCGGTGAGCTGGAGGCATTCAGCTCTATGAAGTTTATGAGATTCATTCCAGATACTGAAAGGGCTGCACCTCAACTGTCTATAATAACAAAAAAAAAAAACCCAACCCAAAACAAAACATGGCAATCGAAGGGGATCACTAATGACTGGAAAAGGGCAAACTTTATGCAAGGAGGAAGATCCAGAGAACTGCAGGCCAGTCAGTGTCACCTTTGGCCCTGGAGAGACAATGAGATACTTCACCTCGGAATCCACTTCTGAAGATATAAGACGTAAATGATAAGAAGGCAAATCAGGAAGAGTTAATATAGATTTGCCAAGCAACT
This sequence comes from Tringa tobata, assembly GCA_033628505.1. Lineage (NCBI taxonomy): Eukaryota > Metazoa > Chordata > Aves > Charadriiformes > Scolopacidae > Tringa > Tringa tobata. Next base: position 1,342,763 of record JAHREE010000212.1, read on the forward strand.
GGCCAATCTGGCTGCTAAGATAGCTATGTGGATGACGGGTGTAATAGACCTCAACTTTACCAAAGCTTTTGACGCTATTTACATCAGCATTCTCACTTGGAAACTGCGGAACTATCGGTTTGATGACTGCTGAATGGGCTGAAAACTAGATGGACCACTGGGATCAAAGACAGCATTAACCAATGGCTTGACAGCCAGTTATGAGAGAAGGTCAATAGCTACAGGGGCTAATACTATCCAGTATCCTCATCAGTGACCTCCATGATGAGACAGAAGCGCTCTCAGCAAAGCTGAGGACAGTGCTACATTTTGGAGACAGGGTGGGGTGGAGGAGTTGATAGATCCAACAGGTAGAGATTTACTTTACAGGGACCTGAATAAAAAGCATTACAGAGCAAAAGCTAAACATGGAGTAAGCCACAACAGCCCATCAGTATTGAAAACAGACAATTCCAAAGACTCAGAAGAGCATTGTAAGATATTCTCTCTACCTGTCTTATGTAGACTCTGCTTCTTTTCATTTTTAAGATTATCCTTCTGTTCTCGGTTTTCCTCATTCTTAGTGGCCACACTAGTTTCAGCCACTACAGCTCCAGGGGACACAAAGGTTGGAACAGTTGGCTGCACTGCAAAAACAGATGAAAAAAAAAAATCATATGCTGCAAAATATATGAAGTAGTAACACCACCTCATTAACTACTATTTCTTTTTTTTGGCTACACAGAAGTTTTGCACTCAATTTTCCCAAATCCCTCATTTCTGTTTCTTTCCATTCCTCTTTAAGTATCTCATTTTCTACAGTGTGCACTTACAAAACAGAGGATCATGTGGTATCTAGTCCTAATTGTTAAATTAGGTAACTGTAAATTGAGTGAAAATTAGAATTAGTTGCTGAAAAGGGAAAAAAAAAAAAAAGGATTACCTCTACCTGAAGTTCTTTCTGAAATAGTAGAAGAAGGTTTTCTTCTGAGCAAGGTAAGGCGTACAGTCTGCCCTGTGTTACGCAACACCTCTACCACTTCTTGGTTGGTATAATCCTGTATATTAACTCCATCAACCTAAAACAAGAAAATCGTATCATATAATAGCAACCACATTACATTCTTAGGCTGCATGCATATTATTTTGTGCAGAAATTATAGGGTTATTCACCCAAGACAGTAGTATTTGCAAAACAATCTCAGTAAACATTTCACTAATTAGTTAATATTTTCAAAATGCATTTTAAATGGAAACATAACAGTAATTTCTTCTGTCTTCACGGGGCAACCACAGAACAGAATTTACCGATCTAAGTATGCACTGTTTTCCCCCCTACAATTTTTTTTGCTTACAAAAACCAGCATGAGGAGCATTGTGGGTGGAGCTTCCCAGCAAGACTAGTCAACCTAGAACTGTTCAGCTCATTATCACTGTTAGTTTTCTCACAGATTTCTAAGATGCCCCACACAAGCCTATACACATAACTGTTCATATAATCCATTCTGAACAGCCCAATTCTTATATTAATTCAAATGTTTTAATTTACACCCAAAATACTCTGTTCACTTCACTGTTAGATCATGCATCAATAGGGGCTTCTCCTGCAAAGCTGCAGATAAAAGCACAAGGTTGTATTCATTTTCGCTCCCACAAAGGAGAAGCTGGCTTTGGAAGGTCTGGCACAGCACACATTTTAAAAGTAATTTAAAATCATATCTCTATAAATATTATCTCTTAAAACAAAACGACTGTGTAATTCATTCCTGCTTGTACTGTGAATGCAAAACTGGCTATTATTCAAATCACTGTTATTCAATGGGTTTTAATTTTTCTACACATAAAGCTGGTTTTTAAACCTAAATTGCGACTATTACCATTTTGATTGTATCCACACTACGCTACACAGTCATTAAGGACCATAAACAGTGTGCCACATCTTGCAAAATCTTAACCATCCTCAAATTCCATTCAATTCAAATAGAAGCTAATGCTGCTCAACTTTACTTCAGGCCAAAAGCCAAGATTCTCCACTCTGAAACATTTTAATCCAAATGCTTGCCTCTTTCATAGTTAACTACTATTTACTACTTCTCTGAATATAAAATAATGTTTTAACCACGGCAAGGCAAAGCCCGTTTCTGTTACAAATCTACCTAAACAAATACAAACTACCAAATTATTCCCTCTGCAAAGTGGAGGAGGTTTAATTAATTTTTAGAAAGTCTTTACTCCATTGTTCTTTTAACACTGAGATGTTGTAATGAAGTATTAATTCTACAACAATATATAAGCAGATGATTTTACTTACAGCAACAATTTTGTCATGAACATGAATTTGGCCATTGTGGTCAGCAGCGCTACCAGGTATTATATTCTTCACGAAAATCCCTGAAGGTTCTGTTGGCAGGGGGGGGGAACAGAAACAAGTCACTACATTAACCTAATTTGTTTCTTTTCTTAGTAAGACTTTTAATTACATCCTTTTTCACACACTTCTGTCCACAAAGTTATGATTCTGTAAACCACCAACACTTGCATATTACCACTCACACAGCTTGACATAGAACGACTGAGGATCTTTGATGGAAAAAAACAGCATCGACACAATCACCTGTACACTGACCTCAAAACCTCAACATTTTTTCCCTAAAACGGCCCAGAAAAGGCCACCTCCTCCATGGATTCATCCTTGTGCTTACCCAGGCTTTAAACCACAATCACTTAAATCCACGCTGCATTTGATTTCAATAGGACTACCTAAGCTAAAAGTAAAGTATGCGCTTAAGTACTTTGATCAGGACTTCAATCATCTTACAGCTGAAGAATTTAGTACTTTAAATCTTAATCAAAAAGGATTTTTCTTTAAAAAGAAAAAAAAAAAAAGAGAAACATGGAAATCAGTAAAGCTGTCCTTTGTCTTGTTTGATGTTTGACTATTAATTCTAACTTCTAATTAGAACAAGGAAATTAAAACAAAACAGAACAGTAAAAAACCTCAATCATCAGTTGAAACAGTAACCCTTTCCTCCCACAAACTCCCACAAATTATGAGATGCTGATCTTTAATTCTACTGAATCTTGACACTTCATCCATCCTTTTCTGGACACTAACCTTCTTCAGACCCCAGCCCAAAATGGTTTGTCCAGGTTCAGCAAAAACCTTCTACCTTTTCCCATTGCCTGACACGTGCTCCTGGGATTCCTGGCCAGCAACATCTCTGGGATCCCCTGGGAACCCCAGCTGCACCACATTCCCAGAATACTTTCTAGAGTTCCACAAGGAAGGGGAGGGGATAAAAAGTACCACCCCTTTGTGTAAAACCAGATATTCAGCTGAGTTAATTTTAAAGACATTATGATTTGTGGAACCAATATTTGAAAGATGAGTTAACAGCTCTAATTTAAAGAAGATTTAGAAGAAAAAAAAAGCGTACAACCTAATTCCATGCCCTGATATCCCAACACAGGTATTTTAATCTGTTCCCAGAGTTTTGACCCTGAACCAGACATCAGCCAAAGACAAGTACGTCATCTTGTGAAGGCATCACACACATCATGCCCAGCTATGACTCTCTGCATCTCCTGCCTGGCAGAGGGATGGACCAGTTAATCTGACCGATTGTTCCCACTCAAACTCCTACAATTCATTAAACAAACGAAACTAGCACGTTGAGCTATTTTGTAAACACTGAAGATGCCATTCAAAAGTTATGCCAACTGGGGACATCTGATACTCTGGTCTTGAAAATCTTCCTGAAATGTGCTATCTGAATGGTGCTATACACCACAGGGCAAAATGAGGACAGTGTGGACACGAACCTGTGTCAAGAGTCTCTACGCGCAGGAACTGTCTCTTACAGTTTAATGTCTTGCACAGTAACAGAAACATGTAAAATCCACAGGCCAGCAGTCAAGTGGGAATTATTCCTTTTAAGCTAATTACAACTCTTTATAAAATTTTGTGGCTGAATTTCACTTTGCAGCAAGTTCTCCAAATACCTTCTTCATAGATCTTGTAAGTGACACTGTTTCAAACAAGCACTATCCACTTTCCCCGTAGTAAATAGAGGGTATTTGAAAAGCCCCTGTCCTAAACATTACTAAATCCTGTAGAACTCACCCACATCACATGTGCCAGCATATCCAACAATTGTTATCCCCAGGCTTTGCCCATTCTTTTTTATAAGTTCAACATCATAGGTCTCAAAAAGGTTGGTATCATCCTATAAAAAAGCACAAGACAGCAAAAAAATCTCATAATTTCCCAGTACCATCACAATATTGCAGGTTAATTAATATCTTCAGAAGTGAGCAGTGATTTTCATTTTCCTGTTTTAGGAGGGATCATATTTGCAAAAGGGATAAACTCGAGATTTGCTGAAAATGATGTGTCAACCAAAGTAATCAGTTGCTTTTTAAATTCTTCCGTAATACTTTCTCCACATACCGGTCAAAGGTATAATATTTATATTTTATGGAAAACAAGGACTGCCTGGAGGCCATTTCCATTTTGATTCCACACAACAAATGTCCCAGTCAATCCCACAACCAATAGAAACCCTGAATGCCCTCAGAATGTCTTCTCTCCCTGTCATATGTCAGTCCTGATGAACAGTGGAATGAGTTCACTCTTCTACTCTTTCTCCTGGAGAGTTAAGAAGCTAAAAACCCTGGTACAAAGACAGTGTTATCACACCACACATTTCTGTCAGAAAAAGTGATGATTATCTCTCCTTGTTATCACCGACTGAGGAAGCGAGGGGCAGCAGCAAAGAGATCTCAAAACAAACAGGATGCTCTGAAATGAAAGAAACCACGCGTATATATGTAGCAGGCACAGCTCCACTACAGAAGCAGTTGCCTGCTTAAATGCAAATACAGGAGACTAGGTAGGTGTTTGAGCCTATTGTTTGGCTTTATGCTAGATCCCAAACCACAAAACCACTCCAACAGTCAATCTTACAGTCAATCAACATCACCAAACTGCAAAGAGCACTGGAAGCCTCCAGGTTGTCTAAGGCAACGGGAAGCAAAAGACTCATTAGTTTGCATTCAATTACAATTATTTTTAAAAGCTAAAGCGGAAGTGAAAATATTCATTTGTAAATGCTTTATTGTGCAACTGATAAGGTGACTTCTCATAACAAACAATACTTGAAAAGAGAAGCACATAACATGACCTGTTCTCTGAACCCTCCCTCTGCTTACTGCAATTACTGAAAAAACATAAAAGCCACTAGCTGAGATTACGGTACGATCTGACCTTACACTGGAGAAGCCTACGGAAAAAGGTCCCCACAAAGCTGGCCTCGGTATGTCTGCGCTGCTCTACCCTGACAAGTGAAAATCAAAACTGCAAGAGAGAGTTCAAACAGGATACACTAAAGTCATTGGTGATACCAAAGAGAAAAACAATCAAGCACACACATCTGGGATTGCAAGGGATAAATTAAAATACATAAACCTGTTTGTTTTCAGTAACCAGATACAGCCCAATGGGATCAAAAAGAAGATGATGATGAGAGTAAGGTCTGTTAAAGCGATGAAATTGAGAGGGATAGTGTCACTGCCAAGAGCAAAAAATGGACCGGGAAATAGGAAAACATTTCTTTAAACAGTGAACAAAAGAGAAATTAAATCAAATGCTTGCCAAATACCAGCTTCAGAAGGACCTATATTAAAAGCAGGACAAAGTTATGGCTGTACCTATTTCACTTTTCACTGCAAGAGAAATCAATGGCCAGCTATCTCCTTTCTTATCACATACACGTCCCTCCACTAGCCAACTCATTAAGCTCATTAAATGCTTTCCAACTCTCTTGCTCCATAAGACGCTGATGGAGATGAAGTTTTGATGCTCTGTATCTTATCTTTAGGAAAGGGAACCAAAACAGTAAACAAGCCTATAGCAACATCTGAAATGGAGCTATGGCCTTGGGAGCCCTGCTATTTTGACAGTCAAAAGCCCTTCATAGTGCTCTGGTGCTATGGAAATTTTCTCTAAGTAGAAATTCTCTGGTAGAATGCAAAACATTACAAGTGTAGTCTGGAAAAATCAAAGTAGAGGTCCTAAATACAGCCAGCACGAGCAGGCTGCTACCATTGCTGTCAGTATCTTGGAGAGTACAGATAATATGACTCTTTTCTTGTGCCAATGCACGGACATAAGTAGTTTCAGTTGATTCTCTACTACAGGAAATTTAAAGGAAATAAAATATTAATACAAAACTGAAAAAACCTAACCATAGATTAAAAATGTCTTTCTGCTGGTTTGCAAAAAAGAAAAGGAAAATATTTTCTATTCCTAAGCTCACAGCTAGTGAAAGTACTCAGAAACCAGAGATAAATTAGATTATAGCAAAAAGTTCTGTTGTAAATCAGACACAAACTGAAAGGCGGACCATTAAAATCATCATTAAATTAATAAACACATTCAGATTAGCCACTATTTTTGAGATCAGTAAATCTCTCTTAACGCCAGAAAGAGGGGGTTCTTCAAATCTACAAATGAAGGCAATAGATACTTTCAGAAAGAAGTAGATGAAATTGCATTGGTGGGGTTTTTTTTCTCCTCTAAACTACAAAGCAGGAATAAGGAGGACACTGAAAACACATCCAGAAGGAATAACATTTTAGAAAAACACCTAAAAAAGTTTGGTGTCAATTAGTGACAAACAGGCCCACCCTCGAGGTAGTGAAGAGAAAAAAATAGTAGTCTGTAGAGGAAACAAAACTAGGACCATGTTATTTTTTTCCTAATATGGGCCCTGGAAAATATCATACAGCTGAAAAAGAAGTGCTTCATAACGATGCTCATTCTCTAGGAAAGCCTTTTTTCAGAGTATTAGGCAAGCCCACTTTTAATATTCCAGCTTTATGTACATAGATTACTCCCTCCTACCTCTCTGCCACTCACGTTTCCTAGTACACCAATCCCTCTTATGAGAGGAGCAGCTTGAGAAGGACCCAAAAAGCTTTAGTGACAGCTTCAGGCACCGGAGTCTTCCAGAGAGATGCAAGACACCAAGCTAATGGGTGCCTCTGCATGCCTACGCCCAGGAAGCAAGAAGGTGAGTTTGTAACCATATGACTGCTAGTTTGACCTTTAAAAAATGGTGCTTTAAAAAAAAAAAAAAAAAAGAAAGCTCTCTTCACTTGTATTCAACAAACTAGACAAGAAAGAAAAGGCTACTCAGATTCTACACCTAAATCTAAGCAGCACACTAGTAGCAGATGGTACACAAGCACAGCTTTGTTTATGTTTCGAGACCTACTGTACACTTAGTGTAGCATTTGTTGATTTTAATTACTCAAAACTGAAAAGAATGACTTCAAAAACAAGAGACTTTGATATGACCATGATAAGATTTGCTAAAACAAGTTTCAAAATTTTTAGATATATTTCCTATCACAGACAGTAGCGTAGACGATGAAAACATTACACTTATGTTTCATAAAAAGATAATTGTGCTGAATAATTCTGGTGTGGCTGTGGCGCTCTGGATTTCAGACTAGGGAAATTCACAATCAAGTTTTAAATCCACTTACAAATGATTGATTAGCAAAAATGTAATGAGCTAAGGAGGAGAACTAAAAGTACCATTTATCGATAACATTTATGGTCTTGGTAATTAAATTACCCACTCTGAAGTAAATTCTGTAAAGCTGGTCATTCCAATCCCAAGATTATAGGTATTAATAACACACAGGAAAGAGGGAAAAATTATAGAAGGCAGGGCTATAATAATGACCATTTATATACACTCATACGGTATCTGGAAACTCAAAAGAGGAGAAGCACTTTACGTCTCAAGAACACTCTGTTCTCCTCTTCCTTTCTGATCAGAAGCCACAAATATACTTAAAAATGTAAGTAAACTCCATAATACTTACGTTTCCATTTTGAAAGGAAGGTAATGTGCTGACTGGCCAGCTCACAGGAGCCGGTGGAGTCTCCATAATGTCACACTTTGGGTCTCTTGCAACGATCATCCTAACAGAATTCCCACAGTTTCTCAGCACTTGGGCAACTTGTTCACTGGTCATTCCTTGCACGTTGGTCCCTCCGATCTGTAAGATATGATCTCCTGTCCGGAGCCTCCCATCCTTCAAACACAAATAAAATTGAAAAAAAAAAAGTTTCCAGTCTATATGTAAAATATCTTTTCCATTACAAAACTGAACCTGTGTACAGGCATCTTCATGGCCATGACAGCCAATGCAAGAAAATACAATAAAATTGACCACCATGGCAACATAGTGAATAATTCAAGGAAGCATTTGTACAATCACGCACTGTTTTTTCCACAGTAGTTAACAGTGGTAAATCAACCTTTCCAAATTTGGGTAAGATACACAAATTGAATAGCACCATTGCTAAGAAAGAGTTTACTTTTTTCATTTAGGAACAAAAAAAGACAGCAGCATTTTATTATCCCACAGGCTGTTAGGTATTGCTGTTTCACAGAATATTCCTCATCGGATAGGGGTTAGAATAAAAAGCACAGCATTTTGATTTAGGACTTTTTAGAGTTTTTCCTAATACTTCTATATTGCCTGGCAATTCTTTTCTCATATGACTAGCTCCAACTCAAGCAAGTAAATCCACTGAAGGTAACAAGACTCCACACAAGCCATTTTTTACATGATAATTATGATTCATGACCTACATCATCATTTCTATTATAAGCAAGCATTCATAGGACCAAATCCTCAGCTGGTATTGATCAGCACAGCTCCTCCACCTCAGGTGCATTGATTCATGGAGCAATCATAGCAGAGTTATTCCCAGAACTAACCCTAACTCATTTACAAACTCATCCAATTTTAACATGTATATGCGCTCATTATTTCACATGTTCTTAATGATGTCTCATTCAGCTGAGAATGATGTGGCGAGTTCTTAACTTACATACTTCATTTGTAGCCAAAACACTATTCCTTACAGCAAAACAGGTGTTACATAATAATTAAAGAATGCTCGTTTATACATGACAGGTTCAGAGGGAGGCAGTCAAGCAAAAGCCAACATTTTCCAGTAAAGCTCTCCGAATCTCCAGTTTTCATTTCCATCCTATCCTACACTAGAGGAAGTACTTTAGCCTCTCTCTTTTGTATGTTACCAGATCTTGTCTGCACATGTTCCAGACCTCAAATATTGTAACTTGTCCTGACCAAATTCACATTAAAAATCAAAATCTGTTTTGCGATCGCACGTGTTCTTCTCATGAAATGTAGCAACACTCAGCACTGAGTCTTTAAAGATTAGCAATGAGAGGTTGTAAACTGTACCTGTGAACTTTAAAAGATATCAGTAACTACAGAAGTCTTTGCATCAATCCTAAGTGTCTCCTTGAACTGGTCAGACCACAAAGCAGGAATCAAAACCCCTTTAAAGTGAAACCCACTAAAAATAGAACATTTTCAATCTAAAAACTGAATCTTGCAACGCAATTGCTTCAATAGGGCAGATTCTCTTGCCTCACAATTGATTTAGAGAGTTTGTCTTTATAGATGTTGCGAAATGTGCCAAATTCTACAGAGGATGTGCAAATCCATTACGAGTATCCTCCCCCAGACTTAGCAAAGGCTCAAAATATCAAAAATATTGAAAATATTAGAAGATTAGGCAACTTCTCAGACTTTCTGCATGTTCAACAATGTTATAAAGGCCAAAGCATGTCTGAGAAACAACTTAATTCGTATCAGGTGCTGACTTTTCCTCAATCATACCTTCCACATATTTATTTATAAAGTATATGTTGGCATTTAGACTTTGATGCTATCAGCTTCCTTTTGTTTAAGTGTATTAGTTTATTTTAAGATTGTCAAAACCAGTTAATTCTACTTTACAATCAAACAAGAAGTGACATAATATAACAAATTACCCGATCTGCTAATCCCCCAGGAACAATTGTTCTTACAACTACTCCACTCGACTTTCCTCCTACAATTCCAAAGCCTAATCCTGAACCGTCGTTAATCAGCTCAACGTCTTCAACGTGGCCCCAGTGAATCTGCAATTAATAAAAACAGGAGATTTTCATTTCGGTCAGTCTTTAATGTTTCTCACTTTCACATGTACCAGGAACGATGAGCATTAATCAGAGTGATGTTCTCTCTCTACCCCACATACTGGGGATCTGTTGGATTTTGTTCAGTCAGCTTCATTTCCTTATAAATACGCAGTGGGATTTCTCATCTGTTTTTAAACATACATTTTGTCCTTCACTTTCAGGATAACAGGATACTAGGAAAAAGCCTGACTATGAAAAAGCAATTTTAAGATTTTCTTGCCAAAATGAAAACTATCCTCTTGGTTTTTCATAAATCAAGAATACTGCAAACAAGAGAGAAAAACAGAGGCGAGGAGCTTGCACTGGCCTAGTTTTCACTTAGCGTTGCCCAAATTCTTATTCCTGTTATTTCACTTACTCACTTTAAACACCACCAATACACGCTGAATTAATAGCGCAGTGCAATATTCTGCCATGCTGAATTGGAAGCATGTTTCTAAGCTCCATTGTACCATGACCTTATGTTCTACAAGACAATCTGAAAATAACAAAGCTGTTAAGCAACCCAAACCCAGCCAATGTTTCTGTCAGATTAATATCTCACAGAAACCAAAATGGAGCAAAGTAGGCAGATTTAAGTCTTCTGTGAATAAAGGATTTATTAGCATATTGAAAATCTTTGCCAAAGCCAGTTAAATATCATAAAAGAAGTTAAAGACCCCCTGTAGAGATATATATTTGTATTTTATTTTGTTAGTCTGTTCAGTGCAGATCTTTCAATGAAAAAGCAGTTAAAGTTTAATTCTTTAAAATTTTCAGCGCAATAAACAATATTGATTATCCACTAAAACCTTCAGATTTCACTAGCTCTATAATAATCATGAGGGAAATAATTACTGACAATAAGGAAAAGCACTGCTCTTAACCAGATTTTCATCAAAACTTACTAGGATAATAAATTAAGATTCCAATATTGAAAACCCTGGATTTAGGTGGGCAGTTCAACCAAATTCAGTGAAGCCACCTGGACCATATGGTGTGAACACAGATGGAAGTTCAGCCCTACCTTATTACATGTCCCACTGATAATCTCTCCTTGTTCAAGAAAACAAAAGGGTTCACACATTCAATGAAATTTGCAGATTTAAAAAAAAAAAAAAAAGCCCTGATAAATAAAGGCAAGGCTTTTTGTTTTGAGCAGTTGAAGTTTAAATTGGTTGGGATATTTCAAGCAGTGCTCGTGATAGGTTATGTTTACACTTTTAAGATGCAATCAGAGCATCTTTAATTGCTGAGCACAAGTAGGTTTCAGCTGAGTATACTCATAAAATGCTTTACCCAGACTATGCTGAACAGACCCTGCTGCTAAGAATATGTTGATCTACTAAAGCTTCTGCTATCCCATAAAAACCCAGGATCTATTTTATAACAACTTCATGCAGCTTTGCAATGGAAGCCTTATACTTACTGCATGATCAGTCTAAATGAAATGTCACCACATATAAAATCTGATTAAAGAAAAAAAAAAACAACCCTATATGTAAAGCTTGCTAACACAAACACTTACAACCACAGAAAAATACCCAGCATTAGTTCAAAATCTGATTTTGACAGTATTACAACAACTCACAGTCTCAGGTGGATTTATATCACTTAATAAGACAGCCGAAGTTCTGCTGTTCCCTTGAACTGGCTCCCTGGCAACAACCAGATGTAGGGATCCTGTGGATTGCTGGAGGAGGGCAATAGCGTGCTGATGGGAAATGTTCTGATCCAATGGGGTGCAATTAATGGCCAGTATGTGGTCATTTTCCTTCAGTCTTTGATCCCTTAACAAAACATTAAAAGAAAGTTTAAAATGCAGCATAGTGACTTCACAACAGGCTTGTGTGATTTAAATATGAACATGCAAAATACACAGTTACACAAGGTTAAATACTTCTATATTAAAAAAAAAAATCTGCTTATTAGACTGTCTTCACCAACATACAAAGTACACGCCATCCACACTGTACGGAACTGCCCACCCATATTTTGTTCCAACTTTATCATGGTAAAGAAATCTGCTCAATTTTTCCCTTTGCTTTTATTCAAAATTCAATGAAATTCCCCCATTTTTTCTTGATGATATTGAATTACAGGGCAGAAAAAAATATTTTGTAGTTCTACAATGAACTAGGTACTATTCTTCGTTATGGTTAGCACTACATGATACTGCCTTTAAGCACCCAGCACTCAGGCTAGGATCTTGTTTTGTAGCGTTATTTAATCTAAAGATTGATGAGCTGCATATTTATATTTTACTCAAAATTTAAGGTATCAAGCTTTCTTCGAGCAATACACAGCGCAACTTATATAAGTTTCACAGTTAATTACCCTAGTGATGAATTTAGATTTGTGACAAGAGAGAAACCATCACTCATCTCCTTTGTTAAATATTCATTCTGAGCATGAGACCAAACTGTTACATAGACAGACACTGCCTTCAAAGCCCTGTAGGAATCCAAAAAAAGTCTCCAGGAGATCTCGTCTCAGAAGCAAAATGGGAAGCACGCTGGGGAAATTTATAAACTCCAAAACAATATAACTGCACATCTTAACTAACGCATTTTAAACTTCCTTTTTATCACGCGATGTTTAAGATGTTTCCCAGAAATCACTTTCTTGGAGCACTAACCATATTTTAGATTCTCTCATCAAAGAAAGTGAGCAGCAGGTCATCAAATCCTAAAGTGAGATATTCAGCCTCCTTTGACATCCGGATCAGTCCATCTGTCTCCACTTTGAAAGAGCCTAATATGCTTTTCTTTAAGTGTTCTCTGGTGTGTTCTCTGTGGGCCCATAGCCATTATCATTCCAGCCTCTCCCCACTCTTTTTGTCATCCTGCGTTGGCACTTCCTGACATGTGTTATTTAAAAAGTGACACCAGTGACTTGAAATCTAGACACATTTTCTTGAAACATAATTCCAAGCACTGCATTTGTCTCATGCCAACATTTGTGGTTTCACAATCACATTTTATTTTTAAAGGATTGCTCTGTCTTTTGTTTTTGGGTGAAAACCCACAAACAATACGGGAAGAAACTGCCTGAAGCCTTGATTCTATGATGACATCTGTGCTGGGATCTGTCGGGAGGACTGGATCTAAATTTACACAGGAAACAAACAGTAAAACCAACTATAAATAGGGTATTGTCATAGGCACATAAATAAAAAAACAAGGGGAAAAAATCTTTCAGGGATACAATGCATAAAAATTCAAATGGAGGCAAATTTTTATTTTCCTTGTATTCTCTTCTGAGTTTTCTTTTGTTTTTTAATCAGTACTCAAGATTCTCTTAAGCGAGTCACGATTTCTGGAATTTCCATTTATGAATGGCTCGGATATTTAAAACTCATCTGAAAATCTGATCCTCAAAACATGAGTCCATTTAGTGGAAAAGCCAGAATTCAAGATACCCCCACCAAAATATCCCACCCGATAACCCAGACAAACATGTTATTCTGATAGAGTTTTCAGTGTGAAAGTCATGACTTCCCTTCATGGAAATACTGCAATTTTCCAATACAATTATAAAGATCTCACCTGTCAGCTATGCTTCCTGGCTGGACTTCCTTGACAAAGATACCAACTTCTCCCAAGCTGTGATTTTTAAGGGCAACCACACTAAATCCAAGACCTCCAACAGAAGGCTTTTCAATCTTTATTGATTCTACTTGTCTCCCCTAATAAAACAGAAAAAAATTGATTTACTAATTTTTAATGCAATAGAATGATTTAGTTTAAAATTTATGAACACTGGGAGAATTATTCTCCTCCTAAGACTAAACAAAGGCAAAATACTGAATATGTTATTTCTATAAAAGCTCCTCCATTTATTATTTTTAATATAGCAGAGTATTGGATATGCAAGCACTCTGAGGTTCTGAAACCTCAGGGAATTTAAGAGCTGCTTTCACACTTCATTCACATTATGAGATGAATTCCAAACTGGATGAAAACTATGAACGAAGTGCTGTCTAGAGCAATATATTCGGGATTTCTGGAAATGCTACACAGCTAAACTAAATTACTTGTCTTCTGGCTCCCCTTGCTTTTAATGCTGATTTTTAGGTGTGTGTTCAAAAGATTGCAGCTTTTAAATAAAGAAATTAATTTCCTTCCCCTCCCTGCAAGTTCACACTTAATGCTAAAAAAACAGTTTACTTTTGCGACTGCCTGCTTTTCAGTTCTAATAGAAGATTTCTGGGGTTGTTTACTGGGAAATATCACTTAGAGGAGGCACTGCTATCACAGCTGTTTTATCCAAAGTAATGTGCAGTCTTTACCACTAAATCTTTTATCTGATGAGTTAATGACACACTAATGAGAAGAGTTATGCTCAAAATATTACAGCTACATTAAGGTAGTCAATTAGCAACAGTTACTTAATATAGAAAGGCATGACTAACCAATTAAATTAATGGTTCAAAGCAACACAGAACAATACATTTGTGGTATAAATGCCAATCCCACATGGGTGGATGTCTGCACCTGTACAACTTCCATGAGCATCTGGTACATGCTACATCACATGTTAATGAAATCAGCATCTGCCTGGCAAAGTTAAGACATACTAAATGAAGAGTTAAATAAAATATTACATGTCAGTTCTTTTAATCATTTGCACTGTTTGTATATTAACGAAGTTGGTATATTTCCAATTTAGAATGTACTTGATAAAACAAGTCTCTCCATCAAAACAAGTTTCTGCAGAAAACATTCATCTTCAATTAAGTGTCATCAAATACCAGAAAAGTTTTCTGGCAACTGAAATTTCTTTTCTACATTGGTGTGTTTGGTAGAAAGTAAGGCCAAAAAAAAATGGCAATGAAAAAAAAACCACACCACCAAACCACTTTCCAGTGCTGACACTATGTTGCACAGGGAAAGTTACCCTCAGCACTTCTACTCTCTTTCTGACTTCTCTCTCTTTCTGGCCAGGAGGCACCATGCTCCCAGACACACAACAGAAGAGCACATTTGAAAACGTACTCCAAAAGCCAGCAAGAAAAAGTTTGACATAAAAGGAAGATGATTTTGGTTCACTAAACCTGAGAGCCTTACCCTTGCCATCTGTTGGATGACTGCATTAAATTCATTAATTCCCAGGTTTGGAGTGAAGGTGGATGCTTTGGGTTCAGGGGAACCACAAGGTACATACGCGCTCCCAGCAGCTACTGACTTGTCAGCAAACACTAGCAGCCCTCTCTTCGTAAAATCAAAATCTACTGACCGGTCAGGAGGCATATAATTGAGCTGTTAAAAATGAACAAAGAGGTAGAAAAACTATTAAAAACAAAAGAGATTTCCACACATTTCATCTTGTCTGAAAATTGCCAAAGCAACAATATATGTTCATATATGTTCGCACATGCTCACACAAATACTCTCACCTGTATAAATCAGGCAAAGTTAAGATATAAGCTATAACCAGGCTACCATATCAAGTTTAAATTGTTTTTCAGAAGAAGTTCCCTGAATGTTTCAGCTGTGGTTCTACCCCACTCATTTTCTCCATTTCTTTCATTTTGCTCCCCTGCCTGTGCCCATTATCTTCTTTTCACCCTCATATTCCAGAAACATGCAAAAACAACATTAAAGAAGCATTCAAGCACCGTTGCAACTGTCAGGCAAACTTGGACAGTTTTGGCACCAGAATCCAAATTTCTTAAGAGTCACATAGTCACTCAGGAGCCAAAGGCCTGGTCTGTATTATCTCCTCCCCAGAGAAAGCCCAAGGTACACTAACTACCATGGAACATGCTACCATTGCTAGAACTTGCAGTTCAATGTCTAGTCCCAACAGACAATGAAGAAATGCAGAAATATTCCCAATGCGACATAGTAAACTGAAAAATCCCATCCTGAATGAAACTGCTCATGAGGGACATGCTTAAAAAGAACCCCAAGAAAAAACAAAATTTTCTAGATGTGATAATTCTGAACATTCTGGATAGAAAATCCATTATGCCAGTCACAAAGCATGATCTTAGGTTAGTCCTCAATTTTAAATTTGCACACCTGACTCTACTAACTGCAGGGTGAGACCTGTTCGACCAGATGTGTCATTGAGACCCATGTCCACAAGATCGAAGTGTCAGTTGGCATCAGAAACCAATCCACCCAAGTTCCTTCCACTGCTGGAGTCAAGCTCATTTTAAAGTTAGTTTGGGTACATCCGCCTCAGAGCTTGGCAAATCTTCGGGGGTGGTTTTCTAGATTATATTTCCCAAAACAGGTTAACTGTTCTTGAACAAGTCAGCAGGAACTGAGTGATGGTGTCTTTTAAGGAGAAAAGATGCCGCCAGTTAGCTGATAAACAGTATTAAGCTTCTGTGAAAAACAAAGGATCCCAGTTCCAACTGCTGTTCGGAACTTAAAGTACTAGAGCTGATGTCTTTTGCAGATGCTTTTCTCAAATGATGTGGTTCTCAAGGCCTGACTCTTCTGCACCCCTTTCAGAGCACGTTGCCCATGGCCTGTTTGTTGGGATACCACTTCTTATTTCAGTAGTGATGCTGGAGATAGTAGCTTGACCAAAAAAAACCCCCAAAGCCCAACATTGATTCACACCAAGTTACAGCTTATTAATGAGAGGGCCCTCATTAACACACGCCCACATACCCTGTTTTCAGTTCGCTATAGTTATCATCACACCAACTGCAATTTTACACTCACTTGTTCCTTCAGTTGCTTGATGGATTGCTGGAGGGTCAGTATCTGGTTAAACAAAGGGCTCCTGAGCGTGTTACGCAAAACAGTCAGGTTTTCATTATGTTGGGAATCTCTTTTCTCACGCAGTTTTGCTTGCAGACGATCGAGGATCTGCAGCACCTGCTGTTTATCTGCACCACAAAATAGTGTACACGTTAGGAACGGAGCTTCATTTCTCCCTGCTTAACAAAAGTAATCACTTTCAGACTACATACCTGCAGCAGGATTTTCAGGCATGTTGAAGGGTATCTTTGGAATTACTCAGAATAACCTAGATGAGGTTTTTAAAAAAATCAAATTAATCACGTATATATCTGAGCGGAATGCTAACAGATACACAGTCAATAAATCCAATAATAAAATACTAAGCTAACTATAACAATACAAATATACTGCTACCCCCTGTTGCTTACCCCACGTATTCAACGACACTCTCAATACAGCTAGTTGCCCTGCAGCATCAGCACATCCAAAAATCTTTCCTTGTTCTATGTGCTTTGCCTTTCACGCACAGGGAGGACTATGAACTACTCTTACCACTGTGAGTAAGAAAACAGGGTATAATAACAAACATTGGCCACGAAAATTGAGAGGCAGGTATGTTCAACCAAATTAATTTAAATGTGGACATTAAAATTGTAATCTTTTCAAATATACATATAGTTAAAATTTTCCTATTATTTAAAAGGTACTTTTCCCTCGATTACTTTAACTGTTTGTAGACTGTATTCTTATCACGATAGCTCTGCCCTGCCATATGGCAATACAGGTGAAACCCTGCATTTCCCTATAAAACACTGAAGTTCCCTCCACTTGGGAGACACAAGGCCATAATGGCCCAAAACTAGCCAAATCAATCCCTAGCCCACGATGTTCCTAAGGGAGGTTAGTTCTCATTGCAGCCCTGGTGTCGAACAGGTGAAAGAAGCTCGTTGCCTTCTCCTACGTGAGCTTGCCTTTCTATGTGCATGACAAGCTTTGCAGAAACAGAATACCCTTTATCGCGCTCCTCTACAGTGCCAAATAGAAACGGTCTCCAACTGGGGCTGAGGCCTAGATGGCAGTATAAAAACAACAGAGCTGCAATTAGCAGCGATGTTAAATTTGTACCCTTACTTGCATGTTATTATGTTGATGTGGAGCCTGTCATTCTGAAATCTATCAAGGCAGTTATACCAAAACACACAAGAGAAACAAGATTTCTGCGCTTAGTACGAGCTCCTCTGAAAGAAGTCAGCCGTTTAATAGCGCAATTTACATAATTGTAACTCTACACAGTATATAACTGTGTAATTTCAGAATCATATATTCAGAATTATTTTAGAACAAAAATAGCCATATACATATTTTAAAAATCTCTGTATTTACTTTTTTTTAATCTTGCAATTTGAGAGTAGAAAGGGTCATGTGCATCTGAATGCAATACCAGGGTAAGCACATCCCAGGGGCTCTCTCCCAGCAGGACCTCTGAACCTTTCAGCTCTGCCTCTGACACTATGTTCACACTGAAAACATCTTGAGTTCAGGGAGGACTCTGTTATATTTAATGAAATATTAAGTATTCAGGTGAATAGTTTATCTTCTGAAGAATCAGATTAAGCTGGATTTACCTAATGAAAAAAAAAAAAAAAAAAGAGAAGGTGGAGGTGTATCATAAACCACAATTTCAGATTTATGCAGCTTTTACTGTATCTGAGCAGCTTTGGCTCCTGGAGGAATTCCGAAAGAACTTGGTGGGTTTGCGTGGTTTCCACTCAGGGCCAAGCAAAATGAGCCGCTTTGCAAGACTATTAACAGATTTAGGAGGTCATTTTAAATCAAAGTCATAGCAAGAGTTGAAGCGGGAAACCCATACAACCCCTGAAAGATTTTCAGGAATGCATCTGAACTATTGTAAGTGCTGCAGCTTTATTTTCTTTTCCATTCGAAATAAAACACTTCTAAGAGCACAGCAGCCTTTGATTCTGTGCTGAGATCTGATTCCGAAGAACAGATGAAAATACCATTTCCTTATACATTCCTGAGTCTTCACCTAAACCAAAAAGACAAAACTTAACCTCCTTGACTAAAAGTATTGCACGGACCTTAACAAAACAGGACAAAGAATATGGAAATTTGTTCTTTCTTCCCAATTTAACTTCCCTCCATTCACTGCCCTCCTCTATTTTTTTACTTCACACCAGCAGTTAAAAGAGAAAAAAAACAACACCCAAAGCAAGCGAACCAACACCAGAAAGGGATACAAAATAACTCCTATGAGGAAAAGTGGCTTGAAACACCTTCAAACCAGCAATAGAGTGAAGAAAAGATTAAACCCAGGAAAGAAATCCAGCATGGCAGGAAATAATGAGGACTTGACAGCACCATGCCCATCTAATAGCTGCAGCCAGGAGGCTGCTCCAGCTCTCCAGCCCTATTTCTTCCCATTTTGTTCTTCCCTTTCCATCTGTGCTTGCACTCATCCATCCGATCCCACAGCGAGCTGGAACAGGGAGCTAAACAGGCAGAAAAAAACCCTCATCGCCTTTTGGTAGGGTGAGCTTTTTGCCCGGTTAGCTCTCAACTGGCAGGCAGGAGGAGGGGGGTGAGAAGTGCCCGGGGAAGCGGGACGGCACCTTGCAGCAGGCAGCAGATCACAGTGGCTGCAGCTCAGCTGCAATGGCAAACTGCACCATGAGAAATAGCCTGCGTCATTCAAAAAACCAGCCTCAAAGTGCCGCCCTGACAGCCTCCAAGATTAATCTTTTTTTCCATTACAGCGGGTGTAACAATAGCAATTATGACGATGGGTACAGATCCAAGAAAGACAAATTTAAGCAGAAAAAAGTAGGTAAGAGAACCAGGCTCCATCTAGGCAGAAGTGCCCTAGAGAAGGAGGTGCAAAAGGGGGAGGGGAAAAAAAAAAAAAAAAAAAAAAAAAACCAAACAAAAAAGATTAAAGAAAGTTTCAGCTTCCTGCCTGAGCTGCTCCAAAGCGTTGCTAAGAGCCACTGCAGACCACTCTGCGCCGGTGGACGCCAACGTGGACCTCAGGTACAGTTCATATAACAGTTCAAGTTTACACTGCACTTTGGGATTCCTCGTGATCAAAGCTGGCCTCCAGCCAGCCTGCAATGGTTTTTAATGATTTCTTTTTGTGAAAGAAGTTAAAACCACCCTCAGTATTTCTTTGTTCTCCTTTCTTGCATAAAAAGAGAATGGGGGAGGAAAAAAAAAGAAAAGTCTGTTATTTTTTAAAGTAAACAGCTCCTTCTGGTGTGAGGGGATCCCCAAAAATATAAACTAATTTAAAGTTTTCAATTAACATACAATTGAGGACAGGTCTCTAAGACTGGCTTTTGGGCATCAGAGAAACACAGAACTCTGTGTACTATTGAGCTGTTTATGTTTTGGGGCCCAAATATTTTGTCATTAAACAATTTCCAAACACTGATGCTGAGTCCAAGCAAGGCATAAACAGACAGTTGCTAAATTAGGAGGTCCGCTCCTACAGGATAATTCTGAAGGGATATGAAACACTATGGTTTAGAAGTTTGAACACTCCGCATTCAACTTCCTTAGCTCCATTCTCTGATTTCTACAGCCACTGATTTATCTTATCTTTGCAGACAAAACTGCAAACCCCAGTTCAAAATTTATGTCACAACTCCCAAAATAACTGTAAAATCATTGAGAAAATAATGATTTTCAGGAAGTTTAGTGTTTTCTAACACCAGAAAAAAAGCTCACACTCCAGCACAGCATGCATCTGGGTTTTTGCTGTCTTCACTTTTGAGAGCTGAACTCAACTCATCATAGGGAACGGGAAAGTTTCATAAGGTTTTGTATGAAATCCTAAGACTTGGATCTTCTTCAAAAGCAGACTAAGAAAAAAGGAATTCCCCCATGCTGATGCCAGCAGAGGTCATCAGAAGAGCTGAAAGGTTTAAGTCTTCCATTGCCATCACCCTCCTGCCAGACGCCTGCCACTTGGACAGAGACACAGGGTGCTCAACCCCAGCACATCCCAGAGCCAGAGGGGAACACGACAGCCCTGGCAATGGCCTTGACAAACACCTGCCTTCCACAAAGGGCTGCTGAAAGACAAGAATAAGGGTTTCCCTGCTGGGCTCTGGAGGAGAACAGGGTTTAGGAGATTCTTCTGCCCATTTCTCCCCACCCACCTAACAACTACAACCACTTCTGCCCTATGTCCTTCAGCTTGGCCTCCAACAACCTGTGTCCTTCCAGGAGACGCACCTGCAGAGAAGTCCTGCCTCATGGGAGGCTCTCCCCACTCAACGTGGGTGTAACCTTTTGGGACAATAAGCACCAGGAGTCCTTAACGCACAGGAGTCCTTAACGCACTGCTGCTATTTTTCAAAGGCTTCAAACATGGCCAAACCGAGCAGCCTGCCACAGGAACAGCCAAGGGTACATCCCAATCCAAAATCACCTTTCTGCACTGATGCGGTTGTGATTTTTCTTGGCTCTATTATCAGGAGTGACTGATATGGTGCATATCATCTTCCTCATCAGGGAGATCTCTCTGACTTGGAAAATTTCACCCCATACAGTTCAGAATTTGATAAAGGCAAAAGAAAAGGAAAACAGCATTTGTTAGTGTGATTTTAATCCTAAATTGTCCTAACACAGCATCACCTGTAACTTCAGATATTAAAAATTGTATCATTTACATGCCATCAAGCAACTAGGTAATGTGAAAAAACACTATTCTAACACATATTTTGCTGTCCTGCACGCTATGCTCAGTTTCCCATCCTGGTAATGTACAGAAGAATTCAGTCCCACCAAGCTTAGCATGCACACGCCTTTGAGATGAAACCACCAAAACCTGCTGTTCTGTGTAATGCTGCAGTATTGATAAAAAGTGCTATCGAGCACGTGCTGAGAGCTCCAGGCTCTTGAAAGAAGGAAACAACCAAACACTGCTCTGAGTACCTAAACACAAATAGTAAACACACGGTAAAGCTGGTCAAAGCTAAATATTGTTAAATATAAAAAAAACCAACCTACTCCACAGGCAAACTGAGGGTGTCCTGTTGTTATGTATGATTAGTGACCATGATATGAGGAAAGCGAAACAAGAAATAACTCTGCATCTGTGATTACCAGTCTCTCTGCAGATCAAGAGGAGCCTTACTCACTCTCAAGGCATGCTAACTTTTAACAAGCAGAACCTGAATTCCTGCGGACTTCAGCCTCGAGGGAAGTGCCGGTGTGGATTCTCTGATGTCTAATAGAAGGGTGAGCTCATGCCAAAGCCATTCTCTGTGGAGCAATAACATGGTCTCAGAAACCTGTTCTCACAAAGCTTGAGGAAAACTCGTTTCCGAGATCTAAATATTGTCATATGCTACTGAAATTAGCCAATAAATCCTAGAATTACTAAGATGACAGCATACATGATTAACAAATCACTTCATGGGGAAGAAGAGTTGTTAGACCTTGAGCCATTGTGAATTTTTAAGCTTCAAAAATTTACACAGAACGTAAAAGAACTGGTTTGTTACTTTTCACCCCCTAAATAAAGTGGGAAAAAAAAGCCTACTTCATTAGAAAGCTCTGAGTTGACAGGCACTGACGGAACATGTTGCAAAGGGCGCGTTCCCTCCCTTGCGCCTCCTCTCCAAGCAATGGACACTGTTTGACAACAACTATCGAGGGCTCCTACACTCCGGAGCACCTTCGCCTGCCGTCAGGAGCCATGCAGCTCTCCCCAGCCTTCACTGGGGCCCTCAGGGAGCCACTGGCACCCTCATGAAGCCTTGAAGGCCTTCCGAGGTGGCCAAGTGCAGGCTGGCGTCCTGGCCTGGCGGGTGGTCACACAGAGAGGGAACCAGGAGACAGTAGGAAACGCTTCTCCAGAAGATCCATGCCACAACCAAGCACTAGCCAGCCTGAAAAAGGACTTAAACTCCTCCAAAAGAGCCCTCGCTACCAGCTGACTCTACCTACCCCTTCCCACGTACCACACCCGCCGGCTGCCGGGGCGTCGAGGGCAGCCAGGCCTCTCCTCCGGGGCAGGGCCGGGGTCGGAGGGGCGG
>JAHREE010000212.1:1370456-1388665 GCA_033628505.1 Tringa tobata
GCGGGGCTGGGGAGGTGGAGAGGTGCGGCGGAGGCCCGGATCCTGCTTCTCCTCTGCTTCGCGGGCGCAACCGTGGAGGGAGCGACGGGCACGGAGCCGCCGCTCAAGTGCGACGAGCTGAGGCTGGGGCAATATCCTGAGCGCGGCCGGGGCCGGGGCGGGCAGCGGGGGCTCGGTTGCTATAGCGATGGGGCCCGGCAGGGCGGAGGGGCCGACGGCGCCTCGCACCGGGCCCGGTTTGCCTGAGGGGAGGCCGCTTGTCCGGCCGCCTCGGGTGGAGGGGAAGGGGGGGGGGGGGGGTGTGAGGTGCCCGACAGGGAGGGGGAAGCCTTAGCGAGGGAGCCCCGAGGGCTCTCGGCTGGAAGGAGCAGGAGAGGGCAACGGCGTAGGGTTATTTTGGGGGTGGTTCAGCGTGTGCTTTTGTGCAGGTGTGGGGTTTGTCTGATTGTTTTCAAAGAGAAAATCCCATGGGATGAGAGCTCCCCTCTCTCCCACCCCTCCACCTTATTTGTTTTGCAGGACACTCGAGTGAGACGCGGTGGCTTTGAAAAAACATTCAGCCTTCCTCCGCAATGCAAAGGAGCAGGGTGCAGGCGGTACGGACCGGAGCTGTGAGGCTCCTGGCTCTCCAAAGGCACCTCAGGCCTTGCCCAGAAAANGACCGGAGCTGTGAGGCTCCTGGCTCTCCAAAGGCACCTCAGGCCTTGCCCAGAAAATGTTTGTTGATGGTAGCTGACAGGTATTGATGTAGCTGCAGATCAAAAGTGTCAGGAAAGCAAATCTTGGAAAAGCTAACTTCATCTCCTGCTTTGCTTGGCTGTGGGAGTTCAGACCTCTGGAATTAAGTTCCTGCACGGGTTTTTTCTAGTCCAAATTCCTGGCATTTTAGATGCTAATTTTTAGGTGTTCTCTGAATTTTGTATGTTACTATAGATTTAATCTTCTCAACCAAATGCCTCAATTTAAAGGCACCATGATACTGAAATAGGGGAAGAAGGCTAGTTTACGCGTGCTACCTTTTTGTCTTCAAATACAGAGGCCATGACTGATAAATACTGTAGTTCCTTTAGGTAGTGCTGACTGCAGCACTAATTAGATGTGGAGCTTATACGATATATTGGTGTATTAAATTGGATTAGCAGATTTGCTGTATGGTAATGTGCAGTTCCTCTTTTGGGGGATGGGTAGGAAGGAGAACTGACATCAAGGTGCATCTTAAATCCTCAGGGTTTAAAGAGGGTGGAATAAATCACTGTTACACCTGTTGTAGTGTTTCAAATGAAAAATGTTTTCCTCAATTACCTGAACATATATGTGCGATGAGCCTAAAATAGACAATAGTACACAAGAACCAATGAATTGTACAAATCACACAGCATATGGTAAGGATTTCTAACTTCTAACATATATTGACAGTAGCTACATTTTCCAGGGAAGTGTTCAATTTATGCATTTGTATATCTGCTAAATGAGTTTTATAAAATACGGGATTAGTAATATCATTAGTATGAAAGCCTAAAACACTTGCGTGGGTTGGATGCTTTACTAAAAATGAATAAGTACACTGTCTCTGATTGGCATATTTATAAGTGAGGTTTCTGGTAAATCTCTTCAATGTATGTTATATCCTCTAGGCTCTGTCCTGCTCTACTGTGATTACAGCAAACCACTCCTGTCATACTGATTTTGCATATACTTAGAAGAATTGACATGTGACAGAACAGCCTTCAAAATCTTCAATTTTTAAAATTTTTTTTTTTAAGGAAACATGGTGCCTTCCATCAGGAATTTTTGGTGCCATGAGGCTCTGTTTTGAAAACACGCTTATTTTGTTGTTAAGTTCTGATGTACTTTTGGAGTAATGCAGAAAAAAATGCTTAAATTGATCACTTGGATTACTACGTATGTTTAGTTTTTCTGATGTTCTTAGGCATTGAAATAAATAGCCTCTGTGTTGGCTAATAGCACAAGAGTTTTGCTCTATATGCAATCATGCTTAAAATACATATCTATGCTTGTTATCTTTTTTTTTTTTTCCATAAATACTGAATTATTTTCTTCACTGGGATGCTCAGGGATAGTGAAGTTTTTCCAAATACTTAAGAGGTTGGATTGAAGTACTGTCCAAAATGAATCCTTTTTTTAAGTTATTCAGTCCTTTACATCCTCTTTGACATCATGTCCCTGGTTATAAATGTCCAGTCAGTGAACAGAAAGAATATTCTGTAGTTTGATCACAACTCAAATTATTAGTTGTCTAACCAGTTACCACGTGATTCTATTTAATACCCTATACATTTGAACAGGAGATAACCTTCTGAGTGGGGAAAATTGCTAAATTAATTAATGTTTTCTGTGTCTGTATAGACTATTTTACACACATAGCAGTTTTAGATTGTTCTCACAGTATTTGAGTCTTTCTGTTTCAGTATTATCTGAGTAATAAAAAGCTAATCTTCTGGATCGTGCTTGAAGCCCTACCATTTGTGATCATCTTTCTGGGATCCATCACCCAAACAAATAGGCGTTTAATTCAAAGCATCCAAGTAGTCTTATTGAGTAGAAGATTTCAAGTCTTACTGGATGACATTGACAGGAAAATTGTGTCCTTTCCTTTATCAATATATTTAAACTGCTGTGGGTTTCTTCTAAATAAAACACTGTTTTTTCTGCTTAATTTTTTTTTTTTACAAGAAAGAATGTAGATTTTTGTAATTGTCTTAGATAAGGCACTTTGATAAGTAAGATCCATGTAGGACTTTATAGTAGATAAGTCCACGTATCTCATATTTTTTGACTGTTACTATTGGCCTGAAATTAATTTTTTTTTTTTTTTGGTCCCTATGCAATATGGATAGATCTTTAAAAAACAAAAAATCCAAATCCTAGTCTTCTTGTCTGTAGGTATTATGGAAGAATCTGGAAAGAAGTGTTGAACCTGTCTTGCTGTTTTATTGGAACCAACCAACAGGACTCACAAATATTTAAAACTGATAGAAAGCGGGTAAAGGACTGGGATCTTTCCCTTTAGTACAATAGACTTCAGCATTGGAGAGTGACAAATATTCTGGTAATACATTGCAAACTTCTAGCAGATGTCACTTTCTGCTGCGATTTCCACTTCGGCTCTCTTAAGAGTCAAGCCTTAGTTTAGAATAATAGAATAATTTGGATTGAAAGAGATCTCAGGAAGTCCCATAGTCCAGCCTCCTTCTCAAAGCAGCACTGGCACTGAATTCAGACCAGGTTGCTCAGGGCTTTGTGCAGTTGGATCTTGAAAACCTCCAAGGATGGTGATGGTACCGCCTCTCTGGGCAGCTTGTTTGAATATTTGACTGTTCTCATGATGAAAATGTTTTCCGTATGTCAGGTTCAGATTTCCCGTTGACTAATAACAGAACCAAAATGGAAATTGCAACAGAATTAGGACAGCAATTAGATTTGTATATTTTGCTTAATACGTATCATTCAAAAAGACAAGTTGGTCATAGGACTGGCTTAAAAAAATATTTTTTTAAAAGTAATATATCAAGACTGTCACACAGAATAGCTTCATTTGTATATTTCGCTTGTGTCCTGTCAGAAAAATGCTACAGTTACTGCTATACAGTGACTTGGTTACTGCTTAATTTCAAATATTTTTTTTTTTTTGTCCTCAGTTCAATGTCTGCCAGCACCAAATATTACTTGCAAAGATCACCTTGGCATACAAAAAGTCTTCACGGGAAATGAAGTTGGATTTTACAAGCCTATTGCATGTCGCAATGTGTAAGTACACTGTTGGGTTTTGTAATAATTTGTCTTTATTTTTGCATTGAAGTTTTTCTCAAATACTATGATGTGTTGACAGAAGGAAAAAGAGAAGCAAGGCAGAATTGTATACGCGTTGCCCAGTACTTGATCCTCTAATAAACACTATAGTATAAGGATACAACATGCATGTTTACAAGTAAATCTGTCTCAGCCACAGGCATGTTTTTTCTTTGTTTACTTATGTTTGTGTCTTTGCTTTACCTTAGTATTTTACCTTTGCTTCACTTAGTACTTTACCCTGGCAAAAATTTGCCCCAAAGGCTAAGGCTACATTGCATATATGCTTAAAACCTGCACAGCTGCTGAAAGGATCTCTCTGGGGACACCTCTCCATCCCTTTCCCTGGCATTTTCCAGTGTGTACTGAATGGGGGAACTGATTGGGGTTTCAGCTAACTTGGATCAATTCCCCAATTTGAGTCACAGTGCAGTCACTTCAAGTCCTTGTGCCAGCTCAAGGATGAGGGCAACTCAAGGATAAGAGAGAGTGGAGAAAGGAGGGGTGGACTGGGCTGCTCTCTTCAGTGGCAGGACTGGTTCCTGTCAGGTTAAAGTCTGCCTGTGGCTACAGCTTAAGTTGTAGTATGCATGGATACTGGGGGAGTTTAAGTCTCTTTCCAGTTCCTCAGAAAATCTCATTTAGAGGAATGGTTCTCTATTTTTAACACACTTTGTATTTAATCAAGTCCTCTGTGTCTTTTAAGAGCCTGTTCCTGAAACGTGAAAATGATGGACCTAGTTTTTCCAAGGCACGTTGTGAGCAATGGAGAGCTCTGGATACCAATAAATGTTCCAACTGGCCCATGCTAATGATCAGCAAACACCTGTCAATACCATTTGTTTCTCCTTTTTGTGGGATTCACACAGGAGCTTTTTTTCTTTTGTCCTACTGGAATATTTGAAAATTAAAACTCTGCTAATATTTGTTGGCTATTTCTTATCATACTAGTGGACAAATAACTCTGATGTGATGCTTACTGCTCAATAATTTGCCTAACTGAGAAGTACAGCTCTGCCTCTTAGTTTCATAAATATTTTCTCTGTATTTAGTCTTCTCAACAGTCAAAGCTCAGCAAATTGAAGAAAACATATTATTACGTCTAATCAAATTTAAATGCTAGCAAACTAGACTTCAGTCACATTTTTGTCCAGAAACAATTGTGTTTCAGTCCCATCTGTGATGGGGACTGAGAATAAGATGAGCTATACTTGTTTAATAAAATTGCTTCCTCTTTGGAGTAGACAGTAATTCTTAGGTTTGGAGTTCTTTGTGTATGTATATTTTTGGTTTAATGTATTTTCTAAAAACATTTTTAAATGTAGGGTTTTTTGTTTTATATGTATTTATTAATTAAACACACCCCCCCCCCCCCCCCCAAATGTCATTCTTCTTATGATGTCTAGTACTTGATCGTGTTACTATGATGAAATAATCAATGGTTACGCTACCAAAAGAATGGGTTCTTCGAGTCCCATGGCTGCTAGTGTGGCAGAAAGGGAAGAAGACCCTCTGTGGGCTTGTTGAAAATTCCGGTAAAATACAGCTGTGAATGTAGGAAGAGTTACACAAGCGTGTCCTTGATAAAGCCCCAAAGCCAGCTAAAAATGGCAGCAAGATTAATATTATCATCCTTCATATGTACACTTGTTTAAAAAGCAATCTAATCACTGATCATTTTATGAGCCTTTTATAAGACATTTTGAATGTTGCCTAAGTGTTAGAAACATTATTTTAAGCAGGAATCTCCAGCCTGATATTACAACAATAGGCCTGCCCTTTCTACTGCTTTTTGGAGATTTTCCAGCATCTTATCTGAGTTTTGATGGAAACTGTAACTGGCAGAAATAACTGCATGTCGTTTAACCAGAAAATTGCTTTGAGAAGGCAGGATTGTCCTAGCATGGGGACAGCAGGTTCACCTCTATCCCTCGTTTTGGAAGGAGCAAATCAGCAAGTTGTCCTTAGTCAAAACTGTAATTTAACAACAGTTCTGGGATCCAGTTATTTTAGAGCAAGACCAGGAGATGTTGTATGTGTAAGTGGATGTGTTCCAGTTGCTCCTAGTATTAGTTAAAGGAAACGCTTGTAAAGGCTAACAAGCCAAGAAGTACTGGGAGTCGGGATTGCTTTGCTTTGGTTTTAATTTGATATTTTGAAGGCAGATTTTTTTGCTAAATTCTAGAACTCCCCAAATTGGCACACTATCACGTATTTTGCCTAATATGTGCAGGCCCTGATTTTGCAGGTTTGAAATGCCCATTACTCAAGATGTCCGTCAGACAGTGGGCTGTGAAACTCGTGAAGTTCAGTGTCAACAGGTCTTTGAGCACAGAAACCACTGTGACCTACAGCAGTACCTGCGTATTATCAACTGGTGTGGGAGGGCTGGAAAAAAATGTTTTTAACGTGGCAGCTGGAAGAAGTGTTTGCAGAAAAAAATAAAGATTGGATGAGGCTGAGAAGCAAGAAAAATTCAGAAGAGCAACTGAAAAGAAAATTGCATCTTTTACCCAATTGTAGAGATTCCTTTAGGTGCCTGGAATGTGTTATTTTCCTCCTTGAGTGGATGCAGCCTTGTTACAGTATTAACATGCTTCCACTTGGCACTGGATTTCTTCTGCCCGTCAGTTTGATGGTGACTAGGCTGCACACTGGTTTGCTTTTAAAAGCATTTCAGTGCATAGGCCAGTGCTCAGCTTATTACTGGTTTTGATCAGGAGCATCTCAAATTAAACTGTTCCCACCTTCTATGTAAGAGCTCTCTTTATGCTTTAGTGTCCTTGAAGGGTTGTTGACACTTTGTAGTTGATAAACAATTTCCAACAGTTTACCTCAACTTTTAAATATAACCATTAGTGTTCTTTACAGTGGAAACAAGACATTTCTAAAGATGCTAATTTACGTTACATTAGGTTCCAGGAACGCCCAGTAAGTTCTGTGTTGCTAATAAGTGCTAAGTAACAAATATTGAGGTAAGAGTCATGATTTAATCACTTAATGTTGCCATTAAGTTTTAAAGTCAGTAAATCTAGATAATAAGCAAAAAGCTAGATCTTTATTTGGCATTGAAAGTGCTTAATAAAGGTGCTTGGACCTTTCTTAGCTACTGTCTTTTTGAAACTCTATGTTTTATTCAAATGTCAACCAAGAGTTTAATTTGGTCTTTTTAAGTAATTGCTGGCACACAGTAGTGCACGTATCAAAACAGTGAATTATTGAATATTTTTAAAGTTCTAATTACATTTGGGTTTGCTTTTCTTTTCAGAAGCTAGCTGTTTGCCAATGCAGCAAAGGATGCAGCAAGTTCTAGTATTGATAGCTCTACGTTTCTAGCTTGCTTATTAGAGTAGAATTCACATGAACAATGACTAAAAGTTAGAGGTGCTTAGTGACCACATCACTCCAGCTGTTGGCATGAATGGTGTTGATTAGTATAAATCTCAAAAAGTCTGTTGCATCTGTATATTTTGTATGGGATAACCATGGGATGTTTAACTTTCGGGTACCTCTCTAGCACTGTACATCTTTGTACTTTCAACAGTTCCTTCATTTGTGAGTTTGGGCTTAAGAGTGTAGTAAATGGATACAGGAATTACCCTTTTTGTTGAATCCTTCCTGCAGCTTCTTCAGCCAGTGGCCATGGTTCGTTTCTCCTTCAGATCTCATTGCGGTTACTGTCTCTGCTGACATGTCACCTGTCTGTCCTGTTCCCCTCGATTTGGCCGCGTGTGAGACTAATGCCTACAGACAGTATTCACACATCTCTTTGCTCTCCAGGGTTGTCTCAGTGGGGCTGAACTGTTAGGAAGTGCTCTGTAAAACTGTGAAACAGGGAACTGTATCAGCAACTGAATTTTGTCTGTCTTGACAAGAAATCATGATTTAGTTTCAGAATAATCGGTATTCTGCAAGAGTATGCTTGAGTTGCAACAGCTGAGGTTGCTTGAGGGAGGATGCCTACCCAGTTTGAAAGCTTAACATTATCAATTCTGTGTCCGTTAATTGAAGATAAATAACAAGTCTGTTCTGTTTTTTTTTTAAGCAGTAGGCAAATGAGTCACTGCTTTAATTTTCAAAAGTATGAGTGAATATATTTTGCAGTCATTGTCTACATTACTTGTTTCTTTTGACAGAAATGGATACTCCTACAAGGTGGCAGTGGCTCTGTCCTTATTTCTTGGATGGTTGGGAGCAGATAGATTTTATCTAGGCTATCCTGCATTAGGTAAGTTCATTTCTTTGGGTTTTATTTGAGGCAAAGCTTATTGTTATGATTGAGTTGTATTTGTATATTTTGAGGAATGAAGGCTGGCAGTCATAGTTTTAATTTTTACAACTAGAATCCTTACTTTATTGTCAAGTGAGATAAAATCCTGCATTATCCTCAGCCTGCTAATCTGTTGGAGTGAGTGGTGACAAATGGATATATAGTTGTCAAACAGAGAAAATCCTAATAAGCAAACATGATTACTGCTATTCATAGTTTTGCTTTACATTTGCTTTGCATTGATGGTTACCACAGCATTCTTTGTGAGGCACTGAAACAGAAGTGGTTTAGACTGATGTGCCAGCTACTTAAATGATGCTTGATTTTACCAGGACAAATAGTGGACAAACTTTACAATAAACCTAGTGTTTTGGGATATAGAATTTCTTCTGGCAAATGCTCATAATATTGAGTTTTGCAGAATCTGGGACCATTAATCAAACTTACCTCTGGTTGGTGTTTTTAGGACCTGATTCCCAGGGTGATGGTGTGACTGGCTTTTAAATAATGGAAATACCTTGGTGTGTTAAAACTACTTTCACTGGCTGGGATTTGCTTTGTTTCTTAGCTGGATAAATGGAGTACATGTAAATCTAGATTGCATGGAGCAATGAATTGGAAAAAACTATACATGTTACTGTCACTTCAGTTAAGAATTTTGAGTTTCTGCCCTTTAAATGCAAACCTTTGGTTTTTTAATAACATTGTCCATCCTTCTAAATAATCTTGTCTTAACATCTGTGTCTTTTTTTCCTGAAATTCTGTAATTAGCACTTACTTTGTCCACTTGTTTCACAAAAAGATGTATTTTTGGAAAGGATCAATAAGGTGCACCTTTTTGTTACATCATTTGATTTGGGATAATAATTTGCGGTAATTGTTTTGTAATATCTTATAGTAATGTAGATGTATAAATCTTCTGTTCCTATATAGAAGTTCT
Source organism: Tringa tobata (assembly GCA_033628505.1). NCBI lineage: Eukaryota > Metazoa > Chordata > Aves > Charadriiformes > Scolopacidae > Tringa > Tringa tobata. Next base: position 1,379,477 of record JAHREE010000212.1, read on the forward strand.
TTATGGCTCATGCTTGTTAACCCTACTGGAATATACTGTATCCAGTAACCAAAATTAAATAACTTAAAATTAAATTCTTCCAAAGTCAAGTTTTCAAGCTTTTCAAGGGTAAAAAAGACAAAATCAAATAGGTAAGATTACAAAAGGAAAAAAAAATCAATAAATGGGATTCTTTGACAGTGGTTGATTGGGGTTTTTTTAGGTCATCCGTGCCTTGGCAAAAAATGGGTAAGAAAGGTAATAGCATTGAAATATTTTGAACAAGTGTAATGAAGACTATAAACGTTTTGGGTTAAGTTTTTTATCTTCTCTTTTGCTTAAAGAGAGCACAAATACAAACAAGCTATTGAATATGAAGAAATCAGGAAGGCAACCTCTTCCTCTCCCACACACTGTGAACTAAACCATAAGTTATTACTGCGTAAGAGCTCTATTTTTTCCCTCTGTGTTTTAGAGTGGTTTATTTTCTCAGTGTGATCTGCTTGTGGGGAGGGAAGTGAGGAGGAAGAAAAAAAATCAACTTTACCCTGCACTCCAGAAACATATGCCAGGTTCAGAAACAGTTCTTCTACATCCAGTAACATAATGGGGCAGCCAGTTCCTCAAGCAAACTGGAGCTGCTGCTGGAACCAGCAATGGTCAGAGAACTGCTGGTTCCTAAAATGCCAACTGGTGGTGAGGTTCAGGACCAGAGCTGAGAGGAGATGGTATAAGAAGTGTCACAAATACATATCTTAAATGGTTACTGCACTTGATGCAGGTAATAACAAAGTAAACTGTTCACTGGAGTTTGGCATTATTTAATCATCTTAAATGTCATTTCCTAAGGCTGGCATTTCTTTAGCTGGCTGTTTCTATTATGGTTTGTTACGCTGCTGCCAGTATTGATACCCAAACTAGCTATGTCTGGCTCCTGCAAGTCTCGCGCATCAGCCACTGGGAACAATTATATACTTAGTTTTTTGCACGTTTAAGAGCTGTAGTATGCACATAGGCTTTTCTTCTACCCAGCTGAAAGTCCGTCCTGCTACTGCTCTTTCGTCTTCGTCATTGTAAGGTATATTTTTCCTGTTCTCTCTGACCATTGTGTTGTTCCATGGAGAGATTATAAACTGTGTCCCGGGAGTTTATAACAGGCCAGTTCCATCCTGTCGACTATGGGAACTCCATCCAGACAGCAGGATGCTCTCCCTTCAGTTACTCCCCTGCTCTCCTCCCTGTGCAGCCTCATATGGAGGGCAAGGGGGAGAGGAGAGGGTGTGCAGGATTTGCTGCTTCTGAAAGAGAGCAAGCGCAAAGGCAGAGGAGAAGGTCAGGAGACCTTCAGGTGTTTGACCAAGTCAGGCTGGTTCTTTGGAGAGCAGCCGGGTGATTTTACCAGCAGGTATTGGGCAGCACAGCACAAGTTGCGGCTGTGGGGAAGAGCTGCTCTGGGAGGCCACACTGGCTCATCTTATCAATGTGCTTTCTGTCTTGCCTTAGAAGTGTGCTGTAAGCACATTAAAGATATGCTTTTGAGCAGGGAACTCTGTTTTCCCTGTACAGCATAGCCTACAACTGACTTAAATGCAACAGATATGCGTTGCTCTTCATACTGTGTATGCCTGGGTAAAGAGACAACTGGATTCACAATGAGTATCTCATTCTCAAAATAACCCAGATGTTTTCTTGGCTCAGCTGAAGCATTACTTGAAATATATATAGTACTCGTTGTATCATATACATAAATTTTAGGACAGCCTCCTTCTTCTGAAGGCATTTTCCAAATGAAGTCTGCATTGTGTGGCAAGTTCCAATGAAACATTTATCTGTTAGTTGCTATTCCTGTATATTTTCTATTAATGTTTCATTTATTCGTACAAAAAAAAAAAGACAATTTTGAATACCAGTTAAAAAGAAGTGTTTATATATATGTATATATATTCAAAATAAATTGCTGTTTCAGCAAAAATATAAAAATGATACAAAGGATTTTTCTCCAAAGTAGTGTGTTCAGAAAATCAAATCAGTATGTGCTGCAACTCATGAGATGGTAGAAATTCTCTTTGTAAGTAAATTTTGCAGCTCAATTTGGGATTTTTTCTGTCTGTGCCTCAGTCAGAGAAAAGAAAATTTCCAGTAACTTGGCTAACAACTTTTGCCTTGTTTAAGAATATTTGTCTGTTAAAAATAAATTGTTAATGTTTAAAATCTTTAAAGTGAATTCAGGATGTAGAAATATGAATCTGTGGTTTGTTTTTTTCCTGTATAATTAAAGATGTATAGGTCTGTTTCAGGATGTGTGTATGTGTATATATATATATTTTGCAGGATGGGGAGAGAGTTGGGATGTGATTGTCACCAGAAACCTATGAAATTCATAGTGACTGTCTTAAAGCCACAGTTAATTTTTTTTAAATTTTTTAGGTTTGTTAAAGTTCTGCACTGTAGGATTTTGTGGAATTGGTAGCCTAATTGATTTCATCCTTATTTCAATGCAGGTAAGTCAGGACTTTCAAACAAGATACAAATCTGTGTTTGTTAAAGCTTTGATTTGATTGCTAATTCTTTGTTAGCATTTTAGCCTTAAGAACCTTTGTGTATTGAAAAATAAAGGCATTTGTTTTAGCTCTGTTTGTAAATTGTTCTAGAATATAGATACAAAATATCAATATATTTGTTGTTTGCATTAAAAACCTGATTAGCTATCTCTAAATACTTGTCAAGAATAGCATGGAAGCTGTAACACCATAAGTTCACTTTGTCAGAACCTTTGAGCTGAGGTTGGACTTTGCATGGATTGTCCTGCTGTTCCCAGAATCCTGAGGTTCTGTGTTTGCCTGTGCTTTATCCTGATGGAGCCTATCCTCTGGGTTGGCCATGCAGGGTGCAGGAGAGAAGACGTTGCCACTTTCTTTTTGCTGCCTCTCCTCCAAGTATAAGTCCCGTATCACCTGAGAGCTGTGACCATGGGATTTATGATGGTTAAATCTCCAGCTGGGGTGACATCTTATGACATCATCAGATTGCCAAATTGGCTTATGTTACAGTGCATCCATTTAGCACGAATTACAAATTGACCTTAAAATGCATTCAGTTATAGACGTTGTTTATATGGGTTTATAGAAAAATATTTTTAAAGTATGCATCTTTCTATACATGTCTTTTAAAGTATATTCATTCTTAAATTCCTTTCTATGCTATCGCAGTGATCTTGCCTCAGATCACTTTCAAATACAGCTGAGAGTATCTTTCATCTCTCATTATTCATCTCCCTGGTGACCCCGCATCAATTTAGCATTTCCAGAACAAAAAAGCCATGATCTTCTCTCCTTCTCTGCATTCCCTACCTGTGTGGTATTTCAAAGATAGTTGTCATCAACCTAATTCTCTCCTGCCTCTCCTCCTTTGTTCAAGAAAAGTGGTTTGGAGCCCACTCATTTGTTAGCCTGATTTTGTGCCTCAAATCCTCATCGGCTTAACCTAGTACCAGCGCCTGGCTGTGTAATTTGGTTGATTAGAAGCCCTAGGGAAATATTCCTTCAGAGACAGTGCTTGCTAAAATAGTTAAACTACAGCATAACTTCAAAATAAATCTAGTTTCTGTTTGACTAATTAAGCATGACTAATTTTATGATGGGAAAATTAGCTGTAATTGAGACATTAGCACAAAGTGTATATTTCACTTCGTATTGAAAAATCTTGGTTCCTTTTCTCTTGTAGATCGTTGGACCTTCTGATGGCTCTAGTTACATTATAGATTATTATGGAGCAAGGCTTACCCGGCTCACTATTACCAACGCAACGTTCAGGAAAATGCAGACCTATCCTTAACCCTGGCAGTAAGTGTCACAAATACACAGGGCCGTTTTATGTTTACAGAGGGATCCAGTCGCCCATTGAAATTGCTGGTAACTTTAATTACCCTTCAGCAGAATTGATTATTAAATGTACATGGAACAAAGATGATAAAATACGAAGATTCATCAAGCGAATGAGTTTACCTCAAAGCCACCAGGTTTCTTTGTGACTGCTCTATTTCTGTGAGCACAAAGTTTGCTGCAAAGTTACACCATTTGTAAAACGTGCAAACTTTTGCAATTTGCACTGATGTTCTGTGTCTGTAAGTGCAAGTTAGAGTGTTATAGGGAGGTGGAGAACGTTGTTCAGAAAAACTATGCTGATCTTTAGTCCATTGAAATTGATGAGAGTTTTAGTAGGGATGGGTCAGATTTACACTTAAGGTTTGTTTTTATAACTATGTGTAGTAGTTTGTAAATGAACTTAAATATCCCAAACCACAGAAACTACCTTTCTTTCTGTCCTGTTACTTAAAATCCGGATGGCCCTAAATTGGGCACTGGTGTATCCTGGGAAATTCTATTAATTGAAATAATTATTTCTGTAAAGCTTAAAGACAAACTTTGGTGAAGTGCAAGATTTGATCAGTGCTGATCAACAGTAGACATGTGTATGCATAAAAAATAGAATTGTAGATGACACATCACAAAAAAGGAGGGTGCATGTTGGGGTGTCCGGAGGTTGGAATAGGAAATAATTGTTTTGCTTATTTTGATGATTATTTTTTTCCTCCCTTGCTACTATCCATAGTGAAATACCTACCTTCTTTTTCTGAAAATAAATTGGTGCATTTTACAGCTACAGAGTGTCACAAAAGAGAATTCTTTGTACTAATAAGCCCTTCAAAGGTTCTTACTTTAGATCGGTTGTGTTTCAGGAAAAAAACTGTGTCCTTTAAAGCCGTTTGACCAAAGTCTTTAGGACAACTGAGATTTACCTACATGTTCCTGTACAGAAAAGTATATACACACAGAGCTAGAAAACTTGTCAACAGACAAGTTTTGACCAATTTTAAACATTCCCTTCACTTTCTAATGAAAACTGGCAGTAACTGAATGAGAAATATACGTGCTGTAAACTTAAGTGTAGATTTTTTAAAAAAACTTTGGCTATTCTTTTGTTTTTCAGGTGAAACTTCCAAAATGCTATTAGTATGTCCACAAATGGTATTTTTTTAAGGGAATTACAAAAAATGAGATTCCGAAATTGATTTTTTTTAAAGTGGAATTTGTGGGTTTTTGTCTATTCTAAACCTGTGTTAAGGCTGGTTCACAGAAAGCTTTGTAAAGAAATCCTGTTTCTTTCCAAATTGGTGCAGCCAATGTAATGTTCTCATGTAATGAGAATAAACAACAAGGAATATGTTGTGCTTAACAGTAATTCTTTCCTTCACATGAGAAGGACGTAGCTTTGGAATACTTGCTAACATGTGTTTTACTTGTGGGTTCAAAGAGACAAGAACACTCTGTTAGCTTCGTTCCCTTGCCTGATATTCGTTGCATCTCCCTTTTGTCTCTCTCACCGAATGCTCTTTGTGCATGTCAGGTTTCTTTCCTGAAAATACTATTCAGAAATAGACAGGAAGTGGATGAAAAATAAATGTTTGAATCAAATAAAATCTCACGGTTAAGATTATCCAGTGACTTGTCTGCTTTTCGTTTGTTAACCCTGAAGCTGATAATATAGCTGCGAAAATGGGAAGATACCATGGAAATTATAATAAAAAAATAGCCTTGGGCAACTCCTCTCACAGGATTTCATTCTAAAATGTTGTAGAAGTAGCAGAGGGCTTGACTTAATGATTTCAGCAGTCCATCTTGTGCTTCATTATCTGTAAAAGATTACAGGATCTATTTTGTGTGATTCAGATGAAAATATGGTTATGAGGTCCATCAGATAGTTTGTTAACTCCAGACACCAAATAGCCGGCAGAAAGAAGGATTTGTTATTTCAAGTTCCAGTGTTTCTGTAGAAACAGAAGATGTGTGTCAACCAATCCAGGAAATTCTTTCATCCTGATGCTCCCTGGTTGGTGATGCCAGTGCTCTTGTCAGGGCTGCACAGCTTTGTCACAGCAGTGGGAATGAAGCCATGGGTGACCAGACAGGGCAATATTGCCAACCTTAGCAAAATTTTATTTATCTTCCCTTTAGATGGCATTCCACTTGGTCCTCTGTCTTGTACTGACAACTTTCCACTTCTTTCCCAAACCTCTCCTTTGTTTGTAAAGCTTTTGAGAATTAGTGATACCTTTGGAACTTCTACTGAATACTGTTGGAATGATGTTCTATATCTGAATACACATACCTGCGTTTCGATATACTTGTTTAGTTGTCTCACTAGAGTTTAGAGAGGGTTAACTTAGTAAGCAGATAGTACTGCAGGGCCAGCAGAGAGTTAGTGAGGTCTTTGTTTTCATCTTGTAATTGTCAGCTATGGCATGTTTACCATAAGGGCTGTGAAAAGTGTGATGTGAGATGTAAAGCTGTCCCACTGTGTTAATAATAAATTTGCTACAGTAATATTTATCAAAATGTCTGTCCTATGATGATTTTCTGCGTTGCTGCCTGCTTTAGCTTTCTACTGTCAATCAAGTTGTCCATCCTAGTGTTTCTGTAGTTCTGATTGCTCTGACTGCACTGGAATAATCTCTCTGAATTGTTTTCCCCAAAACAGTCACAAGCAATAAAAATAATTAGACACTGTACTATGTCATCCTCCTGCCTTGTTCCCAGATAAAATGATATCTGCTGGCCTTGCAGATATTCAGGAATCCTTTCAACATTCCAACAAGACAGAGAAGTATTATTCTGTATCTGTAAAAATAAAGAGCATAAACAGTAAAGGCCAGAGTTTTAAAAAAAAAAAAAAAAAAAAAAGAATTTGAAGTGCCTAGCCTTTAAAAACCTGTATAAAGCTGGAGATGCTGCAGATCCATGCCAGGAGTTAAATCCAAATCTTCCCTAAGTACCAGTGCAGTTCAGTTATTGTGCAAATGACTCCATAAACCTGTCTTTATTTTTTCCTTTTTTCTTTTTTTCTTTTTTTTTTTTTTTCTTTTTTTGTCCATTTAGGATTTTCTGGAATGTGCCTAACCATGATCTGGAAGAGCAGTAGCTGGTAGAAACATTCAGCTTTAGACACTGCAGTCACTCACATGGTGTGAAAGTGGGTGTACTTAGGTGTGCTTGCTGTAGACAACTCTGGATTGTAGTTGCTCAGTTAGGTTCAACCTTTAACTCGTGTATAGAGCTCTTTTTCCAAAAGAGTGGATTTAGAGATATTTTAAAACAAACCACTGACTGGTTATTTCTCCTTCAGTTTAAATCACAACTACGCTATGACAGCTTCCCATGACAGTATTTTGTTATCCTAGCAGTTTCCCTCTCCACCACCACCCACTACTTATTACATGAAGATATCACTTCTGCTTTCAGGACCTGATAACACCTTAAATGTTAGGTTTTTATTATGTTTCCAAAGATGTATTACTGTACGTCTGCCAGTAAAACTTCTCAGCTCCACAGGAAGGTCTTTGTGTTTGAAATGCTCCGTTAGAAATTTTTTTGGAGAACATCTGTTGTCACCCCATCAAGAATTGTTTCCTTTGTTCCTCAAGAGTATATTCAGTTGTATTTGCTTACGCAGCTATGTCTATTCACTCTTCTCGCATCTCTTCTCAGTGTTTTTTTTATTTTATTTTTAGATTCATTAGGTGTTTAGTCCATTTCTGCACCGAGAACCATTCCTGTTGCTTGCTCTGCAGTTTTCGAACCTGTTTCCTCCAGAAAATGGTGTTGAACACAGTAAGGTTGGGTGGTTTGCACCCAGTGGGGGAAATCCCAAAGGCAAGATTTTACAGGCATCCATACGTTTCCATTGCCTCATAGGACTGTCACTAATTGTGTGATTGCCTATTCTTTCAATAATACATCATACAGTCTTTCAAATCCGATCTCATTCCAAACTACTTTGCGATTTTCATTATTGCAAATGGTCAGTGTATGGCTTCTTTAAAAAATGTGTCCTTTTAATTCACTTAAATCATGATTTTTAACCAACTACTATGTGCTGGACTCAACCTGCTTCAGAGTCTCTCAAGAGGTGAAATACAAGAGATATGGACAAGCATGCACTTAATTGTTTTGCTGGACTGAAATTTGATCAAGATTCTTCCAGCTTCCTTCTTCTCAATCCGTCTGTGTTACCCAGAGAACCCTTCTAATCTCGGGGAATTGTAAGAAAATTGTGTTCTATATGGAAACTTCTGCACTGACAGTGTAAATGGCTGATAATATTTTGATACAGCTCTATGACATCCTGTGTGTTGCAACTTCATTTTTTCACCCCAAAGCTGCTTTTCATTTACTCTTTTTTCATATATCAGCTCTCTTTGTTCACGTATCAGCTACCTTTGGCCGTTCTGCCACAGGTTCTCAGGTATGTCCAGGAGGAGTTGGATGCTTCGGAGCTGAATCGAGTATGTAGAAATGTCACGGCATCAGATCAGGGAATCTTTTACGTGTATGAAGCAAAGACACATTGGGGAGCAGTAGATGTCGATACCAGGAGGTTGTAGGCTTCAGTTTCTGCAGAAAGTGCATCTGAAACTTCAAACTGTGTTGTCTCTTTGCCTTCTGCTTCCTGAAGGTGGAGCCAAACCCCCTATCAGATCTCCAAATCTCCTGAAGTTGTTCTTTATGGTACAGCAAAGATTTAGCGCTCCGGTATTTTTCCTTGCACGACAGAGAAAACTGGGAAGTGGGATTCTGTCTGGCCAAGATGCATTTTGCACCACGCTCGCTCTCTAGACCTAAGACTGTAGCAAAGGAAAAGAAAGGAAATACAAGAATTAAAAGAGCAGTCTCAGTGCTGTTTGCACCATGTGCAATGAAGATCTCGTTCCATAAACTCCCAACAAAAGAAAGTGTTTCAAAAATACTGCTTGTCTCAAATACAAACTCCTTGCTTTTCCCAGGATTTCTGATTCTTACTCTTCTGTGCTTCATTATAATCTCGAACGTACTTGTGCTCTGATGCTTCTCCATTATACATTTGAATGGCTGCTTTCAGGACTGCAGTGCACTCTCCGAGAAGCAGAGTTCTCAGGCTCTGCAGATGCATATGACACAGCAGAATTTTAGGCAGTATAAAAATTATAAAGATCAGTTTCCATTACTGTAATTACTATATAAATCCTATCTTTAAGAGGCTTAGAACAGGCCTATTTAACCTTGGTTTCAGCTGAGGCTTGGTCCAAGTCTGATAAGTTGAACACCAAATTCTTTTTCTTTCCCTTTTTTTTTTTTTTTTTCTCTTTTCTCTGCAGCATCGTAACTTAGTGGGGAG
>JAHREE010000213.1:0-10471 GCA_033628505.1 Tringa tobata
AAGCGGAGCGGTGCTCCTCGCCGGCGGCCACCGCAGCTGCGGGCAGGGAGTGCGGGAAGGGCGCCGGACCCACCTGGCTCCCGGCGCCTCAGGCCGCCGCTCCGCCGCCCGACGTGGGGGAGGGCGCATGCGCCACTGTGAGGGAGCGGGCGGAGGGGAGGGCCGGGCCATGGCCGCGGCGGGCTGAGGGGAAGGCGGGAGCGGGCTGAGGGGCAGCTCGGCGGGGGTTTCCCCGCTTGCCCTTGCCCGGGCAGCCGCCTCCTCATGGGGGCCTCAGAGGCTCTGTGGGGTGGCACAAAGCCGGGCGGGGCGAGCACAGGCCTCCTCCGGCCTGAGGGAGGAGAAATGCCAGAGGGAGGACTTGCCGCCCCCCGAAAGCCGGACTGTGGCGCCCACAGTGTCAGAGATGTCTCCTTGTTCGTTTTCTCACGGACTGGGGGTGAGCAAGGGGCCGGTGTCCCCCTCGGCCGCCGCCGCCTGCAGCCTGGCCGGGCAGCCAGGCCTTGGGCTGCCTGTAGCAGCCACACACCGAGAAGTACACAAAACACGAGTGAATAAATTCACTGACACGGTTTAATCTTTTTAGCATCGTTGTGAGTCATTGTTTCTTCATAGTGGTTAAAGTTTGGGGACTTAATTGAAAATTTTCAAAAGTTTGTTTCCATTTGGGTAAATGGTGCCTGCAGCTGATGGGAGGGGGTAGCCACCTTTACACCCCAAAAGGCCTCTGCTCTAGCTAATTGCATTCTTGGTTGTGTTACATTTTACTCATTAAAGGTTCTAGTGTGGGTGAAGAGATGCCAAACAGACGTGGGTTAGGGTTTTGACAGGCTTAGTTGAAGTTTTATTTAGCATTTTTAACAGACAGAAGAGGTAGTTTGGTCTTGGACACAGAGTAGAATAGATTTGTAATGGTTTATTTTAGTACTGGAGTTGAGTACACAGTTCCTGATTAAAGGAGTAATAGGAGCTGTAAACCTGTGTGGTGCTAGGCTGAAACATCTGTCTGCTGGGTAATAAGGATATTTTTGGAGTGAGCGTCCTTGTAACACACTTGCGAAGTTAAGTTGTGGTTTTCAAAATACTGGCAGATTTTTGACAGTATTATGTGTCTGTCTCATTAGCCACATTAGTACGTCAGCTTGTAGAATTAGTGCCTCTAGTACATCATATAAATTACATAAACACTACTAGTGTTTATGTATTTTTAACTTAAGTTTTTTAAAGATAGAAACCAATTTGGGAACTTCGTGGAAATGCCAAAGAGATCTCTGTTGCTCCATTTCTTTCTCTTAAGCTAAAGGAGCTGTCAGCGTAGGAGAGACAGGGCTTGGTTCTTAAAATCTTTCAGTCCTGTTCATACTGAAGTGTCTAAAACATGTCCTGGTTTTTGACAGCATTAGCAATGCTGCATTTCCTACAATAACACTGATTTCTAAACAAGTGAAAAAACGGCTGTGTAACTCCTACTTCTGTGTCCCTCCAAAAGACTCGACTGCATTTTCCCTTCCTCTGTTTACCTGTCAGAAACTATTGCTAAAGTTTACAAGTTTCTTTTTTAAATTGACTACAGGACACACATTTAGCATTCAGTCCTGCTGAGTGGGATTTGTGCCTTTGCCATTGGTTCTCGCTCTCATGGTCAGGGCTTTGCTGGCTCAGGGCTGGAATGCTGAGCACGGCCGTGAGCACGGCGGGTGATACCTGTTCCCAAAATTTGTTTTTATCATTACATAATTACCTGAATAAACAGACTTCCTCCACGCTTTGGGAAGAATTTATAAAGTTAATAAAATTCATAGAGGAAAGCATAAAGTTTTCTTTGTTTTGGTGTAAAGATACAACCACAGAGGCATACCTCACTTTTTGAAAATAAATGCTGGCATTGCTCCTTTCTGTCTGAAATAAGGGAAAAATTTGTGCTACAGGAATGCTCAGAAATGTATTTTGAAAGATACGGGTTTTTTTGGCCAGAACCAGCAGAAAACTCTCTGAGGTTGAACATGAGATACAGGTGCCCAGAGACAGAGCCAGGAAAAGCTTATTTTTGCTTAGAGCAACTCAATAGAATATAAGGGACAAAATGGAGAAAAGGAAACTATTTTCTTTTCCAGGAGGAAGTGTGAATTCAAGTTTGGTGATAATCCCAGGGACATAATGAGATTCTGTAATACTGTGGGGCTGAGTTCAAACCTGGTGCAAATGGAATAACTCCAGTGAAGCTGAACCTGCCTACCCCACATCTGAGTTGTGCTGTCTAGACTTCACAGGTCTTACCTGACTGGAATTTATTTTAGATCAGCACATGCCACCTTGTGGCAAATTAACATGGTGCAGCTCTTCTTTTTCCAACTCTGTAAAACACTTTTTTTTCTTTATTAAGGTTCTGCCCTCTTTTATACCCTCAAGACGGATTGGTTCCATCTTTGAAGTTCCTGCGCTGCATCTCTGTAGTTCTGTGTAGCTGCAACCTCACCCCATTCAACACAGTGGTATTTCACACCTGGATATTACGCCAACATAAAGTGTGCTTTTCTGCAAGTTCTCAGCACTTTTCGATTCCCTGCGAGCAGCTGGCTGAAGAAATATGGGGACAACCCATAAAGGTATTTTAAAGAATATGGAATGTTTACCTTTAATCTTCCACCTTCGTTTCTCCATCCAAAAATTGTCCGTGGTGTGTACCTCTCTTGCACAACCACTCGTTTTAAACGCTTTACTCCTCTTTTTATATTCTGACATCCCCCTTGCTCACTGGAGATTTCTTTTCCAGTGTAAACACAGCCTTTACAAAGATGATTTCAGTTTTTGCTCTGAGCATTTCATTTGCACTGTTTGTGCAGGCATGTCACATGTTGTACAATATCTGCCTGGTTGGCCACGTGTGCGATGGGAAGGGAACAAAAAATTAGGAGAGTTAATTAGCAGATGTAACGGAACAATGCCAATGGCAAGAGAAAAGAGTTGAAGAGGCTGCTTCTGGGGTGAGAAGAGTCCTCGGTGGAATGTGGCATATGCAGATGCATTGGAGCTAGAGGATCTTCTTGATACTGAGTATTTTGATGGAACTCGTTCACCTTTTTAACTTTCCGCCTTTTTTTTTTTATGGGACTTTGTACTGAGTTTCCTTCAACTTGTCATTTAATTTTTTATATGCTTTCCATTTGTTAGCTTCAAGACCTTAAAACTGTTCTTTGGCCTTTATAGCTGTGGTAGCCTGGTGAGTCAAGTGAAAAGTTGTTCAAAGTAAGTTTGTTGTGACAAAAAGGTAGATGTTTCTGTACTTACCTTATACACGCTTTACATTAAAGGAATTTTTTTGATAATAGCTATACAGAAGCTGAGAGCTAATAATCACCCCCCATTTTACAACAGCACAAGTAAAGGGAGAGGTCTTGAGTGTCTTGGGCTTCCAGTGGCTATACTTTAAAATAATTATTAAGAAATTTGATAGCCAAAGTCTACAGCTTTGACTATGGTGAATTCTGTCCCAGATCAGGGTAGAGAACACAGGGACATTGAGACCCTCTTCTTCTCCCTCATGTGGTATGTGTTCTCCTTCAAGAAAGATATTAAAGAAATAACTTTGCAGTTGGTGAGGCTGTAACCTGCTGCATTTATTTCAGTAATCTGCTTTTGTCATTCATTGATGTGTGACCCTTTAACTCTCTAAAACAAATGCTTACGTATTTTTCATTTTATAAAACCTGTAATGGCTGAAGTTATGTGCAGCTCTAGAGCTGCAAATTAATATGAGCCACAATGGAGGAAAATAAATGTTAATAGGATAAGTTTGAAGTGAGCTAATTTAAACCATACACTCTTACCAGTCTCCCTCAAGCATTAGTGAGAAATACCTTAAGTAGGATGTGGTTCATTCTGGTCGTAATTCTAGTGGTAATCTTTTTGATAGTTAAAGCTTATCAGTCTGCAGCTTTTTCTATTCACATCATAAGTCTTCAACTGAAGGGGATTTTCAGTGACTTCTGCATTAGGTTGGATTGGTGTTTCTGACCTACAGGTAGTAACTGCCAGAACCCCGTGGTGTTCAGTGAAAATTCAGAATCATAGCTGTACAAAATTTGATCAGTTTCTTAAACTCAGTGGCTGCCAAGGGCCACTCTATGCATTGAAGCAGCTAATTTGCTGCCAGTATTATCTGTGTCTCAGATTAGAAACAATTATTAAATCAATAATACTTTTCTTTCCATCAAACAAGAATATGTTGGCAGAATGGAACAGCTGCTTCCTGAAGGAGATGCTGGAAGAGGAGGGATGGAAGTGGTGAGTTGGGCCTTAGGGTAGGGTTTTTTTGGTTAGGAAAGAAAACCTTTTAACATCTGGGATGGCCAAGGAGCAGAGTCGGACAACGAGTCAGTAGGAATCAACAATGAATCAGTTGAAAACAAGATTTCTGTAGGAAGGAGGCAAAAATTGTAGATCAGGAAGACCAAGTTGCAGAAAAGTTGTGTGATTTCTGGCACTGAAGGCACTGAACAAAACCTAGAGAGACCTCTGGGTGGGTTAGACTTTGTGAGGAGAATTACAAGAATTCATAGGAATTTCTTGATATGCCTGCGGCTGGGTGGCCAGAGGGAAGGGGCAGCTCTCAGTATGTATGGAATTATTATTGCTAGAGCTGTATCACAGATTATCTAAGAAACAGTGTCCTTCCAGCTACAGCTGCCTGGTGATTTGCATGATGTGTTTAGTTAGGTTTTTCATTAAGTCCCATCCAAGTTCAAGATTGAATGTTTGTAGAGGGCGTAGTGATCCAGAGGCTTCATCCTTCTTACATTGTTCACTGTGCAGCAACAGGAGCAAAATAGGAGATGTTCTAGCTGGGTACCATCAGTGCTGTCATCTTATCTTAAAGCTGTGCTGGTTTCCAGACGGCTGTTCTACAAATAACAGCCAAACATATATACCGTAATTCTGCCTTTCTCGGCATAGTACTCATGGAGGGATTTTGTGAGCTTTATGTCAGTCCAAAAGACCCCAAAACCTTTCAGTAAGGGGTCAGTTTGCCTCAGGCTCACAGTATCTGCAGGGTGCTGTGGGAGTCTTTATGGACCATCAGAGAACAAAGACTCGGAGCATACGTTGTCGGAGAACCTCATTAACAGAGCATCGGGTTGTGCGTGAATGCGAGACATTCAGAAAGGTTTATTTGAAATACATCTTCACCGTTTGAGGGGAAAATAGGTGCATTTATCAGAAATGGGTATATATTGCAAAAGCGGGCTATTCAGATTTTAAAACAAAATTTGTTTGGGCTGTGGTCTTGTCTGCCACCACGTCTACCACCATTTGTGCCAGTAAGAACAGATTTAGGAGCTGTCTTTCCGGAGTTTAAATTGATGTGTGCATTCATGCCAGACCCACACAGACACTTTTTTCTTCAGGGACATAAGCAACACGACATGATGGACCTGCTTGGTCACAACTGTTCTGCAAGCGGCTTTTCTGATTCCACGGAGCTGAGTTAATTTGTTTTTAATAAAAAATAGGGTGCTTTAAAATTGTAATTGAACTCAAGGAAACTGCATTTGATTCAGGGATATTATGGAAACAATAAAAAGAGGTTTAAAAAAAATCAGCAGTTTTCTGGAGATTATTTGCCCAGTTCTACTATTAATATTGTTTTGTTTGCCAGACTATGATCAAAAACATTTGGCAGGCAAGACTTGGTCAGGAAAGTGAGCCAGTAAAGTTGAGCTGTCATCTAAGTACATACAGAAAAACTGTTCTCTTGGCATGGAAAACAGACTGTTTACAGAAATAATAAACATACCCTCTAAAATTATGTTCCTCCTCTCTAAAATCATGGAAGGTCGCAAGACTTTGACCCTACAGAAGGAGCATAACACTTTATGAGACTTCTGTCAAAGCACATGATAAAAAATAAATAGACTGTAATGAAGAGGTGTCAGTCTGATGGCTCAGCTGTGCCTTCCTCGCGGATCCCATCTCCTGGCGTTGGGATGTACGGCCATGCAAAGGGAGCCCATCTGGAGAGGACGGCAAATCAATCCCTTTTCTTGACGTATGGGTTGATGTAATTAACTTTTGTTTCATCTCCCGAGTAAACCTTGTTAAACAATGAAACGTGTCAAAGTAAAATAGAATTTATTGAAAAGTGTAATTTGCAAAAATCCTTGTGGTGATTCAGCTGCTGGATAGAGCCCCAGATGCTGAGGATCTGTGAGGAATAAGAGTCTGTTCTGGCCAAGACTTGTTTTTTTCCGAAGCCCTGACGATAGATGAGCTGTAAGCAGGGGAGAAGGTAGTGGCTGCTACCTCAGCAGCTGCCTGCAGCTGGAGGAGGAGAGTGTTCACCACCATTTCCAACACACCCCCAGGGTGGTTCTCACCTTCTGTTGGCTCCTCAGGATTTCCAGGTTGGCCCTTTATTTGGGTTCCTCCTTCCTCCCCCCCCAAAGCTGTTTGTTTAAATGCTTCTGTGTAAACCCCAGGCACAGGAGTGAGAAACATCACTCCTCCTTGCAACCCCCGGTCAAACAATGCAGCTTTCCAGTATCATTTGAATGTCTTCTGCGGGGACCCTCTGCCCACTGTCCCTGGCACGCTGTCGCAAAGCGGTGGCTGACAGCGAGGTTCTGGTTATACTGGCCATAAACTGAAATAGTTGCGGGTGTTTCCCTGCAAAATTTTGTCTGAGGCGGTCTTGCAGCAGGTAGTATTTATGTTCCACCTGATGGTGGGAACCATGAGACCTTTTCATGTGATAAATGCTACTTTCCAGCTGCCTGCAAGTAAAAGTCTGTTTCTAAACCTAATTGTAGCATAGCATCTCTAACAAGGACCTTCTCATCTCTAAAGGCTTTCACCACTAAGGGGGGGAGAGAGCCCAAAAGACAGGATTTGAGTTGTAGGAGGACTTTTTGTTTGACTTACAGGTTGCACATGAGAATCTCCACTGAGTACATAGGTGTGGTGGTTTAATCCCAGCTGGCAGCTAGGACCATGTAGCATCTCACTCACCCTCCTTCTTCCCCCAAAGGGTAGGGAAAAGAGGGAGAAATGGAGGGAAAAAGGGAAAAAAAACCCTTGTGGGTTGAGATAAAGACAGTTTAATAGAACAATAATGGAAAAGGAAAGTCACAATAATGATAATATAATATACAAGACACAAGTCACTCTCACCGCCTGGTGAATTGGTTGCCCAGCCTGACCTGAGCAGAGATTGCGGATTCCGCCCTCTAGGCCAACCCTCATTTACATATCAAGCACGATATCTATGGTATGGAATATTCCACTGGCCATTCCCTTCTTCTGTCTATGCTCCTTCCCAGCTCTTATGGGAAAAAAAGCCCTTGACTAATATAAACATCACTCAGCAACAACTAAAACAATATGCGTTGTTGATATTCCTTTCATACCACATTTGAAAACGCAGTGACCCTAGAAAGAAAATTAACCCTGTCTCAGCTGAAACCAGGACAATAGGGAACCAAGGAAAACCAGCATTAGTAGGTTAATCTTTGTTAATAGATCTCTTCTTCCCTTCCTTAATTACTCACACAGCTATTTTCTTCTATTCTGCACAGCGTGGATGGAGTTCAGCACAGGCTGTGAATCTGGGAGAGGAGCGGGAGGAGCGGTACACCCCGGCCTGCCCCGAGCTCTGTGCTGTCACGAGTTTATTGGTGTCTAATTGAGCTGGGCAATCAAAACAACGGTCAAGAAGCTGCAACTCCATTTTTGGGGGCTTGTCGTCAGCGCTGCTGGGCTACCTGTGGACTTTGTGGACCAACATTCCTTAGTGTCCTACAACCATTCATTAGCCCTTCCTCTGGCCTTCCTGCAGTTCAGAGGAAGCAGAGGTGTTTGCCCCCTGCCTTCCTCAGCTGCCGAGGTCTTCCTCACAGCATAAAGCCAGCCAGATAATCCCTGTGTTGGAACTCCACCAGCGTAGCTTATACATGGGCAAAACATAAAAGATACTTAAATTTATAAAGCTTGAGCTTTCCAGCTTGCTGAGGGTGAGTGTGCAAGTATTTGGCTCTGGGTCTGCCTCCCCTGTGCCCCACAAAACAGTTTAATCCACCAAAAAAAAAAAAATCTTTATTTGCTGGTAGTTTAGATTCTGTTTAGTTATAACTCACAACCCCAAAACATAAGAATTAGGTTTAATAGTTCATAAATTATACAACACACAGCACATACTGTTGTAATCTGCACTGCACATAATCTATATGAAGTATTAACACCAATGTCTAAACAAAATACAAGGTCACTATGGTCAATCTTAAACCTCAGCTGGATGCTTTTTCTGAACTATTTTGGCTATAGACGTGATTTTTCACCCCTCTACCCTCATATGGTATTAATTCAATTGCTTTATGTGTTATACATGCATAAGAACGAGAAGGGATTTCCTTAAACAACAAATATCGAGGATAAAGAGGTTGGTGTTTATAAAACTGTCAAACTCAAAGGCTCTTCCACAACTTGTTAGAGGATTGCTCTCATTTAAGACTCAAAAGCCAGTCATTCAAGGAGTCCTCCAGAGAGAAAAACTACTCCTGAGTTTCCTCCCATGAGTTACTGATCTGATCCCTCAGCAGAGCACCAGCAGCAGCCGTGCTGCAGGAAGGCTAGAGAAATTTGGACATTGCTTAAAAGATGCAAAACAGGCTGTGAAATGCTGTGCAAGCCTCGTGAAGTTCAACCACACCAAGTGCAGGGTCCTGCACCTGGGACATGGCAGTCCCCAGGCACAAATAGAGGTTGGGCAGAGAATGGCTGGAGAGCAGCCCTGAGGAGAAGGACTTGGGAGTGTTGGTGGATGAGAAGCTTGACATGAGCCGGCAGTGCACACTGGTAGCCCAGAAAACCACCCACATCCTGGGCTGCATCAAAAGAAATGTGGCCAGCAGGTTGCAGGATTCTATTGCAGATTCTGTCTATTCTATCTGGATTCTATCTATTCTATCTAACTATTCTATTGGAGATTCTATCCCTCTACTCTGCTCTTGTGAGACCCCACTTGCAGTACTGTGTCCAGCTCTGGAGTCCCTCAGCACAGGAAGGACACGGACCTGTTGGAATGGGTCCAGTGGAAGGCCAAGAAAATGATGAGAGGGCTGGAGCACGTCTCCTGTGAAGGCAAGCTGAGAGAGTTGGGGTTGTTCAGCCGGGAGAAGAGAAGGCTCCGGGGAGACCTTATAGCAGCCTTCCAGTACCTAAAAGAGGCTCATAGACTGGTTTGGGTTGGAAGGGACCTTAAAGCCCATCCAGTGCCACCCCTTGCCCTGGGTAGGGACACCTCCCACCACACCTCAAGCTCCCCCCAACCTGGCCTTGAACCCCTCCAGGGATGGGGCAGCCACAGCTTCTCTGGGCAACCTGGGCCAGGCTCTCACCACTCTCAGAGTGAAACATTTCTTCCTGATACCTAATCTAAATCTCCCCTCTTCCGGTTTGAAAATCTTCCAAGCCATACAAAACCTACCCAAAACAAATGATTTGTATTATTTACTGTCATTGCTAAAATTGCAGCCTTTGTGTGCTCATGTTGCCATTCATTGAAATACGTTAAGTAGAGCTTTCCCGTTTTGAATCGAAATATTGTGATACTAATGACTTAATTAAAAAAAAAAAAAAAAAAGAAAGAAAAGGCTTTTTCCAGAACTTTATGCTGGCTGTAGAAAGGGAGAAAAAAAGGTTAATTCGAACCTACCACTGCCCTGCTGCATGGCTTTGGGGCCCAACTGTCGCCTGCTGGCATTTCTGCACTTGCCTTAATGGCATCATGCTTTAAGTTTGCTCTTTGATATATCTCCCCTGGTTACACGGGCTCATATTTAGTTTAGGACAAGAGGAAATGGCATCAAGTTGCGCCAGGGGAGGTTTAGGATGGATATTGGGAAAAATTTCTTCACCAAAAGGGTTATCAAACACTGGGACAGGCTGCCCAGGGCAGTGGTGGAGTCGCCATCCCTGGAGGTATTTAAAAGCTGGGTAGATGTGGTGCTGAGGGACGTGGTTAAGTGGTAACTTGGCAGTGCTGGGTTAATGGTTGGACTTAATGATCTTAAATGTCTCTTCCAGCCATTATGATTGTATGATTCTTCGATTAGTAATTAAAGCCTAAGCTATTCCCTCTTTCCCTTCTCCTCTGTACTACTAGTCTTTCTATTCAACAGTTCCTTTTTTTTTTTTTTTTTTTGGACGTTTTCGTTGCAATCTGAGTTGCTCTCAACGGTATTTAATACTAAAACAATAAACCCGTGCCCAAACATCTCCCGCGCCCTCTCCGACTCCACGGCTGCTGGGGGGGGATGGAGTGGGAGCGGGGACTCCCCTCACCGCCCGGACCCCCCATTGCACGGGGAGGGCGGCGGGATGTCCCCGGGGGCGGTGGCGGCGGGATGTCGCCGCGGTCGGTGGGATGTCGCCGGGGTCGGTGGCGGCGGGATGTCGCCGCGGGAGGTGGGATGTCCCC
>JAHREE010000213.1:24928-51403 GCA_033628505.1 Tringa tobata
ACCAGAGGGGGATGCAGGGGGGATGGAGAAGTTGAGGATAGGAAGTTTTGAGGGGATATGGGGAGGATGGAGGGGGATGTGGGAGGATGCAAGGGCACGTGCAGGAGGATGGGGAGTGGATTGAGGACATACAGAAAGATGCAGGGAGGATGGAGGAGTGGGGAGGATGGGTAGAGAGGCTGGAGGGGGATGCAGGGGGTTGCAAGGGGATGCAGGGAGGATGGAGGGGGATGCTGCAGGCGGCTGCAGCCTGCACCCCTCGGGTACTGATAAAATACACCACCTAGCAGCGTGTGTGTGTGCTGAGATGGAGCCGGGGTGGGTTAGGCCTTCTTGGACCTGGGGAGAAAAAAGTTCACATCTATCTGGCACTTTTTATCACCATTTTAGATAAAAATATAATAACCTGTCAAGTTCAGTCAGATTCTTTAAAAATCATTAATCAGCATGCGAAGTACTGTTGCTAGACATTTGTCTTAACCCAAAATGTTGTATTGAAGTCAATACACATTTGGTTTTTTCAGCTGACTTGTACTGTAGATGAAATCTAAACGCTGAATTCCATGAAATTTGGCTGAGTAATATGTAAATGAAGTTCAGGGCAAGTTCTCATTAAACACGCTAGCATGGCTGTTGATACTATCATCTCTGCTTGGCTAAACTTTTCCATGAAATCTATAGGAAATTTGCCAGAATCAAGGCTCCAGGATATGGATGGTTACCTTCACTGAAGTTGCTGATGACTGTTGTGTCAGTAGGCAGCAGGTTTTGTAGCATACTTTAAAAATACACGCTCTGATCCATGCAACTCTGTGTTGATGGAAAAAGTTGCAGTCACAGTCTTGTACGGGTTCATCAGTTTACAAAAAGAGTCCATTAAAACATGATTATGTACAAAATGGGTTCTTCCCCGGCAAGATCCTCAAATCCATTGTTTATACTGCACCTATATTAACAAACCACAAAATAAGCTTGTAGCATTTCTAAAATATATTTTTTTAGGCTGGGAATGTGGAAACTTTCTGAAACTGAATTGGCATAGAAGGCAAATGAGTAAAAGAAGATTGATTTGTGTCTAAAGTTTGGGTATTGGCTGGAATGAGAAGACTTCATTTTTTTTCAACACTTTTTTCCCCCCAGATAGTTAATTTAAAGAGTACATTCACTCTCTGAACAGATATTGAAGTTAGTGGATTATATTTAAATGGAGGGTTCTATTCAGGGAGGAGACCCTTGAGATTCGCTCCTGAGTTCAAGTGCAGATATTCTTAAAGCATGATGTCCTTTTTCATTCATATTCAAAGTTACTCAGACGTGACTCACAGTGAAAAATTATGCAAAACCCATTAATTTATGAGTCTTTCCAGGCTGATATTTCGTAACTGCTAGCTGAGAACTTGCTTGTGCAGGACCTCAGTGACATTCCATGAGGATAAAGAAAATAAAGGTTAAACAGAGCCCAGGAGAGAATAGGCAGACGTGCAGCAGTTATTCACACACTGAAGACTGCGTGTCCTAGGAACTCTGACGTCTTTCTGAAGACACAGCATTGCAATAACGAAGAGGAAAGACCCTCAAATGCTACTCTGGGCAACCTTACCTGAATTAGAGCACAGCACTTCTCCAACTCCCAAACTTGCGCTTTGCGCAGTATGAATATTGTGATAAGGAAGCGTTCTGGGCATAAAGCATACAGCAGCAGATCTTGGCCAAATGCGAGTCTGACTTCAGCTGGTGAGGAAGGTACCCCCAAAATATAATTTTTTTTCACCACGATAAGGTCTGTGAGTGAGAAGCTAGTTGGCCAGTTTGAGCCAGCAGGCTTTTTCCTTCTCTCTTTGACTGACTACGAGGTCTTAGAGAGATTCCACCCAACTAGGCACATTCTCTGAAGTCTTTACTGAAGATTAAATACAAGTATTTAAGAATTCAATGTAACCCCCAAATAATTTTAATTTATGTTCGCTCTTATTTATATCATTTGCTGAAATACGGAAGTGAATAACATCTTGTCTAGATTAAAATAGCTTTTAATAGATGTTTGAAAAAAAGAGAATAACTTGTGTATCTTGTCCTCTTCTCCTTTCTGTAAAAGTGAGAGTTGGGTTGCTGAATGTTAGTGTTTCTTTAACAGAAACTCTCATAGGGACTGTTCAGTCAATGCAAAAAGCGGGATTTTTGTGCCAATCCTTGCAGATGTTCAGAGCCTCCTCTCAATCTTGCCCTTTGAGGCTTATTACTGCCATAGGTAAGGTTTAAAGGGCACTGTAAGGTTTTTTTTAAATTCTGTGGTGTGCCATGAAATTTCCACGTTAATGAGTGTGGAAATATTTCATATTCTGATTTTGTACTGTTAATTGTGAAAGTCACAGAGCGCTGCTTGTTTCCCAGTCAGATGGCATTTCTCACTGGGTAAGCGTTTGTGTACGGACCGTGCATGCAATAACCGAATATACCACGTTAAGCTCAGTGGTTATTTGAAATTAAAACTCATTATTCACTAGTATTTGTACTAGTAAAGTACAAGTGCTCAAATATTTGCAGAAAGCAAATGTGAAGCAGCTGTAAATATGGCTGAATTTGCTTCTGAATTTTAATGAATATTTGCAGATTGTTGGCTAAGCTGTAACGTATGTGTGTATGGGACAGAAGGCTTGTAAATGCCAGCGCTTTGCACTTACCAGTGTGTAAATTGCAGCTAAACCCACCGGATTTAACTTTTATATCCTTAGTTTAAAGGGAAAAATACAGACTAGTTTGAAAAAAAAAACAAAAACAAGACCCTTTGAAAAATACATAGAACATCAGAAGCTTTGGATAAACACATAAATTAGTGGTCTGTAGCCTTCGATGGCTTGTGGGTAGAAAGTAAGCAGTGTGTAGTTTAATTTTTTGATTTCCAGCAAGCACAAGCAACACCCAAAGGCTGAAGGAGAAGTGTGTTGCCCAGGATCCACCTCCCAGGATGAGCTCTGCAAGTCAAGATCTCTCCCCTGGCTTCCAAAGAACTCATTCTCTGGTTGGAGGGTAGGGAATTTGTAACAGTTTTCACAAAACATCATTTTAGCCAAATTTTGTATTTTCAGAGTGAAAACAGGCTCTGTATGAGCAGGACTCAGGAAGGGGTACTGGGCTTCAAAGGGAGGTAGTTTGTTAAGACTTGGAAAGCTTGGTAGGGCACGTGTTGTTGGGCTCTAGGGACAGTGCATGGCATCAATCAGCCACCTCTCAGCTGCCTTGACAGATTATTTCCAGTTGGTTCTGCTGCTCTCTTACCCCTAATGGAACAGGAAATACCAGGATGGCAAAACTTCCGTAGGCTTCTATGAGGGTCTCGTGCTTGTATTCCTCATGCTTAAAATTCAATAAAAGAGTTGCTGCTGTAATTCCTGCTCTGAATTTCCAGAATTGCCTCGTGCTTTCTTTGTGTTTACAGCCCAAGGGATGCAGGAGGTAACGGACCCATTGAGTGGGGGTTGTAGAAGTGATCTTGCTTGGTGGGCTTCTACCAGCTTTTGAGTATCCACAAATGTGGCGTATGGCCAAAGGAGCTGCAGCTGAAGTGTAAGGGTGATGGTCTGCCGCCAAGAGCTGTAGTATTGGCAAGTGTGTCTGTGGCATTCGTGCGGTCAGAGAGCCATACCGACTGTCTCCTCCACAGGCTTGCAAATTCCTCTTCTCAATAAGGGTGATGTTTTCTGTTTTCCAGGCCTCTAAACACATAAAAGGCATTTTCTTGTTCCCTTGCTTTGCGTGATTATGCAAATGGAGCTTTATATATTCCTAATTTTGAAATGACTGTGCTTTCCTTCTACCCGTTGATCTTTATTCTTCCAGCAGAGCCCTTTTCACTACGTTGCATGATATAATTTTTTAAGGTTTTGAAATGATGGTTAATTATTACTGCAGAAGAGGATGCTTTTCAGAATGAAAAGCAGATTGTCATGAAGGTAAGGAAGAGATCTTTGTGGTTTTCTGTGGACTTCTTGTAGCCTCCAGACTATAGAACCATGTAATCTACTGGGTTGTGCTTGATGGGGATGCACGTGGAAATGCTGCTCAGAAACATTTACAGGGAAAAAAAAAAAGAGAATCCTCTGCATTGTCTTGAACTCTTGTTACTAAAGCAGTCCCAGTGTATTTTTAGTGTATATTTAAACTATGTTAGTACTTAGGAGTTCCAGTCATAGACCAGCATCCACATTTTTCATGAAGCAATAATTTTTTTATGAAACAACTTATAAAAGCAACTGACATCCTGACATAACTTTTTGTAATGATATTGTTATGGGATCTGTTGGTTGGATATAGAAAAAAACAGTTAGGAAGAAAAGATATTTCTTTGTAACCAAAGTTTTTGATTCTGTGCAGTCACTCACAGTGTTTTCTCTTAGGTGAGACAAACTCCAGAGGAGATGTTATCCCTATATGAATCTGGAATAGTTATGTTTGGGTTGGATAAGAAAATACTACCTTTATAACCAGAAAGCCCATAATTGGTGATACCCAAAACTGGGTCAAAGACTGTGGCACATATTTGTGTTTTCTGTCCTATTAAAATGAAAAACCCCACTGTGTTTTCTTAGGCTAGGAAGATATATGCACTCTACAAGAATTCTCTTCTTTGACTATAAGTTTACATATCTCACATTTTCCAGGTGCGTTTTCCCTAATGATATTTTTATTAGTGTATTCATGGTAAATGTGTCCTTGAGTGTCCCACAAATACTGTCCAATATACATTCTGGTACTGCAGTCAATGCAGATGAAAGTTTCAAGGCAAATCATAATTTCCAGGGTTGAAGACTTTATAAATAGAGCTGCTGTACCCAGGAGATGCAACTTCTCTTCCCAGGAAAGAACTGTGGGTTTAATCCTGGATCTTTATATGCACTGATTTCATGTAGAAAAAAGAGGGTCAGAAATAACGATTGGTCTGGAATGGCAGGAATACAGGTTTCATCCTGTTCATTCCTAATCAGAAGTATTTTCTACTACGCTGCCCAAGCTCTTGATCTGGGTCTGGCAGAATCCTATTTGTTTTACTGAGATCCCACTAGTTTCTGTTGTGCTGCACCCTGAAGAGTTGACAGGTGATGAAGAACCACTTTAGCGATTAGAAGATGAGCAATGAGATAACTCCAGGGAATTTACACTCTGGGTTATACTCTCCCTCCTTCACTTCAATCCTTATTGATGTTGGTGTGCGCTGAAGCAACCAAGTTCTGGTGCCTCCCCCCTCCCCACATCTCTGTCAAGAGCAATATTTACCCACAGAGAAGGGTGACAGTGAGAAAGCCAAATTTGCTAAGCCTACTAGGATTGCAGTACTGGTTCAGCTTCAGCGTGCCCTGCATGTGGCACATATCTGTGTTAGTGGTCAGCATTGTGCAGCAAGAAAGGTATCAAAAGCAGTAAGCAGATAATGATGCTCCTCTGTCTTGCAGTTGCACTTCACAGTCATTTGTTCCTCAAGGATTTCCTGAGGTGAGAGTGGATGTATTTACTAGCCTCCAGCAGGTATTTCTTACGTGTATTTGTCATTTTTAGCCAAGTAGGCTTTGATATGTCACAAAAGTAATGGAATTGTTGAAGTTGGAAGGGACCTCTAGAGACCATCCAGTCTGACTCCCCTGCCAAAGCAGGGTTGCCCAGGGCACATCACTCAGGCTCACTGGCTGCTTCCAGGTGGGTCTTGAAGATCTCCAGAGAAGGGGACTCCACACCTTCCCTGGGCAGCCTGTTCCAGGGCTCTGCCACCCTCACCCGAAAGAAGTTTTTCCTCATATTCGAATGGCACTTCCCATGCTCCAGCTTGTGCCCATTGCCCCTCATCCTCTCACTGGGAACCACTGAAAAGAGTCCGGCTCCATCCTCCTTCAGCCCACCCGTTAGACACTTGTAAGCATTCATAAGGTCT
This sequence comes from Tringa tobata, assembly GCA_033628505.1. Taxonomy (NCBI): domain Eukaryota; kingdom Metazoa; phylum Chordata; class Aves; order Charadriiformes; family Scolopacidae; genus Tringa; species Tringa tobata. Next base: position 30,849 of record JAHREE010000213.1, read on the forward strand.
CCTCTCAGCCTTCTCTTCTCCAGGCTAAAGAGTCCCAGCTCTCTCAGCCTTTCCTCGTAAGGGAGATGCCAGATTGTCTGGCAGCAAGTTGTGTTACCTGTGCAATATGTGAAGAGCTGCTTCCTGTTGTTTGCTTTTTTAGCTTGGCACCTGATAATTTCCCTTTACATACTTCATTAGTGTGTTTTCACCAAGATAACAGCCTCTTTTCTTTTTCCCTGTGTAACTCTCTGCTTTATGAAGCTCTGTCATGGTTCCCCTCAGCCTTTTTCTGCCGCCTTTGCACCTCAGTCGTACCCGTTGGGCTGCGCTGAGGTTCGTCACATTCTTTGGTCCAAGTGGTGAGTTTGATTTCTAACCAAAGAGCATCAGTGACTTTGTAGGCATGTATAGTACTTCTTAAAGCGACAACTGCCAGTGTGGACTGTTCTGACTTGTGTTCATCCTTATATTTGATTGAGAGCTTTTTCGGAGTTCTGGCTGTAAATCCGTGTCCATCTGTGGTATCTTAACACACCCCTGCCCCGTATCAGGGTTTGAGGAGCAAAACCCAGTCCTTGTGCTAGAATAATCCCTGCTCATGTAATCAGGTTGCCCTCTAATGGTTAGCTTTGATTCAGAGCGCGCTCAGGCTTGCTGATGACCAGAGGAATTTTTCTCTTAATTCCTGCGGAAGAGGCCATTAAATGTTTTACTCGGCAAGACTCTGGTTCACGTGCTGGCTGGGCGAGGGAGCTGTGCCTTACAGAGGAAAGGCTGGAAGCCTCTTCAGAGGTTGTGGCTGTTCATTTATAAAGCTGTTTCTGATTTCTTTTAATTAACAGGACCTTTTAAGAGTTGGAATTCACTGGTGTCAAGGTTAGTTATTGAAAATTCGTGTTGGCTCTTTAAAAAATTGCACTGAAAAAAGCTAGAATGAGAACTTTTTCTGAAATGTCTAACGTTTCTTTCTGTCCCTGTAGACTCCCAATAAATTCAGAGATATTCTATAAAGTCAAATGGCACAAAAAATTCCCAACAAAATCAATCAAAAGGAAGAAAAGAGGGGTAAAAAGTTTCTTGCATAGGCAAATACGAAAACGCTCCCTTCAAATGCTGGAAAAATGTTTTTATTTTAAACCTAGGCAATATGATTGATTAAAAGACTGGTGAGAAAGACGGGAGTTTTTAGCAAAGTAGAATATTTTTCTTGTTGACTGCTTATGCTGGTACAGTTTTGAGTGGAAATCTGGCATCTGGCAGCATCCTGTGCTCTCCACAAATATATTCTGACTGCATTTGGGTAATATGTTTGGGTTGATTTTTTTCAGAAGATGTAGCTGAGGATCAGTTCCCATTAACAATGATACTTTATGTAATATGATGATTTGGTTAGAGAGATTACTTGCTGGCTTGTGCCAGGAATACAGATAATACAGCTGAATGTTTGAAAATAACTGAAAAGAAAGTCCACCTACGTAAAAGAAAATAAGGAAGAAATCCCAAAATAATAGTAGCAAAACCTTAAGCAAATTTTTAAGCCTACAGAATTAAGATGATGGAGTCGCCTGTCACGTATTTATGAAACCCAAGTCATTTCTATTTGGTTTTTTTTTTTTTTTTTCATTAAAAATTACCCTTGAAGGCCGATGACATTGAAGTTTTTATCAGGTAGTGTACTAACATCCTTGAAGTCCAGTTTTGTCATGGGGTTTAATGGGGCTAAGATTTCACCTTTTTCTGAAATGTCTAACGTACCAGATTTTAACACAAAAATCTTAGTCCTTCTCCAAAATAAATGCAGTTTCTTTTCAAAGCAGAAAGACAAACAAAATTCTTTGGAACAAGAAGTGAAGAAATAGTATATGAGAATGGTTTTACTTTTCTTTACTTGTATATTATGCATGCTTTTCCTATAAATTTCCCTACACCCTCCATCTACACACACATAAAATGTTTTTCTTGCAGCAGCGGGGGTAATGTAACAACTGAGTACACTGAAAACTAATTTAATTCCTAAATTTTTCTTTATGACTGTCTATTGAAAGTCAAAATCAAGGTAGAAACAGTGGAATTGTCCCAGCAATGTGAGAGGTAGACTAAAGATGTTTTATTTAATAAAATGTGGATATTTATTTGTACTTGATAAGAACATGTTTCTGCCTGCTTACGTGTGGTATGAGACTTTTTCAGAATTACATCTACAGATGTCTGCATATTTATACATTACCAGAGACGTCTTATTCTCCTGGCAAAACTTTATTTGCCCTATATGAAGCTGCCTGGAGACTATTTCTGTAGCAGATGAGGCACCAAGCCTGTTCAAACAAGCATACCTCCTGTCCTTGGTAAGCCACACTACCTCCGCAGATACTTGGAAGAGCCAAAGCTGGCTTCCTTCGTATTAGGAAGAGGAAAGACATCTGGTTTTCTATTATTCTTCACATGTCTCATTTTTAATTCCTAATAGAGGAGTGGCCAAAAATCAGAGTTTACTTGATTAATGCAGATGCTAAACCCAGAATTGTTCCTGCATTGCACCTGAAGATTTCAGTCTGGCGTCACCTCTGGGTGGAAGTACAGCTGATTTTTGACCACGTGCAATAGAATTCCACAGCACCTTATGGCGTAGGCTGAAGGGGATGCCACGTATACTATAATTGCAGGGAGAATTTTTGATAGCACAAACTGACATAGAATGGGCTGAAAGGCATGACGGCCACGTAATCCCAATACAGAAGGTGGCAGAAGCACAGGCTTGTTTTGCAGCCTCTACATGAAGACTTCACCTGCAGAGGGTTTGCACCCACGTGTCTCAGACCAGACTGGCATCCGACCTTGCAGAGGTATCCCACAGGTAGGGCTGGGTTTGGGACGTTGGCCAACAAGACTGAGGCTGATAAACAGAGAAGCAATGGCAGAAGCTGTGTTTTGGAGCGGTGCTGTTGTACTGAGGTGATGTTTGTGTCCTGTAGTGAATTTTTTCCCAGCAATACACATCTGCGTGCCTGGGAGCAGGCACAAAGGCCACAGTGTCTTATTTTGATGATCTCAGGCACCAACAGCCTTCACTTATTTGCAAGTGTTTGGCCTTGTCCAGAGAAATAATACTGTTGCCTCAAGCCAGTAAGCTCAACCAAAACCATGGATGTGAATGTTGTTTGGAGGTTAAAGGAAAGTGTGAAGATGGCAGTGTGATGCCTATGTTTATTTAACAACCTGCATAAATTTCTAATTTTCTGTAAATTAGTGCCTTCTAAACTCATAAGTCTCTTTCTCTCTGTCCTCTCCTTGGAGAGAGAGGTGGGGGAGAGCATCAGTCATTCATCCAATCCGGCCCAAATCACGACACTCACATTCAGATTGAAATTTTGCAGTGCAGGGACACGTCAAAGTGGTGATGAATATCAGTGTATTAAAAAAGAAGGAAAGAGAGGGGGGAGAAAAAAAAGGAAGGGAAGAAAATGGCTTCCCGAGAGTGTAAAGTGGGATTCTGGTTTTAGTTGGATCCTTGTTCTGTAAGCTCAGAGCATGCCGATCCACCTGAAGGATCAAAAGTGTCCTCAGGCCCTTAAATAGATGACTCGGAAATACTTGAAATGTGTTTCACTTTATGGTAAGTTTAATGTTTCTAATCTCATTGCAATTTACAATTTCAATAAATATCACAAAAAAAATTAATGTGGCCACTTCAAATACAAAGAAACGACAAAGTGTAATCTGAGAAAATTTTATCAACATGCAATTTCCTTAACAAAAACATCAATGTATCATTTCAGCATGCCGAGAAATATTTATCTTTTGGGACAGCAAAATCATTTGCAGAACGTTTTAACTGCTAAATAAATATTTTACTGGCAACTTCTGAGGCATCATAAATGCAGTCAATATAAACAAAGAAATGCGGAAACCAGCTCCAGCCTCAGTTCAGATGACGGTTGGCTGGTTTATGGCAACGCAGGACTCTGGGATGCATTTGGCTGAGCCTCAGCGTTTGGAAAGATCTAATTTCTTCCTGCTATTATAAGTAAGTTTGCTTAGTTTATTTAGAAGTTCTGGCAGTGGGAGCTACAGTCAGCTTTTAGTACTAGCGATGCAACTATTAGCATTTAACTGAAACCTGCTTTTTAATAGTTAAATTTTATCTTTTTTAATTGAATCCAGCACTTCGAAAAAAATACAGGATTTGCAGGCTTGGAGGCAGAGGTTGTCTGCTTGGCTGCGGAACAACAACATGAAGGCCACGGCTTGAACTTCCTCATGGGCCACAGCAATGTCCTTCACCTCTGACCTTGTCGTTCCGATGTCCTTGTTACCCACCAACTCTTCCGACAGCCCACCTGAAACGGCACTTTTAAGGGTAGTTTCAGAATTATAGAATCATAGAATTCTATGATTCATAAAGCTGCATCTGTGCCCTGTAAATAGAGCAGAGACTTGTTCCGGTTGAAGAATTAGTTATTCCTTACCTGGGCTGTTGCTGCTGTCCTTATTCCCAAGAATAACACTAAATCTGAGACTAAGCTTTATTTTTTCTATTCTTAGTACTGAGCATTTGCCATCTTTAAAATGGTATTTTTTTACCTAAGCTGGATGATAATTGTCTATTTGCCAGCTGCTCATTTTGATTTGTGTGTTATTATTTGTGTCTGATACAGAATAGTACCAGGCTTTATTGAATATTTATTGAAAGTGTTTCAAATATTTCAAGGGCTATAAACATTAAATGTGTGTATATATATACACACATCTGATATATAAATGTAATTTCTTAAGGGATTTCTGTTGAGCATCATTAGCTCCAGTGCTTTATTGGCTTCTTGTCTGTTTTGATGTTTTCCACTCATTCCATTCATTTGCTCATTCAAATGTCTCTGTTAAGAAAGTAAGTTTTCAGGTGATAATAATTGGGTGTCAGTCTTCTGAACTTAGGAAGTAATTATTTGCTAAGACTCTTGTCTTTATTAATTTAGCTTCTCAGATTCTTCTGTTTGCAAAAAGATTGACAGCTCCCAGAGGTTAATTTTAAAATTGTCTTGTTTTTAAATACCTTAATAAAGTGCTTTAGAAAAAGGGGAATAAATAAACATTAGTTAGGTAGTTTGATGGATCCTCAATCCATCTAGACAGAAAATGCATTAGGGATTTGACTTCTGACAATACTTCAGGAGTTTTTTTATCTTGAATATTCCCAACACATTCACCCCCTACTTCTGAGGCCATCTTCTACTATGTGAAGCAGGAATAGTCGTAAAACCCAGGATTTTCAAGGACGAGGTAGTCGTTTCACAGTGAAGTTTGGCCTTTGTTGCATGTCAACAACAGGATAGTGTTCTTTAAAATTTTAAATGTATCAGTAGAAAATCAGAGAGGAGATGGTGTAAGAATTTGGTAAAGATATGCTTCCAGAACACCAGTGTTGTTCTTGCATGGATTATGAGTGACTGCCTGAAAACCGTTGCAAAATGAGTGTACTCTGCATAAGTGTCCTAATTCACACATGTATTGAAAGTCCATGTGGGCCTAGCTGGAAACCTGTTAGCATCTCTCTTGGAAAGGATGAGGGTGGAAGCTGCTCTGTCAGCTGCAGCTGGGGACTGAAGACTTGGTTAAGACACACGGGCTGAGAGGTGCCAGGAAAGTTGTGCTGCTGCTGCCTGCATTTCATCAGTAAGTAGAGAATATCAGTCCCTTCTATGTCTTCTACAGCATCTTCTACAGTCTGTCACAGCATTTGGTGCATGGATGACTCCTCCATTCAAGGGCACAGAACTTCCCTAGACTATCGATCTGCTCTGTATTACATTTCACTGTTTAATTTTGCTTTTTTTTTTTTAAAAAAAAAGCTGTAGATGTTCCTACTGAGGAGAGAGAAATGGAGGGGAATAACAAACTCCTCTTGCCCTTCAAAAATGAGTGCAGACCTCAGCTCCCAGGAGACAAGGATTTTGTGCTGGCCAGCTGACAAAGGGAAAATGAAACACCTGTGTGGGAGAGACGTGCTGCTTGCTGTGTGAGTGCTGCTGCTGGGCCATCTGCATCCCACTTGCTAATTGCTTTATTTGGGATGAGTTTGGGAATACCACATTTTAGAGTGAGCTGATTGCCATCAGGGAGGGAGCTGAAGACCGAAATACAGATTGTAATTGAATCAAATTGTAATTTTATCCCAAAAGAAGTCACTGGCTTTGACTGGTCTGGATATATTTCTCTGTAAATAGAGAAGCTTCTTCTTTCCCATGGTCATTGACTGGAATATTGTGGAGTCCAAGGGAACTGGCTGGTGATATCTAGGATTAGCTTGCAACTGGTGGTGGTGAAGACCATCAAGTTGAAGGTTGGGATGTGGGGTGGCATCTCTGGTGTTCAGTAGGGGGTTGTGCCTGTTCTGCCTCTGTGGTTCCATTTTACATCCATGTATGCATACATGTGTATTATAAGAATGAATAACACAGTTGCTTGCCATCTGAGCAAATACTTAGAGTTTTGAGAGCTGTGAGTGAGTTGGGGTAACTTTACCTGCTGTATTGGAGCATAACTCAATCTAATTCATGAGGCATTAAACGTCTACCACCGACTCTTGTGATTTTGATTTTATTTTTTCAGTGGTATATTTAAAGGATAAAAAAAGCTCCCTCTTTTTTAGCAGGACACTTACTTTATGGAGTGAGCAGTTTCCCCCAGTGTTCGAAGCATGATTAAAACATCAGAAGAACGCTGTATCATACAGGGAGAGATGAACACACATTTATTTCACTTACAATGCATCTTTCAGATGTGACTGGGAAATACATTCTTCTGTTTGTAATTGGGTATAAAAACAGAGGCAAGAGTTTAGTCATTCAAAAAATCCATTTCAATAGTGTATGTTGCTAGGATATCTTAGTAGTAACTGCAACTTAATCCTTGCTTAAAAGGATTTTTTTGATTAATTGAACACACAGGAAGAAGCCGACAATACTGTTCCTCAAAGAAGAAACAGCTATTTTTAGGCATTTGCTTAAATTTTAGGTTTCTTTGTTCCTGTTAAATCTCAGTCTTTACTTTGGCAAAAATCCCATTTTAAAAGCATACTCTAGAGTTCTGGGACTTTAGCAGGGCTCAGGATTATGCATGTGCTCAACGGTTTGGCTGAATAAATTTTAAGAACATTTTTTTACAGAATTGGGGCCATCAGTGGCTGGTAGAAGATGATTGAGATTTTTGCCTTCACGGGATTTAGGATGAGATTTAGAGCTAGATCTGCTTTATTAAAGAACCATTGGGTAATATGTGTGACTTAGGTTTAATGAAAACTGCTATATAATAGATTCTGATAATTGTACCTAACTGAATGCCCTTCTTACTGTGTCAGATAATTGGAGGGCTAATGTTCATTGTAACTACTGTGAAAGTTTCATTTATTTTCTTTAAGAAATGGTATCTGCATATCTTAACAGCTTGAGTTTTAACTGTTCTTTTCATTTCCTACTATCTTTATTCAGTAGGACTGTAAAACAGGCACAGAAAATGAGATGTACATGTGCATAGCAGTTCACTGATGTATTATTATTACCAGCTTCTGGGAATTAGATTGACAGAACCCCATATATTTTTCCCTTGAAACAAACTATTTGCAAAGTTGGAGAGAATGGTGAATAATTTGCATAATTTAAAAATGATGGGTCTGTCTGATACTTATATCTGGGGAATTTAAGTAGGATTTTTGGGGCATAAATATGTTGATCCTCTGATCTGCTAGGTTTGGGGGTTTTTTTGCCTTTGTCCTTCAAGTCTTCTATAAAGCAGAAGTTTGTACTTGTTGACCTCAGCTCCCAGTAAATAAAGAGGTATTTGCAAATTTTTTTTCTGAGCAGAATTCCTAGGTTTTATGTAGCAGGAAAAAAGCAGCTTCAGCATTAGTTGGCAAGTGTGCTTACATCTCAATATAGCTTCAATGAGTTTCAACTATATTTAAGATTAATCGGCAGTGTAGAACGTAGATCAAAGTGTGATGTGGAGTTGTGGGAGATAAACAAGGTCTTGTTTAGCTATCAGAGCGGACTAGTTTAAGAAGTTAAAGGATTAAATACTAAATGGTGCAGAACTCTGCTTCTGTGGATAGGTTGCTTCTAGTCAAGGAGCCCTGTTGTCTTCCATACAGACGGGTTAGGAAGGTTGTTAGAGATGGTTGTGTAAATGGTCCTTCTGAGTGTTTTAGAGGCTTCCTGAAATGTTGGACCATTTCCGAACTCTTTTCATTCTCAAGTTAAAATTTTCTGAAATGAACCAGGGAAACAGTGAGCTGCAGGTAAAAGCCAAGGAGCTGCATGGACTGAGCAGAGCGTATACAGCTGTGCCAGGGACCTGGGTAGAGCAAGATCTCCATTGTTTGCCAACTGGAACAAAAAGGATGCGGAATCCGGATGCCTCTTGAACTCCAAACTCCTTGTTTATCCAGAAGAAATGGACTTATGTCGTTGTTAATATTTTAAGGGCAAGCACTCTGAAAACAAAGAATTAAGGAAGTAGAAGTCTGGGGCACTTGTCTTTGAGGATGTTATTTAGTCTGCAGGCAGGGCTGATTTTGGGGTATGTCCACAAACAATTTGACAAAAGCTGGAGTTTCTTTAAAAAATCCCATTTGCTACAATGAAAATTGGTGATTTCTGATCTTTCAACATGGTTTCTGAGGAAACGGGACCTACAGGAAACCAGATTTCATTAGATTGTTCACCATCTCAGGGGTTTCTCTGTGTGTTTCTGTATGGTGGAATTAAAAGGAGGATAATTTGTTTTCCCTCTTGTTTCCTCAAACCCCTCCATTTCTAATTGGACATCACATTCAAGAAAACATCTTTATGTGTGAACGGTTGAATTTCTGAATGCCAGGACTTGGTATATGGTGCCTGATTGTGTTTCCTGTTGGCTGTAAAACTGTCAATCCCAGTCCAAAATCAGGAGTCAAGCCTCCAGGAACAGTGAGATTGGCTTGAAAAGAATCACAAAGCTTAATGAAAGAGTAATTGTTTTTCTTGTGATTTTTAAGGCATTTGGGCTGTGTTTTTTAAAGCTCCTCTATACTCCTACTATTCGCTCTGTACCATTGAGGGGTAGAAACTTAAAGCCTCAACTTTGTTTTATATATAACTAAGAAAAAAAACCTCCAACCTATTTACCATGAGACTCAAGGTAAAAGATAACAGGAAATACTGTGACAGTCTTTGGAGATAAGAGAACTTCCTAGTTCATCTGGGATCATATTAGAAATTATAATATGAAAAGGTGTGTTTAATCAGATTTGCAAACCTTTCTGTAGTTGTATAGGATGACAGAAAAAAAATAACTTGGATTCACTTTTGAAATATGTCCATCATTACTCTGGTGCTATATTTCATTTGTGACTTTCAACTCCCTCCCAGTTTCAGATAAAGCCTACAGTTTTATCTGTGCCAGGAGGGAGCATTTCAGAATTCTTTTGTGCCCAAGTTCATGAATCATTCTTTTCTGATATCTGCTTAATAAAGATAGTAGTACGTAACTTGTGGGGATGTTATGAGGTTTTCTGTGATTAATGGGCATAAAATGCTCTGGGACTCATAGGTAGGAAGCGCCTTAAAGGTTTATAGTGGGTTTTAAAGTGGTGTTTGGTAGTGGTGTTGCAGGAGGTGTCAAAGGTAAAGCTTCCCGGAGTACTCCTGAAATTCTTATCATAAATTGCCTAGTATGTTACCCTTAAATGCATGGAAGAAACCTAACATTGTTCCCACCTCAATAAGTTTGCAGAATAGAGTGGGATTAGTTCAAGGTACCTTTTGCTGCTCAAATAATCAATTTTTATTAAAGAAATAATGTTGCCTGCACCTGTGTCACGCTACTAAAGAGTACTGAAGTAGGAGAGAATCAGCTTACGGGTCAGTTTGTGCAAGTATTAATTGAAAGTGTCTTTTCTGTCTCGACAGATTGGTCAACACAGTGTTTTCTGGCTGATGTGTTCCAACCCTTACACTTTAAACATCGTATTTATCGGCCCTTTATTAAATATACAAAACAAGACCGCACTCGCCAAGGTCTGTCACAGCCCATTTTGTTGTCACAGCGCGTTTTGCTATATGCTGAGGAATGAGAGTCCAAGCCGCAAAGTCGGCTCATTTAAGCCTCAACGGCTTTTTAAAAAGCTCACAGCTTAAAATAATACATTATTAAGGTATTCAGACTTGTCAAAATTAATAATTAATATCACATTTATGTTCCCCACACATACACAGAGTCTTTCATTCACTTGGGTTGTTTGTGTTCCAGCCAAGGGACTGGGAGCTGTAACCTTCTCCCACGGCAGAAGCAGAGATCTTATTTTTAAGATGCTGGAGGAACTTGCTTCTTGGGATAAGGGAGTTACCTAACATGCAATTATGAACGTTATTCAGATTTGTTTTAAGAATACGTAGGGCTAATCTAATCAAATATGAGGTGAAGTATGAAAATTTGTCTTCTGTTGAAAGTAAAGATTACAGAGAAGGTCCTACTTAGAGGACAACTGCAGTTCTACTCAGAGAAAGCAGAGCACGAAATGTACAGTTAATCCAATAATTTTTTTTTTTATTCTTTGTGTAGGGATGACAGAATCCTCAGCAGGAATAAATACAAAAAAATTCAGTGGATATGACCAAAGACAGCAGAAGAACTGGTCCAGATTCTGGGCCTGAGTGAACGTAGGTAGCTCTTACACACATACAAAACCAAAGCAAAAAATCCCTACGAAAATCAGGGACACTTAAGGTTTTGTATCAATATGATATTTAACACCAAACTGGTAGGATTAACAGTTGATGAAATATTCACAATATTTTTTTGGGTAGCATTACTTAATGTGCAACAGTACTCTCTGCCCAATTCCTGTGCTCGTGATGAGGTATTTTTTTTCCTGTGTGACATGGCTTTATTGAGATTTGGAAACACAAATCATTTTGCTCAAAGGAGTCTGTGTTGCTTTAGAATTTAATTTGGTTAATGGGTATGTCAGCGTGTCCCATTGCAGGAAATGCAGTGTACCAGCAAAATTGCGTAACTCTTAATTTAGCTAAATTGAGCTAGGCAGAGAGAAACCTGGATGCCTCAAATTTATTTCTGTGAAAGGCCAGTAACATTTCTATGAAAGGCTAGAACTACTTAGTGGACCTCTTGAGTGCTTTGGGAGTCCTTGCCAGGAGCTGGTTGTTTCCAGCATTGACAGCACACAGATATATTCTAAGCCCATCTCTGCTTTGGCTTGGTAAGCAGGCTTATCTGACGTGTTATGCACAGGCAAGAGCGAACAAACTCATAAAAAGGATCTGCTTGCAGAACTTTCTGGTGTGTTTGCAGGACCATCTACTGGCCTATTCAGGGGAAATATTTGTTCCATCACTTTTGGATGTGATCTTCACTGCAGTAGTAAATATTGTGGTGTTCTCAACAGTTAATCCTGTGCTACAGTCCCCCCTTGGGACTCACCGTGCCATTAAACTTCCTCCGCGCTGTGTTTTAACCCATGATGAGCTACTCTGTTTCTTCTGTGCTCTCAGAGGAGAGGTGCGTGGGAGTTCAGCAGGACCAGTGCTATGCGGGGGGTATCATGCACCCAGAAAGATGGAGAGAGAGAGCTGTGACACCAAACCACCACAAAATATTTTGAATTTGCAGCCTGAAATCTTCTACAGAGGTTCTTGTTCTCTGAATCTCTAAGGTCTATGTTGGCCCTTAGAGTGGCCAGTGTTGATGTAAAATTTACAGAATTATTGTATTTCTGTCACTGTACAGTATAACACTGTCACGTGAACAAGGAAGCACCTCTAATCCTAGAACTGTCCCCTATATTGTCACTCTAGTGCGAGGTCCTCATTCTACTTCTGCTGTAATGTATGGGGGTAGCGCTGTGTGCATGTGGTGCATGAACCAGCCTCGTGGAAAAGACTCCTCAGGGAGGGTAACGCACAGAGGTTGTCTAGTTTGTGATGAACTGCCTTGTGCTACCAGTGCTGGGGAGCTGTACCCCAGAGAGAATATTTCTGACCCAGTCATACAGCAACCTGGAGGATTTTCAGGTCAGCTTCTGATTTTTGGAAGCATTTCCCAACCAAGCAGGTTCTCCAAAGTCTTGGAAGTCTGCCCAGGTTTATTGAGGTTGTACTACTGTGAGAAGATCTCATTTCACCATGGTAATGTTTCTGATGGTGCTTCTCAGTATAGCTATGTGCAAAAACTGATGAGAAGATGCACGTGATGCTGAACGGGTGTCCAGTGGAACGCTCAGACTTTTTGTTGGTTTAGGGCCCCAGATTGAGGAGAATACTGCTTAGTTTTTGGGTTTCACATTGTGGAGGGAAAATGATCTGATAGTTCTTGGTTTGTCATATATTTGTCCCCAAATTGGATAAAGATTGGCAAGTCTGACTACAGACTTCTCCTGTTGTCTGTCTCTTCTCCCAAGGAACAGGCGATAGGACAAGAGAAAACAGCCTCAAGTAGTGCCAGGGGAGGTTTAGGACGGATATTAGAAAAACTATCTTCACTGAAAGGGTTGTTGACACTGGAACAGGCTGCCCAGGGCAGTGGTGGAGTCACCATCCCTAGAGGGATCTAAAAGCTGGGCAGATGTGGTGCTGAGGGACATGGGTTAGTGGTGGCCTTGTCAGTGTTGGGTTAATGGCTGGACCTAATGATCTGAAAGGTCCCTTCCAACCTAGGTGATTCTCTAATTCTATGATTTTACAGTTTGCTATTTTGAGTTTCCTCAAAGGCAGAACTCCACAGGTGCAACCTGAGGGAAGAGCTCTGAAACATGTCTATACGCTTCTGCACACATCATTGGCCAGGCGGCTGGAAACCTAGCCCATGGGATGCGTATAAAATAAACAAATAAGAAAGTAAGTAGATCCAGCAATAGGGTTCTCTTCCAGCACCATGCTTTCATAATGTAAGAAGGCTTTGTCAGGGATTTTAGCAGCTTTTGCCATCTTTATTGCTAATTATGCATTACTCATCCTCAAGCCTGATATTTCTCCCAATTTGTGTCTTTAAAAGTTCTTCAGACAAAAAATGCAGCTTGTTTCAGAAGTCCACTGCTAATTTTACTATGGAATTATTATACACAGTATATATTTACTATATATATACACGTACTATATTTTACATATATCTACACTATACATTATATTATTTATTATAATCATGTCAGTATCAGAAAAGTGAACTGATAAATTTGACATTAAAATATGCAATATGTGGAATAAAAAATGGAGTGGGAAAGGTATTTCCTAATTTACTGTGTATTATGGGTTTTTCTTTGATTGCTCTGGAGCCTGCAAGACCAGTGTTGAATGTCAAAATGGCTGTACATGTTCCAGGTGAATTCTTGTTCAGCTGGTGATAAAACAGAAACCCAGAAGACTGTGTTTTGAAATAGATGTTCATTCCCCAAATCAATCTGTCCTGCATTTACCACTTAAAAGAGGTGTTTAAGAAAAGATGTATATTTTCTGCTGGTTTTGCAAATTTATTTAAATCAAGTGTTTTTAGAAGCTCTTAACATTTTTTGCCATGAAGACTACAGCTGGTTAGAAGCAAATACACTGCATTAGTCAGGATGTCTTTGCTGCTTGATAGCATGCCAGAGAGCCACAGTGATAAGATAAGCTAAAAAATATGGATTAACTTTTATTTTTTTTTCAGATGCTGAGATACAGAGCAGTTGTGGTTATTTAATATAGTGGGAGATTTTCAAGCACTCATTCTGCAGAGGTGTTAACAGTTGTATTTAAATTGTAGCACATGCTCTGAACCTTTCATTTCTTTCAAATGCATAAACTGAAATACGACAATGCTAATGGGCCACTCCTATTACGCGTTTTGACCATTATGGTGATTTGGAATAGACTCTTTTAAAGTCAGCTGGAATTTGAGAGTTTTCATGGTACCCTCAACACAGTCATGGTGTCATGGTTAAGTGCACACATGTCCATTTGCAGGATCAGAACTTCAAGCAGCAGATGATGCTTCTCATCGGTTACAATTTTTAGGTGCCATTTCATATATTGTTCCTCCTGGTGTTTATTTGAAAACAGATGATATATACGTCTATATCTATTTTTAAGGCCAAATGTTCTTTCCCAACTCTGCAGTTCTCTTACAAAAAGGCTTGTTTGATATCTTACAGATATTCATGTACTAATTTTAGGAGGGAGTTAATAAAGGTGGAGTTGGAAAAATCCTAAAGAAAGATCAAATTTAAATGTAAACATTTTTGCTGCTTTTTTAAAGAGAATTGAGAGAAAAGGGATATAGAAAATTACAGGCTTTGGTAAAATTGTGTCTCAGAGCAATGTTTTCTTTCCAAAGTCTTGCATAATGTGCCAGTATATTTTAAAAAGACTATATCCCTAAACACTAGAAAATAATCAAGTCTTTATTAAGCAAAAGGTTACTTCTTTATCAAATAATGGAAGTGTGGTAGGAAAATAAATTTGCCTTAGCTGGATTGCCACACTTCATATTAGTAGAAACAACAAATAGTAGTAAGGAAGATGTGATAGCTGGATTGCCACACTTCATATTAGTAGAAACAACAAATAGTAGTAAGGAAGATGTGATTTCTGATGCTCTTTCAAAATGCATTCCCAAATATTGAGCCATTTCATAGAAAGGGCAAAATCTGAAATGCAGCTGACCCTGACACACTATAAAGTGATACAGCACAATTATTTGCTAATTGAATTCCTACCCCTCACTTTGTGTCCGTACTGGAAACACGATACATTGGCCTGAAAATTAGAGCTCTGCATGAAAAAAACAGTGAAGTAGGTCTGCCTATGAAGTACCAGTTTTATTTCCACATGTTACTCAAAACGTGAGTTGGATTTAAAGTTTAACAAAATACACCTCTATCTTTCATGAGTGTAGTTTTGGGCTGAAAACTCAACACTCATAAAAAAAAAAAAAAGATGTACTGACAAAAGCGTGCTTTAATTCAAGCTACTGGCACTTGGATGAGCATTTTGCAGTGACTGTGCTGAATATTTTGGTGATAATCATCAGTAATCCACAAAGGTTTCCTCTTAGGGCTGCTTTGGCCTGGTGTCTTTCAGACAGTCAAGACTACAAAGCACCACTGCCATCAACACAAAAGTGGTTCCTATGGTCTCAGTGACCCTTTGCCTGGTTGGGGTTGGAAATCATGGGGGATATTTTGGGATACGGGCAAACAAGCTCCTGAGTGAATGAGATACGGAATGAAGAGCAAATAAGGAGCAGGACTCAAAGGGGACATGAGCTTCAAGGGTTTACGTGGAGCTTCTGTCATTATGCGCTGGCAGGAGTTGGAGCTGGGATTTGTGCCATAAGAAAATTTAGTCTGCAGCTGTGATTTGAGCTAGATTTGCCATCCTAGCTGGTAATTGTAGTTGGCTTGTACTGCTTGTGGTAGAGTTATTGTGCAAGGGTTGTAATGCGTTAACTGGTAGATTGTGTGTTCCAGCTGATCAGTGAACTTGCTCTGATTTTGGGTCTGACACTTAAGAAGATGTTATGCCCTTTGGTGGACTGGGAGAAACGAGTTGAGGTATCAGCCAATGGCCTCAAAATGTGAGGTCAACTTAACGTGTTCATCATTGCTGTTTCTTAGGGATGTTTATAGCTCAGAGAGAAGGTGAGTGACGTACTCTGCTGTTAACACTCCAGTTTGGTTTACATCTAGTCACACTCAAACACACCAAACCAAACACAAACACACCAAAATTCCTGACAAGGATATTGAGTAGTAGAAGACATGAGGAAATTGGATACAAATTTGTTATTTTGTACGACCCAGAACAATGGCATTGAAATCTTGAATCCAGTGGAAGAACCAACGCCCCAACTTCAGTATGGGTGAGTTTTCATTATTTTGGCATGTATTGATTTAGGCTTTGGTTGTTACTTACTGGGAAAAAAATGAAATCTGTACTCTGGATTTGTAAGAAGGAATTCTCTGAAGCTGTTGTTCAGTTTCATAACACATCTTGATTTTCCGTTTCCTTGTATATGACACAAAGCATTGATTCAGCATAAACTTTCTTTGGTTCAAGTTCATTTAATATATTTTTTTTTTCAATGGGTGAACTTCATATCAGCAGTGCTTACACTAGATGAGGTATCACCTGCCCATGGGGCTTTAAGTTTTAGTGGGATCACGTCACCTGCCCTCCCAGGACTTGCTCAAACCCAAAGTTGAAATAAAGCTCTTCTACGCCAACAAATTCAGCAGAAACGTGACGATGCCTTTGTTAAAGGAGGATGATGATTACCACATGTGTAATTAATATCTTTTAAAGATGTTGCACACTTCTAGAGTTTGGACTGGCCCATCAGTTATTCCTAAAACCATGTGGCACCAGGTCATTCCTTTAGACTTTGGAGGCTGGACTCTGGCCAGCAAGGGACAAGGAAAACCATTACTCTGGCACCCCTGTTGGCTCTTATAAAATGAGAATTTATTGGTACTAGCTGAGCCCAGACTTTGTTTTCATACTGTATTTAGTCAATCTGAATTAATTAAAATACACTTTTAAAGAAATGATTGGTAATTCTCTTTTACTTGCTCTGGTATTTATTTATTTTCTCCTGTTAAGAAACATGTTTCTAATGAAATAGGATGCAAGTATAAAACAGTAACTTGGTGTCTCAACAAAAGGAAACGTTTTCCTAATAAAATTAGAAAGTTAACTTTAGGAAGCTAATTTGAATCATGAATGTGTCAGTGGGTGCAAAGACCATATTAACTGAGACATAAGTTTCAAAGTAAGTATATTGTTAACTGTTAAACAAAAAGGATTTTTAAATAGGGAGCAGTGTTTTAAAACAGGGGGAAATGGGGGGCCAAAGAAGAGTTTGCCACTAAATAATTTTGTTGGTAAATTAGTGTTCTTCCCAAGTCGTGTAGATTTAATATATAACACCCATTACAGGTTTTGTCTATGTCAACTGAAAGGCATATGGATATTTGACGAGGTAACCAATGGGTTGACTCTGATCCTGTTTAATGTTCAGTACTGATGGGAAGCTGTTTGGAAAGCTAGATTTACTTGTGCATGGCATACTGCTGCTTCTGTGTTTGAAAGTCTTTTATCAGCAAGGTTAATGGGCTTTAATTTTTGTTTGGGCAGTTTTTATAAAGTGATGTACACATAGGAATATAAACATGAGTGACTTTGGCATGGCACTACTATTAAGTTTTTATAAAAACAACTGCACTTCTATTCAGCGCATTCTGAAAAACTTAAAATAACTACTGGAAGTATTTACTGTAGCTTAATGCAATCTTATATATGATATGTTTTCATAAGCAACTGGATTATATGCACATGCGAGTCTTAGAAACCAGGATGCTCTGAACTGGCATCTCAATGGTTTGTTTTGTTTTTTTTTTCCCTTACTGTATGCAAATCCTCGCTGTTAGTTTACCTGAGGATTAAGAGATTTACATTATGGATACATTTAAACTTACTTTCTAATTTCTAACTTGTCTTGAGAATTTTATGTTCAACTGCAGCTCATGGAAACTTCTCACAAAGTCTGCATCTGTAGAACCACAGCAAGTGTGGCCTCTTTACTGCCACCTCCCTTTAGATAACCTGTGAAATATAATGTCATAATAAATTACTTATTTTGAAGACAGTTGCTGATCAGAATTTAAGAAGAAAAAGGGAAAGCACATGTTTTTAAATAATTTTAAGTCTCAATTTCTTTGTGCTATTTCTGTGAATAATCATATCCTTGTTTGATATACATGAATCAGAATGGATAATTTAGGATATAGTTGTACCCTAATTGGGAAGCAAATTACTAATGAATCCATACTCTACTAAAAGTTGCTAAAGTATCACTATTCCCCATTCCATTGACAGTGGTGGTATTGAACTTGGGTGAAGTAAGCCCCGGTAGATATCTGTTCCTTGCTTTCTCTGCAGTGACACCAGGCTGGGAGACTGCAAAGGTTTGTGTGTAGCTCATCTTCACCCTGTGTACCCACATATCCATGTAAAATGTGCATGGGCAGGGTCTACAAATATCCCTATGCCCTGGAAAGGAAAAGGTTAACTGTGGCCTTGGAAGGTTGGATGGAGGAAGCCAAGAAAACTGTCCAGTATTTTGTGCTAAGGAAACACATTTGCTTTTCTCACACCTTATAACAGATGCTAGTATTAAGGTGAGCACCTTGTAAATCTTCTCCAGATAATTTGGTCAAGGATCATGCTAACTCTAGTGAACACTAGTTTGGGCCCAGAGTGATACAAAACATTTATAAAGAGATTATTGGCTAAGTTCCTCCAATTTGGAAGCTATAGAACACAAGCATTTGGGTTGCAATCTAAGAAGCATGCCTTTAAAATACAGATTGTATTTCCTAAATGTTGGAATACTCTTACTGGAAAATGCAGCTTTAATTTGGCCTGACTTAGGATTTTAAGTTTATACAATATAAACTTTGAAAATCTGTAGATGCGTGTCAGAAAATACAAAAATTGTGGTTGTGACTGAGCACAAACCAGAATGGTAGACACTTTAGCTGGTGTAAATTTATGGCTGGAACAATTTACATTGAGAATAAACAGTTTAATGGATAGCTGGAAGGATTAAAGGATGCTCAATCCATCAGATTAAACATGTCATTCTTGCTGGTGAATGGTGCCATTATCCGCCTTGGAAGCCAACATTCTTTCAGAGGAGACATTTTTACTAGTTTACATCTATTGACAAAGGTTTCCCTAATTCCACCAGTGATACCTTGGCCCTGCTGAAATCGGGGGGGGGAACTTCAACTGGCTGCCATGAGTCAGAGATTTCACCCTTTATCTTCCCGGTGTATTAAATGTTGAGAAATCTCTCATGAGCCCAGCTGCCTGCGGCTGGATTCCCTTTGAGTCTGAGCGATGGGCTTTGAAACACGATGCTGAGGTTTGATGGCCAATAATTAGCGTGCTGTCCTGCCTAGGAGGTTTACATTATCATTTTTGTTAAGTGTTACTAAAAGAAATAATAAGATAACTAGTGCTGACACGCAGTCAATTTTACCATAAATCAGTGGTGTTATACACTTCTCCTATTCAACTTAGATAGTCAGATAAGGAAAAGCAATGCTAGTTTGGAAGGAGGACATGAAGAACAGATTTTCCATGGATTGTATCTGGGAAGGTGGCCCTTAGTTTCCTCCTCTGTGGTTCCCATTTCCTCAGCTCAAACCCAAAAAAGTAGTGTATTTTACCCTTTTTCATTAGCTGATGTAATGCAAGAAGGCCCTTTTTTATTTTTTTTTTTCTCTAGATGAGAAATAGTTTATGGACTGAGTTTTGTTGTTGTTTACACAGTGAATCTCTTAAAGTTTG
The DNA here is from genome assembly GCA_033628505.1 of Tringa tobata. Lineage (NCBI taxonomy): Eukaryota > Metazoa > Chordata > Aves > Charadriiformes > Scolopacidae > Tringa > Tringa tobata. The sequence continues at coordinate 50,204 of JAHREE010000213.1, forward strand.
GGAAAAGTATAATGTTTACACCAGATTTCAATGAGCGGCAATCTCTTGCTTAAGCTATTCTGTGGAATAAATGAGTTATAAAGCTTGTAAGTGAAGAAAAAAATACAGAAACATTGAGTTTCTAAATATGCAAAATAGATGTCAACAATGATAATGTCAGCTTGGACCTTAAACAGTTCTGAACAGTTAGAAGAGTTGTCCATTCATAACCAGGTATCTCCCTAACCCCTTCCCGAGCATTTTAATGAAGACTGAAGTTCATTAAAGCATTAAGTTGAACTGAGCTTGAGAAGAGGCTTGAGAATATTTTATTAATGATACTGGTTAAAGCCCTACCTGATCCATGGCCTGACTTAAAAATTGAATTCAGCATCTGTCAGAGGTGAAAAGGATCTCCTTTACTGGCTTTAGGAAAAAAAAGTAAAACACACTTATTTTATTTTTATTAATATTTATTAATTTTCTTAACCATCAGTTTGCATATTCTTGGCCCATAACAAAACATGATGCAGTTCAGACAAACTCTTTAATTTAGATTTTGCATTTAGTTGCGCTACCTTACCTTTTCTGCAAGCCAAAAGTATGTATAGACAGATACAATGACTTGGCTGACAAGCCAGGACTTACCAAGATGGGGTAATTTGGTTTTGATTTTGGGTCCTGACTTATCTTCCAAGAGCAAATGAATGTATATGTTGATAGATGATCTCGCTCTATTTGCCATGGTATTACCAGGTGCCATGGTGCTGCCTGCGGGACATCTCTTTGCTGTTGGCCTATAGAGCAGGGTCTGAGCACGCGGGAGGTGAGGGTATTCCTTCCAAGCCACCTGGGTGAGCGGCGTCTATTGCAGTTCTCTCCTCTGCCATCTTTAGGGGCCTTTTTTACATTCTCATTCCTGTCACGTTTCCTTGTGGAAACATTTGAACTGTCTGGAAGAACAGACCTGCTTGTTATTGCCAGTTGGAGGTTCCTGCCATCAGGAAAAGCACTGGGAGAGCATGAAACCCTGCACTCTTCCCTTAGAATTTCTTGCATTCCCAGCAAGGACTGCAAAAGCCTTTGGTAGCTGCTTCCCAGCCTGTCTTCCACTGAAATATGGTGACACTTCCAGATGTTTAAGACCTTTTTTATTTTTATTTATATATATATTTATATAAATATATATAATATATATATTTATTCATATATATTTATCTG
>JAHREE010000213.1:54072-166029 GCA_033628505.1 Tringa tobata
AGACACCCCCCACACCCCCCATTATAAATTGCAGTTCTGTAGAAAATATCTTTCTCATGGTACTGCTCTGAATACCTTGACTATTTAATTTTTAGAAGAGTTGTTGTGCATTCCTCTAAGGCACTGCCATTTAGTGTTGCTAATGGAGCTGTAACAGTTTTTGGGAAAGAATGAATACTCGTGTGCAGGTTTTCTGCTTAAAAAGTAACTCCTGCCAAAGAAAACTGCTTGAAGGTGGAAAGGAATAAGTATATAATCACGCCACTGTCATTACCTCTGATATTAAGAAAGTAGGAAATGTCAAAGGCCTGTAAGAAAAATAAGTTCAGGTTTAATGAGTCTGCTGGAGAGGAATTATCAACATTAATCATTTAGCTAGTGGACTAAAATAGCTGGCATCAATAGAATAACTTTTTCCATCCTGTTTTAATACACAGCAGTTGCTCTAGCTTGTTTCTGGGACTTTTTTTTTTTTTTTTTTTACCGCTAATCCCAAAACATCCTGGAAACACAAGCTCTAATGAGCTAGTATCATCGCATTTTAAGTGCTCTTCCAAACCAATATTAGTCCTACTTAGAGGGAATTCAGCAGTTGGGCTCCTCGTGTGTGGGAAAGGAGGGGTCCCAGGCCTGAGGGACTCTGTGCATGGAGGATTTCGAAAGCTGCGCCATGGAGTGGGACATACCGTCCGGATTTGCTGTGTGGTCCAGAGGTGCGGAACACCAAGAAATCTCTGTGCCTGCATGGAGTGTTTCTCAGGAGTGGGGCCAAATCCAGAAGCGGGGCTGTAGTCTGGTGTGAAGTGGTCCCAGGGCCTTTTTTCAAACAAAACGCTAAACTTTGGTCTAGAAATCTTGAGAAAAGGGTCCTTTTTTCAGGAAAAGGGACATGAAATCATAGCATGTCAAATGTCAAATCAGATTTTGCTTAATGTATCTGAGTCTCTCTGAGGGGTGACCCTCTGCTTGCCCCTGTTAACCTGCCATCTAGGACTGGGTTTAGACACAGAAGTAGTGGTCCTCACTGAACTCCTGCTTCCCCACAGCTCCCCACACCGTGCCCACCATGGGGCACTGGAGAGCAGTCTTGGAGGGCAGCTGTTGGGAGCTTTGCAAGTCATGGAACAACATGATTAAAATTGCTTTGCATGGAGATGCCAGGGAAACATACGTCTCAACAATAACGACAGGAAAGACAAAGAGGAGCTGGAGCATCTCCAGAGAAAGGCAATGGAGCTGGTGAGGGGTCTGGAGAACAAGAGGAGCAGCTGAGGGAGCTGAGGGTGTTCAGCCTGGAGAAAAGGAGGCTGAGGGGAGACCTTCTCGCTTTCTACAACTCCCTGAAAGGAGGGTGTAGCCGGGGGGGTCGGTGGTCAGTCTCTTCTCCCAAGGAACAGGCAATGGGGCAAGAGGACATGGCCTAATGGTTTAGGATGGATATAAGGAAAAATTTCTTCACAGGAAGGGCTGTAAAACCTTGGAAGAGGCTGCCCAGGGCAGTAGTGGAGTCGCCATCCCTGGAGGTATTTAAAAGCCAGGCAGACGTGGTGCTGAGGGACATGGGCTAGCGGTAACTTGTCAGTGTTGGGTTGATGGTTGGACTCAATGATCTGAAAGGTCTCTCCCAACCATAATGATTCTATGACATCATTATTATTTTTTTTAATTTTTTATTTTTTTTTTACTGATTCTTCTGTGTTAAAACAGGAGAAAGCGGTGTTTGTAACTCTAGCAAGGCAAATTCTGAAGAGGTTCTAGCTTCAAAGTCTGGAAGAGGTTGTACCTTCAGCATTGAAAAGTTGATTTTTGTGAGTCTGTATTCTTTTTTAAAGATGTATTAGTTGATACAGAGATACATGCATGTTTCAGCATTTCATAGCTTGCATATTTCTGGCTTTTATTTAAATAATGAAAAAGCTAAAACTTGTGCCTGCAGACACATCGGTAATTATTCAAAAACACAATTCTGAAAATTTCATAGATTCATATGTTCTTTGAGGTCCCAAAGGACCATCGCAGTTGAGTGTCATCTGACTCCAGTTTTCATTTTCTTGATGCATTTTTACATTTAAAGAAATCTGTCGAAATTACAGACAGATATTATCATGACATCCCTTCTAACGGTAGGCAAACCAACATTTTGCCATTACACGTGGCATGTGGCTCGAGAACAGCATGTGTTCTTTCTCAGTAATGTAGGTGAAGGAAAACTGTGTTTTAACCATATAAACATGATACTGACCCCTCTTCCTGGCAACACTGTGGTAGAGCCAGGCAACAGACGATGCACAATTCTGCTTCCCATAACCAGGAGGAATCAGTGGCCACTTCTGAAATGATGTTACATCTTGAAATGCCTCCTTTCCTTAGTCTGATGTGCAGTGGCTTCAGTGGACAGCTTTCCATTGACATCAGAGAGCAAGTATTCTTCTCCATGCTCCTTCTCCTGTAGAACTGTAAGATCAGATGCGCTCATATTCCTTGGTTACAGAATAACCCTTGTGGCTTCTGCATGGCTTTGGCAGATATTTTCTGTGAAATGGAATCCATATGCAGGGGTGACCCTTAATGAAACCCTTTCTCTAATTGCTGTATTAAGCTTGCTATTTCCTTGTCATTGTTTACGCTTTTAAATCTATAATATATTCCAAATTAAGTATGTTTGAATGACAGCATTCTGATTTAATTATGGACTTTATCATTGATTAGGCCAGACAATCTAAACAGTGCTTAAACTCTGCTCAAATATCTTCATGAATAAACCAGACAACTATGAGGTTCTTATTCTAATAAAGTAAAGCTAAATAGAAGTATTCCATTAAGTAAATTAGAACTTCTGACTCTGTAATTCTGCAAAATAGTAGCAGTGTTTTCTAGACCCCCTCCAGCTAAATTGTTTTCTGGATAGCTGTTTTTTCTTAAAATGCTTGATTCCTTATGTAATTTAATTTTTAATATCCTGTCTTTATTCTTTGCTTCCAATTATTCAGCATGCTCAGAATAAAAATGAATATAGTCAACATTATTGAGTTTATAATACCAGTGCTTGGTTTTGTTTAGAAATAAAGTAAAGCAAAGTTTTGCTCTACTCAATTTTGTAAAGTTAGCACAAATGAGGAAGAAACAATTATCAAATTAAGTTGGGGGAGTGTGGAGCAAGAACCAGAGTAAGGAAAGCAAAGGCATAAGAACCTTTAAACATACAATGTTTTTCAGTGCTGGTGATGTCACAATCGGAACAAGGGAGGCTTTAGAAAGAAAGGGGGAAAGATGGTCCAGACATAGAGGATGATTGTATAAGGCACAGAATTGTGAAAATAAAGAGAAAACAAAGGGTCTAGGTAAGGGACTTGTGCAGGGAAGATGAATGGAGAAGCTGAACACGCACGCACGATAAGCTCAACCAGGAAAAATTTCAAAGGCAAAACAAAATAATCAAAAGATTGAAGAGGCAAGTGCAGAAACCAGCAGCCTGTAGTTACAAACGGAGGTAGTCAAAACAAGGGATCTTTAGCTGAGGAGGGGAGAAAAACATCTGAGAGGTGGGAAATGAGGAAGCTGCAGTGATGTGGGGGCAGCCAGCATGCTAACAGACATTTAATAATGATGACAAGGAAGAAAAATTGTGTTTTGGGGGTGCTGAAGAAGAGCTGGCTGCTATGATAGACAGAATGAAGAAAGGCAGAAAAGGCATTGAGGATATCATCTCAGCTGGGGAGGTATAAGCAGATGAAGAGTGTGAAAAATTACCAGTTCAGTCATCCCCTCGCTGGTGGTGAACTGTGAGCAGCAGAAGAGTAAGATATGGGAGACGGCATGTGTTCTTTTCAGAAAAATGCTGATGATAGATCATTGAATGAGAAGTTAGTTTAGAAATGAGACCAGATGGAAACGTGGAATGAAGTGGTGTTGGTATGTTGCTACAAAGAAGACATGGAATGAGAGCTTAAGTGGATCAGAAGATTATCAAGTATGGATTTCCAAGGAGGAAAGAACTGAGGAGCGGGAAGATGCTGATGGTCAATCACAATGGACAGTCTGAAGAGTGGAGCTTGAGGAAGAGAGCTTTGACATAGCCACATGCATGGCTGTGGGGCTTCCAGTGGGATGTGGGTTGGAACTGGATTGTGCATGCCTAGGAAGGAGATATTGCCAGCCAATGGAACATGTCAGTGCTAAACTTCAGGTTAACAAAAGACAGAGGCAGCCAGAGCAGCAGTTGGCCAAGAGAAGGGTTTACTCGATGTTGTATCCAATGAAAACAGAGGAGATCAAATAGGGTGGATGACACAGACACTCTGTGCAGTTGGGTGACTTTCAGAAGTGTTTGCACAGAAGAGGTCATTTTCCTGCATTCACTTTAGCCATGTCCACACCCTTATGTTTATTTGATAATAATATTTGAGCAAGTCTAATTTTATAGGCAACAGTGAGGTCGGGGCTTCATTTGGCAAACTAAATCCTGCAGCGTCAGCCCCTAAGAGACTGGAAGTTTACACCTGTGACTTTAAGTCAGCTCCAACTTCTATTGTGTGTATGGAAGAACTCTTCCATAAAGACTCTATAGTGCCACAACAAAATCATTAGATCAGTGTGTTTGTGGCATGTGACTGTTTCTGATGACTCAGTGGCCTTCTTGGGCAATTCAAGATGACAACGAGCCTCCAGACTTGCCAATGGAGGGACGTCTCTGAGAGCTTGAACTTCATCTATTGTATAGGGATGGAGGAGGTGGGACAGAAGAGGTGGGACAGAAGAGTGGGAGTAGCTGGGATTATCACCATGGAGCTCAAATTCATTGCCAGAAACCTGGGTAATGGTTTCTGAATTTCTTTATGCTGGTGCAGATGAGAGGTAATTGCCTGGGGATGTGTGCCGCTTGTAGAGAACTGCAGTAATCGTTAGCGCTGCTAATGCAGACTTCGTTTTGTAGCAGCTGCAATTTCTAAAGTAGCCCAAACGTGTCACCTTATTTTATAAGGCTGATACTGCCATTCTCTCACTTACTGTAGAGCTCCGAGCAGCAATTACAGCACAGTTTAATTTACAAATCATTACAGTGTTTAGCCATTACCAGTACAAAGTAGTTACTTTCTCTGTGCAATTGAAGCCTAATTTTCATGCCATCTGAAACTTTCAGGCATCGGGTAACACTTTATTTTATAAGGAAAAAATAACCATTTATTTAAATTGTAAAATCTGTGTATTTACAGAGTGGCTGTTTTTGCTCTTCAGGTTTCACAGCAATTACATTGGAAGCTATTTCTGAAAACCTGGGCTCTTATTTCTGAAAAAATAAGTTATCAGCAATTGCTTCCTATACTTGCATAATTGCTTGAATAATTGTACTCTACAAAATGAAGGAAATTACCCTTTAATGCTGCCTAGTAATTCTGATAGTTTGTTAATCCACAAAGAGCACGGAGACTCTAAAACTTCTGTAACTCAGATATCAGGGCTGTAATTCGGAGCACATTTCTTGTGTGGTTCGTATGAAATGTGTTTACATGTCAGTGAGACAAAGTGGATTTATAATTAATTTTGCTTTTAAGTAAGGAAAAAAAGAAGCCATCATAAGCATACACAAGGTAAATTTGAAGACATTTTTCTGGGGGTAAAATACATATCCCTTTAGCAGGCCATTTAAATAATTCCCTGTTGATGTGGTTGCATACGTACAGAGCGTTATGTGTGGTTTTCCAGCATCCTCTTGCAGCTGAGGACTCCGTTGCCATTTCTTACGTGCACTCTCCCATGGAAGCCATAGTATTTTTGCTAGATATATTGGCATCTCCTTTTGGCTTTTTCCGTTAAGTCCTTGGGGAAAAAAAGGTGATAGAAATTTTGCAGAACTGAGTTTTAGATGCCTGTTGCAAATCTACATGCACATAACAGCGGTGGAAGCTGGAATGAATGGTGAGGACACAATGACCGGGGTAGCAACACTTTTTTGTGACTTATAAGGTTCAAGTAGAATTGCAAGATAGATTTTTCTCTATTTCATGCAAGGCAGAGTTTCGTATGTAATACTGTATGCATGCTTTGTGTTAAATATGTTTTATTGCATAAGGGACTAGCCGTCTTCATGGTATAGTCTAGTTTGTAGGTTCTTACAAAAATTATTCATAAAGAAGTGAAAGCTGCCTTTTATTGAAACCTGGACTATAGAGATACGAGTTAGCTTCCTGAAAAGGAAGGTTTCTGAATAGCCATTATTTTTTCTAGTAGGAATAGTTTGTTCTTTTGAGTTGAGCACACTTTTCCCATCCATATGTCAAAGCCTGCAGTGGGCACTTGTGAACTCCTTTATTTCTTCATGAAAGTTCTGCCCTCATGATTTTTTTGTTCCCAGTACGTGCACTGAGTGGAGTCTGTGTGAAGCCTTGGGCTTCAGAGACTAACAAAGTTTGAATCAGTTTTATGCGAATAGTTTTGGTCAGAAAAGCTCAGTTCTTGCTGAATTAAGTCTACAGATTGTAGAAGGTGTTTAATTACAGTATGTCATTAATTAACCCCAATATTCCTGTCAAAAATACTCCCTTTCTAAGTACCTTGCAATCTATTATTGTAGTAAGCAGAAAAACTTAACTCACTGGAGTTTGTTATGTCTTTTCATTGCTCTTTCCCTCTACCTTAATTGACTGTTGATCTGGCAGCGCCGTCCACTCCAGGTTTTGAAATTTCTCTATGGTTCCTTCTCCCCCCCCGCCATCTACTGCCTTTTCAATGCTGTTTGAAGGTTGCTTCTGCCTTTCTCTTGTATTCCTTCTCATAATATCATGTACTTATTTATCACTTGGTTTGCCTTATTGTTCTTCTCATGCGCTTCTATCTCTCACCTCGGATTCTTTTGTTTTCTGATTCCACTTGCTTTAGTGACTTATGGACAGTTTTAGAGGGTACATGTAAGGTAAAAGAGTCGACATCAGCAGAGACCAATTAAGTATCAGTGTTTTTAGGCTTTATAAAGCAATAACAAATATGGTGCAACAATTTACCTGTTATTATTTCTATATCAGCTCGTAAGACTTGGAATCCACAAATCAATTTATTCAGGCATGTCTAACAATCTCTTTATTTCAGTTAACTCTTTTTTTTTGGATATGATAGATTTAATGAACAGTTCTAAAAAATCCTGTCATTTTTGTCTGTTGTCTGTGTATGGACTTCTCTGATTTCCCCAGTTTTTACTCTTTCCATCCTGTTGGATATCCTGCCAGGACAGGTTCATCTAGAAAGGTGCATGTATGGCATGACAGATCAGAAGAAAGAGTAGAAATGAGCAGCATAGCAATCAAACATCTGGTCAAAATATTTCCTAATTGTATAAGCTTTCTGCTAGAGGTAGGATGCTTTGATGAAAAAAAAGTCTGTGCCTCCTGCAACCTGTATTTTTTTTGTCGGTTTTCATGGTGGTGAGGTTTCACCCATTGTCCAGGCCGTACGTCTTGGGCCATATAGTAACTTTATTTAGTAGAAATCACACTCTACCCTGTTTTTGTGGATAGAGGCAAGTGCTCTGTTGTGCTTAATGAGTTCAACCACAAATGTATTGCCTATTAACTGTGGAGAAACAATAGCCCTTGGTCTTGGATTGTCATTCTCTTCACCAGCAGATGGAGACCCAGATCGTGGGACCCTGTTTTGCAGGCATAGTTAGTGGTTAACACATGATAATTGGTGTCCAGTGGTTTTCAGTGAAATTTCCATGGAGCTTTGAAATCTGGTTCCAAGTCTGTAGACATCCGGAGGCCTCTAATCCTTGTCTATATTTTGGCTGAAAACATTAACAACAGAAGCAAGGAAGAAGCAGAGAAAGGGGAAGAGCCAGTGTTCACCTCAAGAGGTGTCCTACAAGAGGCAGGTGGACACTGCTATCTAGCAAGAACCAAACAACCTGAGCATTTCAGTACCTTCATATGGAATTTTAATAAAATAGAGGGTTTTATTAGCCTTAGGATGGCATGGATCTTACAGAAAGAATAATAATGGTACAGGAAATGTCTTCCTTAGGATTTGATTTATATCATCCCAGATGCTTGAGTTTAAAGCAGTTAAAGTACTTTCCTACAGGACTGCTTGCTGTCTGCAGGACATCTCTGCCAAGGGCCGAGTCAGAAGGGATTGAGCATTTATCCATATTGTCTGGCAAAGGTGAAGGCTTGGATGAGGGTGCTTCCTTCACAAATACCTTGTAGAGGTCCTCCCCTCTTTTTGTCCATAGAGTTACTGTTAATTGGATGATGGGAGTTGCAAAAGACTTCTTTCCCTGCTGTAAAAATAATATAATCCATGCAGTTTACTTACTGCAGATTATTTACTCTCTGGTTGTTCAGGAGGTATGGTCTCTCCAACTGCTTAAACTCCACTTCCGCTACTTTGTAAGTCTTCAATATTTGCTGGATGTTCTTGCTTATTTCAGATTCTTGGTGTTGGGACAGAATGTGGGTAGGCTGTTGATTAAAAAAAAAAAAAATTACTACTATTTTGTGTCAGAATTTTGCCTGTTCTAAATACCCAACTTTTGGTAAAATCAGAACTCTTTTGCAAGAATTGGCTTCATCTCCAGCAGTATTATCACAGAACATGCAGTTTTGTGAAACATTGTTCTTCCTGATGGAAATTAGAGATAATCCTCTGTCAGAGAGAGGAAAAACATGACCCTGAAAATACCCAAGTCAAGTCCTGTTGGGGACCTGAGGAGTGTAATCTATCTTGAGGTGCTTCTTCGTCTGTAGAAACCTGAAGCTGGAGTCAGTCATGTCTAAGTAACACTACAATGGTTGCTGAGAAGCTCTTGATGCTCTTGATCTTGAGCGTGGACAGCATCCTGGGAGAGAAATGCGATCAGATGTCTTCAGAAATTCTTCTGCTTTCCTTAATGGCATGGAAGCAAATCGTGATACAGCCACCTACTTGGAAGAAAAGGCTTAATGATGTTAAAAGGGGTTGAATGGTCATGTTTTCCAAAAGGACAGTCATGCTTCAAACCAAGTTTCAGTTTAGATGTAACGTACTTTCCTGCATGCACTTTACTTGAGCACGAGCTGTTTACAAGTACAGGCATGCCAATAAGCTTAATGTTTTAAATGTTTAAGTACAATATTTTTGAAAATGTGGTAAAGGCTGCTAAACATTAGGCTTTGTGTATATATAACGGTGTTGAAAATGTTGCAAAGAGCTAGACATGCTAGGAGTGTAGCTAAACCTAGTCTGTGAACTGTGTTTTTAATAATTGGATGTTAATGCTATAAATAAGGTGTACATGTCCAAATTGAGAGTATTCCAGACCTGTTTTCAAATAACATATATTTGAGAATTAAGCTGGTTTTTATGGCTCTCTGTGGAAAAAGAACATAAGAAAATCCATCTTCTGAAAATAATGGGGCATTTTTTTGACATATACAAGAGATTTTAATACTTTTCTTAAAAAGTAAAATACCACTTTCTATAAGATTTAAACGATAAATATACAGGAAGTGGCCAGGTATTATCTGCATTTTTTAAGGCACAACTTTAACCTCTCATAACCCCAAGCTCCATGTACAATTTTTGTACTTTTTGGCCTTTGAGATTGCAGCCACCATCTGACTTTCTTGCAATTTCCCTTAGAGATACACATGATGTGAGAATCGTGACCAGTTTGCTAAATAGTGAAACTGAAGGGTTTGAAATCCTTTTCTGCACTTGAACATTACATCTCATTTTCCATTCATTTCTTTGTAAATATAGTTTCAGCTTTTAAGGTAGATTTTGTTTTGGTTTTGACTGACCGATCGGGAAGACTGCTTACATGGCACCTGTATTTATACACTGTCCACACTCAGGTCTACAAGCGTCAGAGCTGATCCAGTAAGATTTATATGTCTGAATGATTCTGAATTTCCTGATTCTTAGTATATGAAAGGAGAGAGAGGGCAGCAATATATAAATACAGGATTCGGAAACTAGGAGAAGGGGTATAGCAGAAAGTAGTGTTTTCAAGGTAACAGACAGAGGATGTGTTGATGAGAGTATTGAGTTTCGGACCTCTTGGATTGTTGGGCCACCTTCCCCTTCCACAATTTTTTGTGGTAAACCTTTGGGAAGTCAGTAGGTTGGGAGCCACTTAGCACAGCCTTAAAAGCTTTGTTGGGTGGGAGAGAGGGACCAGCATTATTCCATGATGGCTGGATCCAGCAGGATCTATGAGCTTTGGTGGTCAGTGCTGGGCCAGAACCTAACAGCTTCAGAGGCGTAGTGGGCTGGTGATTTTTGCTGGGGTAAATACCAGAAATTATTTTCAGATAAAAAGCTGTTAGTTTTAATCCACTCCCCACCAAGGTATTGACAACTCTGCAGTTAATATCCTAGAATGTCTAACAGTTATTTAGCAACTTAAGTCCTGGTGGTTTCACCCAAGAAGCAGATGATTTTTTTTTCCCCAGGTAATCAAAGCATTTATATTTGCAGCGTTCAATGCACTGAATGTTTTTTTTCTGTGATGTGACATTTGTCAGCAACACCAGCTCTTACCCTTGGTCTGCTCTGCATGGATGTGTGTAGACCTCAATGCCAGCGTAGCTGAAATCTAACTGCAAGTTTTGTCTGGGGCAAAAGCTAACTGTGTCGGTAAAGGAAAGTCATAAACAGAGTACCAGCAGTCAGTGTGTCCCATCCAGCATGTAACTTCATACTTATGCATACATAAGAACTGACAAAAACAAAATCCTGTTTTTGGTATGTGTAGAAAATATTCACCGTAAGAGGAAATGAAAATTATTTAGATTAAAGTCAAAACAACAATTTAACATCCCTTTGTGTACACAAACACTCTTCTGAAAGTCACAAATCATAGATGCTTGGTGTTCAGAGTCGTTTTAAATGCTACTTACCTAAAACCAGGAGATGAGAAACATGTGGCAGACCTTTTTTGCAAAAGTTCAGGGTGGGGGGAGTAAGAGGATGTTTGCATCTGCAGGAGGAGGGCCTAAAAATACTCTAAAAGCCGACAGTTCACTTAAATCATTAATCCTACATTGAAGACATTTCCACATTTTAATGGACTGCAATTAAACCCAATATTTCTTAATACGAGTGTCAGGTGTTTTCAGCAGTGATGCAAATGACTGCCTAGTGCTATAATTCTGAAGGGGAAGGCATTTAGACTAGGCTTATTTGAACAGCCAAATATAAACAAGAGCACATAATTCCATCTGCTTTTTGGCAATTTGTTGTTCCTTTTAGGTTCTCTTTCTCCGTTTGTCTTGTGGACACAGTTTGCAGGAAATGTCAGCCAGCGTGATTGATAGCATGAGATTGGATGTACTGACTTCATGCTTTCATAAAGCAAGACAGCTGTTGGGAGAAACTTTCCTTCAGGAGCTGGAAAGGTTTAAATTTTCCATCTCTTTGACTATTTGGCCTGATGAAGGATTGGGTTTTACCAGACAAGTAAATAAAAAGATGGCTAAGATGTACTAGAAGGTCATTCAAATGATCTTTAAATAGCAATTACTGGAGGGAGGCGGAGGGAAAGCCCTCTACGTTCTCAGTCTGCTTAAGTGAGCCCTAAAAATTATGCTTGTGTTCTCTCAATTTTTTTAACCACTCTGTGAAACAGACAATTTCTAGTAATGTGATTTTACCATGGGAGCTTGTCACAGGGCAGTAGGCAATGGAACTGCTTGTGTTGAATTCCCTGGTTGTCAACTGAGTTTCTGTGGCTGTGAGATGTTGGCTCACTTCCAGAGCCGCTGTGTACTGCAGCACACTAGTTTGCGGTTCTTTTTCTTGCTAAAATTAGGTGTGTTGGTTTAATTTTAATTAATTAGGTTTTTGGATGAATTAGTTGTATCCAAACAAGGCAATACAATTAGTTGTATCCATCTTTAAAGGCAGAAAGGGAAAAAGCCCAAGTGGACTGTTTGTTTTCACAGTTAACACCTAGATCTGAAGGAAATTATTTTATTTTGAGGAACGTGTGTTTTGCAGGTGTTATGACCATACTCTTGAAGAAGATCAGTTTATTTGGAAATGCACTATGTGATGCTTTTATTTGTTTTTCCCACACAGTCTGTCTTTTTGGAGGGGTTGGGTGTTAGTCAATAGTTTGAAGGACTAATAACTGGGTTCCTGGCTACACTAGTTCTGAAAAATCTTAGATCTGTGGTCATGCTGGAGATGGGGCAGAACCAAAACTCAGGAACTGAAACTCCCTTCACCCAAAACTTTTGTGGAGGCTACATTTAGGTGGTGGTTTGAGTCAGACCCCAAATTTCTTTTCAGTCTAGGTTTTTTATAGTGGGATGCATCAATGTATTATGTGGCAGTTGCTACTCAAGACCTGTTAGCAAGATCTTCCATGCTAGAGTGGATCTTACTGGATTTTTTGACACTGCAAAAAAGGTGTCATAAATCAGTAGCAACTATCATAGTATGCTTTCTTTCAAACAGAAAACAATGTGTAGGTACAATTGTCAAGGAACCCTGAGCAGCTGAATGTCTTTCTGCCAAAAAGTGTGTTGCCGTGATCTTGAACAGCCCCGTTCACATGCTGCAAAGCTTAAGTCATGACTTTTCAAAAACAAGGCTTGTCCCATAGAACATCTTTAAGATACACCGCAAAGGTAAGGAGAGTGTTGGTTTGGATGGGGACTGTGTCCCCAGTCCTGATTTAAGCAGGAGAGGTTGAACTGGAGAGGAAACAGCATTTTTGTGCCCACCTACAGTTCTCAGTGCTGTTGTATACTCCGGTCTGTGCTGTACCCTCTGCCTCACTCATCTCTGAAGTTTAAGTTCAAGGCAAAACGCTCAGGGAATGGGAAAATGTATTTATAAAAGCGGTCACGATTGTAAGAAAATTTGATATTACAACAAATCCTAAAAAAACCCTCAAAAAACTTTAGAAATGCTTTAGGAACCAGACTGAAATAGCAGCAGTTGGTTTGGGCAGCTGAAGGGTGACATTAGCTGCTGCATGGATACATTTTACCATGCTCTGGGGTAAGACGATACCAAGGAACTATGTGGGTCACTTCATTTAGAGCCTGTAAACATTTCCGTAATCAGTAATCATCTGTACTGTTTCTTAACTCTGTATGGATCACTATAACAATCTAATCACTTACACAAATACACAGCTTCAGCACCGCTAATTAGGACTCTGTAGAACTGGAAAGAAGCCAGTCTATATTCTACATGTACAGTCAATTTATTGTTAAACATTTAAAGAGCTAACTATTTATTTATATCTAAATGAGAATATTTTTTCCTTTTTTTTTCTTTATATGTTTACAAATTAATCCTGAGTATCTTTGTATGCGGGGTGCTGTATTCACTCTTCCAGTAACCCCATTTAAACAGGTAGTGTTTAATCACAGAGGAATTTAATGCTTTGCATGGCTTTGGCAGATTGTGGCTGTTCTGTGATAAATAAGGTTCTGGCAGGTCACTACTTATTTATGAACCATTGCTCCACTAAGTTCTCAAAATTCAGTGCGATCAAAGAACTGCTTTACTGTTGTTAGTAATATTTTTATTGCATTAGTGCTTTGAGGTCCCAGTTGGGATGAGGCCCTACAGCCCTAGACATTGTACAGACAGAGAGTGAGAGACAATCCACACCCTAAGAAATTCATAATTGAACTAGCAAGAGCAGACAGAAGTCTGATGCACAGAAGGATGACTAAATGCCAGCGGCAGAGTTTCTAAACCATCTTTTAATATTCTTTGTCTTAAATGTTGGAATCTGCTGCCTCTGGAGAAGTTACTTCCACTTTTTTGCTGCTTCAACAGAACATTTTTTAAAAAGTGTAAATGATTACACACACTTTACATTAGAAATTAAAGTGCAATAACTTATGAAGCATCCAGAAAAAAATTACACATGCTTAGAAGTGGACTGTGTGTTTCCTAATGATCATTTGATGTTGTATTTCATATCCTTGATCTGAGAAATCTATGAAAGCTAAAACGATCTAATGTAACTAAGTATTGATAGTGCCTTGCCATGCTACTGAATGCTTGCAGAGGACAGGTGTTTAGATATTTAGAGCAATAGTCAGTGAAACTAGAGTCCTTCCCAGTACATCTGTGTGAATAAAACTATTTGATTATCCATGTGGAGCACCATCACAGTGATCAAGTCATGGAAAAAGTCTCCCCAGTAAAGATGTCTTGCATTTTAATGCCTCTTGAGTGTTTCTTTCCTTGGTTCTGCAGCAGGGTAGCTGCCTGCCTTGCAGCACATAGGGAAGATTTGTTAGCAGCCACATCTCCCTTATTCCAGCAAAGCAATAATTATATACACCCTGAAGACAATCCTTGTCTCCCTCAATAGGTTCTGCCTGTTATTACGCTGAAACTTGTAAAGAGGTATCACTAAACTGTTGTTTGAAATTACTCGTGTGCCACTGGTTTTTACCTTCCTTCTATAAGAATAAAACACATTCTTAGTCAAGTTTGTAGGCCTCTACATTAGGAGGAGGAAGTGTGAATGTAAAATTAACTAACCACTGTTAGGGTATCATGCATATAGCAAGCAGCCATGGTTAAGGCTCTGGTTGGGCTATGAAAAGTGCAAGGACAGGCTAGGTGTACCCCTGTTTTAGATTTGTTGAGAACTTACTGAAACTGAGGCATGAGACCTTGATCTCTCATTACACCAATAGCAATAAATTTGGACTAAAAAGAGGGTGTTGGCTGGTGAGTATTTTGTCAGAGTAGAGAATATGGTGATGGTTTTGTTGTGACTCATGATAACTGCTGGTTACTCTTCATAGAGTGAATGTGGGAAAGGCTGACTGTTACAGGTGATGAAACATTGTGGTTTATTCTTCAAAATAATTGGGAGTCTATAATCATCAAAAAGTTTAGAATGGAAGATCAAACATAAAATTGACTGAAATTGTTTTAAGTACAAAACAACTGTCATTTGTCACTACTAAGTATTTTAGCATTACAGAAAATGCTAAAACATACACCTTGTGTGGTATACTTACAGCCTGCTTTTCAAGAAAGAAAATGCTTTCTTGGATTGCTTCGTCATAGTATTTAGTTATACAGCTATTTTCCCAGTTGATCCTGAGCTTGCTGTCTGACTATGAAGAACTCTTAAGATGATCAAAAATACTCGGTTTTTCAGCTGAAGCAGCATACCTTTTGGAAAAGACTTCAATAATTTTCACTGTGCCTTGACCCTCTGAAGGTTAGCAAATATATTTTAAATTGGTAGTGTATTTAAGTTTATTGTGAGCTATACTGTTGTAATATTCTCAGTGATGGGCTGAGAAAATTGTGGGTGTCAAAACTGTTCATACTACTTAATTCTATTAAAACAGTGGAAAAATGTTGTTCACGAAGAATTTTTGCCTCCCATCACTACCAAAACCTTCATAAGCAGCTGTGTAACAGAACATACGACTTAACAGAAAACGCCACCTCAGCAGTGTTTGGAGGACTCCACATGCCTTTCATTTATTCAGACTTACTGAAGATCACTCCTCTCCCCTCAATTTGAGCACAGTTTGACCCAAACCCTGCTTTTCGTAGTCAAAACTTCTCTTGACTTCAAACAGAAGCTTGCCTATGCAAGGACTATAGATCAGTTAAGTCCTATGTTAAATTCAACTTCCTACTAAGCGATAGCTTTTCATAATCAATTTTCTTTAATTCTGTGCATTTAAGGAGACTGAGGTTCTCAGATCATTCCAGAAAAGCTTTGAATGGAGTCTTTGTTGGGGACTGAAACATCCCACACTGTCCACAAACAATTGCCTTCCATGGTGTTGGATTGTAATTAGCTGTATTTAATTGCCAGAGTGTATCACCACGCTCATCTGCTTTTGTCATCTGCTTTTCAGTTCGCTAATATGGATATTGTTGTCCTGCCTGTACTGCTGACCTGTGAGGAAGAGCACGGTGCTGTTCTTCCTTGCCATGTAGCTGGGCCATGGAGGACAAGGTCTGACTTTTTGAAAACATAGCACTTTCTAATTGTACAAACCTTTGGATGGGTGAGTTTAATCAGAAAAATAAAAGACCATGTATTTTGGAAGACAATTACAGTTTCATAAAGATATCTGATATCTTTATTGAAGATGGAATCAAAGTGTTTATAAATGTCCCTGGTTTAGCAAAATGTCTTTATAACCTCATATAATAATAATACATATAATATATATAATAATAATAATAATGTCTTAATAACCTTACTGTATAGAAGCTTGTAGAAAGCATTTCCTAGGGCTCCAGATTATTTTTATTTGACTTGGAACTTGTTAATATTGATTATTAGAAACTTATAATCAGGACTTACATAGTGGATTTAGATAATATGGAAATAATTCAAGATCTCACAAGTTGTGACAAAGCCTGATTTGTGTCAGGGAAGCCTAATGTATTTGTCTTTATTTGCATGCAGCATCAAGTAAACACAGCTATCAAAATATTTGTGGAAATGCATTTGCAAATGGGTAAATAATTGAGAAGAAAGTGGTAGAGCAAGCATAACCAGAAGGGACTTTGCAAGGCTCTGTAGGGAAAAACAAGGTGCAGCTCCCTGTTAAAATGAGAAGGAATTCAGTGGATCCATAGCAGCAGTGCTGCTTTCACATCAGGGACTTTAGAAGCCTTTGGGCATTTCCCCAGGAAGTTACTAGAGATGAACACGAGAGGAATCCTAGAAACCCATTGCTTGAAGCTCAAGGATTTGTTTTTACAGTGCATGCAAACTCCCCAGCCTATCCGGATTCCCTCTACCTGTCAGGGCATCAAAAGGCTTGTCCTTTCTCGCGCTCCTGTGGTTGCCCAGCAATTGGTGCTCATGCAAAGGAATAAAACTAACAGAATTTGGTCTTTTCTTGTGTATTTGTAGAGGGTCTACTGATCAGGACTGGAGACTACAGTACATTTTGGCTGTAAATAAGTAGTAGCATTGATAGCAAATCCTTGTCATGAGCAGAAGAAGGTGAAGAACAGAGTTTGTGGAATTCTGAAGGCGTTTTGCTGCAACCACAAGATAGTTGGAGATTTTGAAAACTCACTAGCGTTAGTTGATTCTTTGTGTTTAGATAGTCAGGCAAAAGGAATCCAACACATCACCAAACCTATTTATTAAAAATCTTTGCAAATTCTACTAAAAAAAGCAGAGTCTACAAATCCCATATTCATACTGGCTTAAAACAGCAGAGGAATTAGTCAACTTTGACACATTCTGTGTTATATGAGAATAAATAGGCTGGGTAGGAGCTTAAGCAGGATCACGTACATCCTTAGAAACTCAGTTTCTCCATTTTCTTCAGAGGACTAGATAATATCTTCCATTCTTTTCCCTGTGTGCATCTAGTATTATTCATTTATGGCTTGACATAATACTCAAGCAAAAATGAACTGCAAGAAAAGCAATTAATTCAGATATACTGTACCTTTATTGTGTGATTAAAGAAGAAATTGAAAGCTCAGTAGCAGAATAGATTTGGTCTTTTTTCTTCCTTTTTTTTTTCCAAATAAACAAATAACACACACACAAAAATGTCTTATTTATTTTCAGTAACACTGTCCTACTTCCTTCTCTGAAGAGTTACCCATTCCAGTTTTTGCTGTAAAATAACTTTCCTGTAAGAATATAGTTTACAATTTTAAGGTGGGCAAATGATGCTTAAAGCAGAACTTCTCATACAACACTACAGGCTTCCAGGGCTCAGGTTAAATCCTGGAAATCTGTGGGGATTGGATTCTGCAGCTTTTCTTAGGGCCATGTGAAGGTGTAAGAGAGCATAACTATGTCACTCGCATTTTATATCTTTTCAGACTGTTGTGCTATTTTTATTGCAGTCCTAAATCAGCATAAACTGATCACTATAGCCATAAGTAATTCTGACGTATAATATAATGTATGAATTGAGACACAGAACATAAAGAACAGGTGATAAAATACTATGCCAACACTGAGAACATTAAAATGCTGACGTTTTGAACAGCTGGCTTAGCCCTTTTTTTCTCAGCTGGAATAAATAGTAATATTAAAGGATTAGCATAACCAACAAATGTTGAATGACTTGATTTCATTCCAGGCAATAAGAATATTTTGAGCAGCATTTTAAGCATTATACAGCAGAAGGATTTATTTATTCCAAATATCTTTTTTTATAATATTGTCTATATTATAGATATATTTATTACTTTTATATCACTTTGATATTTAATTTTGAAACCTTTGGAGTATGAGTTCATGAGGCATGGTTTGTATACCATTGTTAAAAGACTGTATCCTGGTATTTTTAAGATTTGCAGTTTTCACTGGTGTATCATTGTTAAATTAGGATATACATGGAGGAGAAGCAGTTATGCATTAGGAAGCATCAAGATCAAGCAAGGAGTAAAAATGGATCCAATCATTTGCATATACATTTAAGATCTCGACATAGCTGTCAGAGTAGTAAAGCTTAAGAAAGCAGATGCATGAAACCAGAAAGTTTTGTGGTGGTGTTGTTCCTAAAATGAGAGAGAGAGAACATGGACCAGGTCAGAAAATTAATGCCTGAATATCAAATATATTATATTTGATATCAGACTCTCAAGAGTTTCAGCTCAGGCTTTCAGTAGCTACTTCTAGAGCTTTCCAGCAGCGCAGCTGGAGCAGGGGACCAGCCTTTTCCTCAGGTCTTTCCATGGATGTCCTAAAGCTGAGAGAGACAAATAGAGGAGTGTGGCGCTGCGGGGTCATCTGAAGGAAGACGCATACGGAGGGCTGGAAGGAGGAGTGAGGCTTTATTCAGCTTTGTCTTGTTGTTTTCTAGGATAATTTTGGAAATAAAAATTATATTTAGGGCTTTGACACATCTGAGTTTGATTTCTCACTGAAGTGAGGATGCTTCATGCAATTCTTACAGGTGTGTGTAACTGCAAAACAACGGACAGATTTTAATGTTCATAATGTTTTTTCATCAATAAATCACTGGAATCTAAGTAAGAGAATGAGGAGTACTGTTTGCCATTTTTGGCAAATCGCATCGTTTTGTGATTTGATTTTCTTTCCTGAAGTGTTTCAGGAGTTGAATTTTGATGCTTGCTTAATTGTTAGGGTCTCTGAGTAGAGCAGCCAGCTCTTCATTCATTTTTAATGACTCTCTGAAGTCAAACATGAGAAGACATTCCACTCATCAAAACATTCTCCTGCTCCTCTTTCTTTGACTTTTCAGCAGGGACCTTTCCTGCAGCCAGACTTTTGACTAGGTGTGTTTACCATGACTCCAGTTCTAAATTTAGTAGGTTTGACAACTTCATTCTGCAAACAGGCAGTGGTATCATTTGATGACTTGATAGCCCAAATTTAAATCCTTATATTAAACTATTTTCCTTAGTACAAGAAACTTCTCCCCACAGACACAATGGAGCTGAGGCATGATGGTACAGTGTTTTTCAGCCTCCAGTTTTATCACTGGGAAAATGAGTTTTTCCCAGTTCAGCTAGCCAAAGACGGTGTCTTTTCCACAGCTTCAGATATCTAAAAGAATATTCTCACTCCAGCTGTAGGTTGCAGTAGAGGGCTACAAAGATGATGAGGAGCCTGGAGCATCTCCCTTACAAGGAGATGCTGAGAGACTTGGGTCTTTTTAGTGTGGAGAAAACAAGACTGAGGGGGGATCTGATCAATGCTTCTAAATACTTAAAGGGAGAGTGTAAGGATGATGGGGCCGGTCTTTTTTCAGTGGTGCCCAGTGACAGGACAAGAGGAAATGGGCGCAAACTTGAATGTAAGAAGTTCCACCTAAATATGAGGAGGAACTTCTTTTCTTTGAGGGTGGCAGAGCCCTGGAACAGGCTGCCCAGGGAGGTGGTGGAGTCTCCTTCTCTGGAGATATTCAAAACCTGCCTGAACAAGTTGCTGTGCAACCTGCTCTGGGTGGACCTGCTCTGGCAGGGGTTGGACTAGATGATCTCCAGAGGTCCCTTCCAACCCCATATCATCCTGTGATTCCGTTAATTAAAAATTAGTATATTGAAAATAGCTGATAAACTCAGAAATGGAGGTCATTCCCCCTGAAGCAGCTCCAGGTTATCTGTGGGCCCAAAGATGCAGACAAATGAAGTTGTTTGGCAAATAAATATTCAAAGTGCAAAGCTAGGGGAAAAGTTCTGATTTAGTCATTGATGCTGCACCTAATTGGTCCTATTCCTTCACGCCTTTGAAGCACCATCTGCAAGGCAGCAGCAGTAATGCTGATGCCAAGGTGATGGTGGAATTGCTCAGGAATTCAGTTAAGAATTTGCATAATGTCGTGCAAGCTTTCAACCAGAATGATGGACTCGAGTCTTATGACAGTATTTTCAGCCTTCCACATTTTATTATTTTTGGGTTTTTACTTAATGAGACAGGCAGAAAAGCAATGATCTACAAAATGTGTCAGCCCTCCTTCCTGGGAAATCATCCATGTTAGGTTTTCTTGTACTGCTTTAGGTATGTTTACAGTTGAACTTAAATACTTGTAAGAACAGTTACATCACTGTGGTACCAAATTGTATTCTATGTGTTTCTTTCAATAGCAAATTCCTCCCATCTTGGGCAGATGGCACTTTTGTTTCCACCATATCACTTTTATTTATGGTATCTTTAACATGGTACTTGTTTTTTGTTCACTCTCTTTTTACCCAAAAGACTGTCATAGCCCACAAACTATGATGTTTTCCAGACACTGAAATGAGTTTCAAAGCAGATTTGTTTCTTTACAATGGATCTGTACTCCACGATGCTCAGATGATCTTCGTGATGACCAGTGTACGATAGAAAGATCCCTGTTGCCAAATTTTGCTCCCATGAATGTTAGTTCTTTCCCTTACCATCATATTGAAAAACAGCAAAACTGCCACAATAAATTAATCAAAAAGAGGGAATTATTTAAAAACTTAACCCAATGCCTTGGTTGCAATAATGACATAGAAGCTCTGGAAAGGCAAGATGGTCTTTCCAGACAGCCCCGTGACTGCCCATGTGTCTGTTAATTTTGGACAATGACTGTGATGCATGGAAAGATTGATAGGAAACTGTCAAGGGTTTACAAATTGCAGTTAAAAAACTATATTACATAGTAACAATTAATGGAAGTTTAGAACTCCATGTTTAATCAGAGCTATGCAAAATACTTTTTGATGAAACACAAAACCTCTAAAATGCAAATATTTCTCTTTCTCATGCTTTTTATTTGCTATTTCAGAAAAAAAAATCTTATTTTGTGGGATATCTTGTTTGCTGCATGTCTTTTAGCAAAAATAAATTAATTTTCCTTTTAACAATGAGCACTTTAAACTATCATTTCTTTGTCAAAATTTAAAAGCATTTGGAGATTTGAGAGAATGTAAAATTACTAATTAGAAGGGTAATTGATGAAAGGTAAACCTGGGAAACTTACAAAGTGACACGATCATTGCAGTCATAGTGACCTAAAAGATAATTTGCACTGCTTTGTGTATGGGCCATGTTTTATCACAGGTGCTGCATCCCCCAGCAACCCCCGTGATAAGGACATCAATGTTAAAATAACTTGGACAGGTTTAACGATTTTCCTTGTTTAAAAAAAGAAAATACCAACTGTAGATGAATTTTGTATTGGAATTTCACTGTATCCCATTTTGGGAGCATTTGCTGAGCATTTTGGTACGTAGTCCAAAAGGGTACAGAGTGTGTAGCTGTTGAGACATATGTCCTATTTCCGCTAGGTGTAATGCCTTTATTGTTCATGTGTCAAGATATAAAGACTTCTTGTTCGCATAATGGATACAGCTGGTTGGGTGGGGGGCAGGGAGGTTCTTACAATAAAAAGACATTTGATTGCTGCTGGGATCCTTGTCAGTAAAATACTCAAAGATGGTTAATTGGACATTAATGTGTCAGATTTTCAACAAAATAACAAGAAATTTGCCAAAAATAAAACCCAAAGGAAACACGCCTCCAAATTTTACAACAAAGCTTTGTTTAAAATAGAAGTTAAAGCAGCTAAGATTTATGACATGTTGACATAACTGATGGTAAAGGAGTTGGCTGAAGCTACGGGTGTGAAGGTCCAAATGAGAACATCTGCATTAAGAAGCTAATTCTCTTAAACATACTGATCAAAATATTAATGCTACATGTAAACACAAGTGCTTTATCTGACAGTGATTTACATTTGGAACGACCTAATCCAACTATGCACTGCATCTTTATTCATTACCAGCAGCCTTTACTTAACACTTCATGCCCGCTTGCACAGGTGGACAATCTACTCAGAGTGACTATTGTGTTTATGTTATTTTTTCATAAGCAGGGTTTGAAATTTGTCAAACTGCATCATTGTTTAACTATGTGCCAGTCAAAGGGAAATTGCCAGATGGAGCGGCTTTCCCCTAACCTTGCTCCAGGCAATGAAATTACACATAGGCCACAGTCTTATGTCAAGTCTTTAAAAAAAAAAAAAAAACAGAAAAAAAAAAAGTCAGGCCATGAATAGGTATGACTATGTGCATTCACAAAACCTGGCTTTCTTATGCCACTAATTTTATATGAAGGCTCATGCCAATGGTAAATAAAACTTCATGTCCGTCATGTCACTCATTAACTAGGTGCTCATAATTTATGTATTTAAGGCTTGCTTGTCCGCCAAGCAATCAAACAGTAAACCATGTTTTATAGGTGTTAGTGTTTATAGAAACTGTAAATAAATGTCAAACAAAAAAAAATCAGGTTTCAGAAAAATGATCAGGGTTAAGTCATTTATCATTGTTCCAACTGGAAAAATCTGAGAACCTGCCAGTGCCAAAGCAAATGTTTCCCTGTTTTTTTCTAACATGCAGCTTAAACTACCAGATTGTAGAATTCTATTAGCAGGATTTGATGAAATGGAAAATTTGCAGATCATGTGTTTTAACTGAACCTCTCACTCAAAGAATGGGGCAAGTTGGCTCTTATTTAACATGGTGGCCTTCCATCGTTATGGTTTCTTCCTTTTTTTCTCTTTATGCTTCATGTCAACTATTAGTTGAGATGACTTAGGCAGAAGCTGGGCTGCTCCAGACTGAGAGGTTCTTTGCAAGTGAAGGATCACCAGGGTGAACCCCTACTGTGGTGGACATTGTCGGTTTGCTGTGCCTGCTGTAGGACTGTCCCCTCCCACAAAGTGGACATAAGGAAGAAGGGGTTGTACAGCCACCTACTGTCTGGTGTTGTCACATTGCTGTTCTCCATCCAAGTTCATTCTCACTTAGCACCTACACTTATGGACAACCAGGGAACAGCATATTATAGCTGGTTGTACCTGTATCTCTAAAGTTGCATGTTGTACTTGGTAATCACATGTATTTTGTCTTGGAGGTTTGAGAATGAGGAGATTTGGGTATTCAGAGGCTTTTGCTGGTGTACACTGATACTGCAGACCACCAGAGGCTGCCTGCTGGGTGCAGAGTTGAGTACAGGATCTGTTGTGCAACATAGAAACATGTTTATGCTAAATACATACCTGTTTGGCAAGTCTTAAAAACTGTATGCAATCCTAACATTTTCTAGATTGATTTGTCTACAGAATTGCACTTAGGTGGAGCTCCTTGACCAATTAGAAGTTCATGGAGAACCACCTCATATCATGGAGCAGGGACTCTATTTTCCAGAGGAGGGAAAGCAAACAGAGACCATAAAGGGGGATGAAATGAAGTCCAAAAATCAGTAACGTGGTATATCCTACAGGAAAAAAGACACAAATGAACAAAGTATAAGTGAAGACAGTGATATACCTGTTTCTGATTGAAAAATAAGTACAGGAATGCTGATGACCATGAACATGAGGGACATGATTTGTGCTTTGAGAGTGATTCTCAAACAGCCTACACATGGGAGTGTGTTTAGTATTTCTTTTTTTTAAAAAAAAAACAACACCTTACTCTCACGGCTATATTTGCCTGTGTGAAGATGTTCATGGTGAAACTGAAAAAAAAAATCCATCAGATAAGCCAGTGCCTGTAGACCCTTGTTGAAGAGCTATTGATGTTTTCAACATAACTGTGCTCTGCTAGGTTTCTGGAGATGTCCAAGTGAGGCCAGCCTCATCTGCTGTAGCCTGATCCCGCTGCCGACTCAGTGTTGCCCTAGATCGGAGTTTCTGGAGTACGGCACTGTTCACCTTCCCTCACCTCGTATTCCCACAGGCTTCCTCATGCTCATGGGGAGGGAAAGAACTTTTTATCAAGTCTATTTATAATGTACAGTTTGTATATTTTCAGTAACCAAGGAAATAAGGTAACTCAGAGCTATCTGCATCTTGATCCAGATTCTCACATGATGTAAATTGTCTTGGCTCCACTGATGCCACTGGGGCAGAAGGTACTGATGAAACCCAGAGGCCCTGAGGATCTGTTTGATGTAATAAGGGCTAAGAATTGTGCTACAAAGTGATGACTGTGAAAAGTATAAATAATCTGTGACTGTTAAATTGAAGTAAAGATACTGGTTATGTTTAGGTAGTCAGTCTGTACTTTACTTGAGCTCAAAAGTGCCTCTAGTCATATACTATTAATAAATAACCATTGTACTTCATTATATCTATTCTATTTTTCTTTGTCTTCTCCCTGTACAGTAAAATAAATTCATTTTGAGCCTAAAATATTTTTTAAATTGTCACTCTCATTTTTATTGGTTTTGCATAAGCTTTGAAAAACATTCACTGAGAAAATGTGCCTTGGCATGTCTAGCACAGGCCCCTCAAATGCATTTATGAGTCCTGTTTCAACAGTTACGGTGAAGGGCGTATGACACACCAGCTTCAGTATTTCCTTCGTCTTGTTGTGCCCGCTATAGATTACTTTAGTTCCGAGTTATTTGAAAACTCATCCAAATTAAACAAATAGACTCTCAACTTTTTGAGTATGGTAATGTGTGGTATCCAATTTCATGGTATTTCTAGTGAATTTTTAAAGTGATGTTATTTCCGCTTATTTGGCCAACTTCCGAGTCCTTCGTTGAGGCCTTCCTTGCAAAACATTCCTGAGCCATACTCTGCACCTGTATCATAGACAAACCCTGAAGTTTCCACTCATTTCTTACTCAGCAAAACTCCCACCAACTCTGCTCCGAGTTGCGGCTCGTTAAAGCCCACGGAAAGGTTCCTATGATTGTTAAGACTCCTACATGCTCAGCAGTTCTTATTCACTGCATATAAGTAGGGCAATCTGAATGCATTATTGTGGCTCAAATTGATTTACCAATTTATGAATGGCATTTTAAAATATATGGTAAAGTATATCTATTCCATGTTTTTTTGCTTTCTGAAGATAGTCTCTGATTCTACAGGTTTAAAAAAATATAGGCAATAAATGTCTTCAAACAGCTAAGGACATAATTCATGCCTTCTAATGCATGTTTTAAAAATCAGGCCTTTTTCTGGCTCATTACACAGCCTTTAGACTTGATTTTTTTTAATTAATGTAAGAACACCTTCTTTATGGCATGTTCGTGTTTACCCAAAAGTCACATCATTTTTCAAATTATACAAGGTGTCACTACTCAGGGTAATGATCTTTATTGCCCGCATTCCAAAATGAGCACTGCTTTTTTTTTTTTTTTTTTTTTTCCCTAAATCTGTCTGCGAAAAAGAAGAATCAGAAACATTTTTCCCCTAGTAGTCTTTGTGTGCTAGCAAGTACTAGACATAAAAGTCGCGCAGAGAAGCCATCAGGTCAGTGCTTACAGGGGTTGTTCATAATCGTTAGGCTCCAACGAGCAACTTGCAGCTGATGCCCATGAATTGCCGTCGAGAGCCCAGCCCACCCCCCCCGTGCTGTGATGTTTGTGCTTCTGGCGACAGCTCCTGCTGGATGAGTGGGATTCTTATTCGGTCGTGGTGGAGCACACATAATGGACTAAAGACAGTCTAAGCATAAGCAGACACAGTTCCTGTTGACTTTCATGTGTCTGAAAACCCGGTTGCTTCCATTACGTGTTCCTGATTTTAATTTTATTAGGTGAGATCATACCGTGGTGAAGAGTGGTGTACAGAACTAGCTGAGGGTTCGTCCTGTTAATTTCTTCTGATGATTACAAGGAACTGTGTAGTCTTGATAATTTTACAGAAGTTAGAAACATTTTGTCTTGTTTCATTTTTTATTGCTGAAAGTAGGCCTTGGGGGCTGGGGTTGTCTCTTAAATAAATGCTAATAGAGAAAGCTGTACTTCTGTTGCCTGATCTAGGACTGGGATTCATCAGTGCTGCCTTAACAGAAACACACCAGGACTGCAAGAGGAAAATGTAAGTACTTTGCAGCAAGACATTTGAAGAATTGGCTGCAGTTTTTTCTTGAAAGCATCTGATTTTATTAACTCCAATTGTTTTCAGAGTGTGAAACCTTTCAGATTAGAGATCCTGTTAACTATTATCATCCTGAACACCAGACAGCTTTCACACATCTATAATTTTGGTTTGGCTTGTTATGATCAAGCCTGAAAGCATGAGAGCTCCTCCTTGTGCTGTTTTGCTAAGACGTGCAATTGCCAAAATCAAAAAGGCTGTCATTCCGAACAGGAGGGCAGGGGAGCTGGATGTTGTTTTGGCAATCTTTTATCAGTGCTCATGTAAGTCTGCCTTTGATGTTTTCAGTATTTGCACAGTGTATCCTGAGTCCTCAGTGTCAGGAACATGTATGTTTGTTGGCGAAGAACTCAGGCTGCGATTGTATCTTGCAGCTGTCTCTGTACAAATCCTCATTGCTCTCTGTTCCTCCTGTGAGGTCAAAGCTGGCTTTTACCCCCATGCAGTGTGATCCTTTGCTGACATGTAGCTGATGGGGATCCTCCTGCCAACACTTCAACCCCCTCTGTTGTCCTGCCTCCCCTCCCAGCCCCATTCAAGCCAAGGTGATGGGCTGGGTTGTGGGAAGGGTATGGCAAAGGCCGCTCGTGGACCCCAGTAATGCCTGGCTGTCATTAATTCAATTATCATCAGAACTCGTCAGCCCCAAGATTGAAGAAGTGCAAGCGATTCTTGGCTCCCAGATAATGTTTTCGTAGAAAAGGATCATTGCCCTTGGGTTTGATGATGAGAAATGTCTTTGTAGACTTGCTGTGCTTGTGAAGGCTCAGTGAATTTGTAAGTTAAAACCTATTAATCATGTTTTTTGGTTATTTACTTATTCAGTTTCCTACTCCAGTAAAGTATGGCTCTTTTAGTGGTTCAAAAATGTGTGATAAGACCAAGTTTCAAGTGTCTATAGTGTTGAAACAATAGACAAGAGTCTTTCTTAACTGTGGGGGAGAATACAGATTTCTTCCAGTGTATCATCTGTAACTGCACATAGATTCTCATCCTTTCTGGATTATATGAGTAAATGTTTAGTTTACTGGTTATTTTCAGTCACTTTTGGAGCTTGTGCAGAATTTTACATATTTGTGTGTACTTGATTTGGGAATGATCTTCATATCCATAACAACAACCATGATCTTAGTGGATTCCATAGTGGAAGCCCATTCCATAGCAATGAATTCAAGTGTAATAAAAATCTGAAAAAGCATCTCCTTTATAGCCAAAAAATGGGATTCCCTATGTTTCTTGTGTTATGAGAATCGATGAATAATCATACCCTACCCAACTTCTCCACATCATGCGCCATCTGCTCAGTCTGTCAGAAGCAGGTCTCAGTATTGAGGCAGAGCACCAAGAAAGCTGAAGTTGAGATTCTGTTTAAACATCCATTTTCCTGTTTATTTCGTCTTGCTGAGAACTTTCTGCTTTGTGGTGGAGTGTTACTGTGCTTGTCAGCTGGTTCCTTTTAGTGTTGTTTGTTGTTGTGATGTTTTTTATTCACATTAGGCATTTTGACTTGGTCTGTGGAGTATGATGTTCATTTCAACAATTAGAGGACTTTGTACTTATGAGGAAGTTTGTGAGAGGGTATTAATAATGAAATGTGCATTTCAGGTCTTTAGGTTTGATTGTAATATTTTTTTTATTTCCAGTGAAAATACTCTGAAATTCCTCCATCCAGCCCAGTATCACTGTGTTGGGACTGAAGCCCCAACATTTCGAGTGCTCTTGAAAAAAAAAAAAACCTAATTTTTTTTTTGGCTGTGATTTTTCTGGTTTCACAGTGAACCAAAAGCAATGCCAGAACTTTCTTTTAGGTATCCTGAACACATATTTGTGTGTAGGTGTTGTTTGCATGCGGTAAATCAAGGACAGGCAGAGGAATGGGGAGGGGGCTGTCATACTCTTGTCCTCTTTTGAGAAAACCCTCCCTGAACCAAGAATGAGGAAATCTCCTCATTCTTGGAGGATTCCATTCAAATATCTTGGTCCCCTTCAGCACCCACAGGAGAGCTGGAGTCCCTGAGGTGACAAAGTTTCTTGTACACTATTAGCAAACAGACTTAGGATTGTAATGACTGAGGTTAATTATTGTTCACCAGTTGGGGATGTTCTAGCCATTGCTCAGTAGTTTTCATTCTTTTGGACTTGTATCACCTTTTAAAGGCTGAAATAAAGCACCAAATAAAAATATGTCACGAGGAAAGTTTGTGGATAGATATAAAAGTGTCTGCTTGAAAAAGTTCCTGTTCTAGTTGTCTTGGGAAGACAAATTTTAAAATATTTCATTTTAATAAAAATCAGTTCATCTGGGGCATGATTTGCTTTATTTACCATTTTTTCATCTGGGGAACAGAGAATTCCTTCTTACAATCCTGTGATTCACAAAGATGTACTACTACTCTAAATGACTGGCAGAATAATGATGCTTATTTTCAATAACTGCAATTAATATGTGAATTAAAAAGCTTATTTTTATGCAGTCCTACATATTATCAAGCTCTGTTTAAATGATCAAGAAGGAAACTTGGATTTAAGAACTTTTGTCAAATCTCAGCCAAAAGCTGCAAGATGTCTTTCATTTCCTCTTGTCCCCTCTTGAATCACTGACTTGTTTTCCAACATGAATTTTTTAAAAAGTATTTGAATGTGCAGCTTAGAATTATGCTTCTCAGGTCCAGCTTTTATTTGTAGAAAATTAATATACAATGAGGATTTTAATGTGCAATTTTGTGTCTCATTATTCAGCTGATAATTACATAGATTTTTCTCAGTTTAGGCTAAAACCAGATCAATGTACTCAGTTGGGCTATGCTGAATCTGATGAAAATCCATAGACAATGCTCACAAACAATGTTAGAAATTCTGCAACTGTTTTGCATTTTCAGTTATTGCTTGTAGACAGATTTCTTTAAGGTACCTCTGACTCCTGCATTTTAATCATATATAAAAAGCTTTTAGGATCTGTTGACTCTAAGGCAAATCTTTTGATTGTGAGTTCATAAAATAACATTATTTTTATTATTTTAAAAAGAAATATTTTATGGATACAAAGCAAAAATATTCATTAGATTCCCTGTTTTGTGTTTCATAAATGAAATGTGCAAGTTGTAAAATAAACATGGGTACCATTTTAACTCAGAAAACATTATTACTCCTAATGATACTTCTTAGATTTACATATTGGTTTGGGTTTTAAATCTTCTCATTTGGAGTTATCAAATTGTTATTTCAACTTTCATTAGAAATATGTATGTTGCTTTCATACTCATTATGTATTTATTTTCTAAGGTAGCTAGAGTATTTAGAGAAGTTTTTCTTTTAAGTTCGCTAACTCCAATTTCCTAGGTCACTGTGTACCATGGCATGGCTCAGGAGACACGGTTTAGGTTTTGTGGCACTTGTTAGCTCTGCATTCACTTGTAACCAAGTCAGAAAAACAATGACATTCTTTTCCCTCCGAAATTGTGTAGGTAAATAGGCAGTGAGTTGGATCATCCTCTTCCCAGGATGAATTTTAGGCCATGGTTTTGTTTCAAATCCCCTCTACTGTTGTTTCTGTGGGTCACAGTGGAGAATGGGTCTGTCCATAAGAAAGAGCTCAGGGAGGAGGGGGGCTGATACCTGGTGTTATTTCACAGGAGACAGTGGGGTTGTTATAAATTCATCTGACAGCTTCTGAGTCAAACTGATTGAATATTGACATCGTTGTCATGATAGCCTTGGTAATGGTGCAACTTCTGGCAGGCGGAATTAAGTTTATTAAGAAACTAGCCTTATTTTGGCACTGTCCTCTCTCCAGAAAACACTGTGAAGAACAATTTTAGTATGTACAGTAAAAACATTGGTTTTTTTCTGGAGCTTGTAGTTCATTTTTGTATGTCACAGATGCCAGATAAATAGCGAAATATTAACTTCTTTTTTAAAATTATGCAAAGAATTGTATCCAAACATTAGCATGAACTTGAACTGTTCAGAGCTTAGATCAGGGTTTTTTTTCTTTTTTCTTTTTTTTTTTTTTTTATGGCAGCTTTTTAGTGCTGTTGACCTCGAGAGCGCTCTGGTGTTTCGGGGGATAGCATTCCATTTTTCTCTTCACACATAATGAGCAGTGAACTCCTTGATTGTTGTTGTCTGTTCCCTCCACGGAGAGACCACTGCAGCCAACAAATCCAGTGTCTCATGCTGCAGTCTAAACAGAGTGATGCATTGCAGGTGCTTTCCTCATCTCCTCACACCTCTCAAAAACATTAGGAGGGATTTTCAACTTCCTATTCAACTTTTAAATGGAGAGTCAGGTCAGTCTTTGGATTAGAAAATCAATAAATCTTCCGACTTCACTTATTGTACAAGTATCCAGCTAATATCTGCTGTTACTGTGGCTTGCAGTCCTGTGCCACGTTGACCTCACTTCAGGCTGTTAGAATGATAGCTTAATGAATATATCTGAAGACCCACCATAAATTGCAAGCAAAGAAAACGTCACTTCTCTGATGTTTGTGTATAAAAATTGAACCTTAAATTGCTTTCTCTCTTAATCATTCTTTGTTTGAGTTACCCTGTAGGTGGCCGTTTCCAAAGATGGGAGCTCCGGTGCTGTAAATAAAGTCCAGCAGGATGCAAGGTGCTGAAAAGAGTGACTTCACCAGCTCTGCTGCTCCACTGCTGCAGTGAAATGAATGATTGTTGATTTGTATTTAATGCTCAATTTCCTCTCCATTACTAGAAACTATGCAAGGCAGACCTCGTTTCAGGCTATTCATAGGAGAGCTCAATCTATCCGGTTTCACATCTGCTAAAAGCCCCCATGTCATACTAATTACAGTCTTCCCCTGGAAAGAATTCAGGTTTTAAGACCAAAGAAAGATATACTTATTTCTAGCTAATGCTCTGGTCTATGTGGTTTGTTGTTTGCAAGCTAGAATCACACTTGTGCAGTTATAAGTACATTCAAAATGCAAGAGGGATACAAAAGCATGGAAAACGAGTGTGATGGTTGTGTCTTTTCTAAGCATTTTACAACAAGCGTGTTCAAAATTGGAACCCACAATGTCTCTGCTTTAATTTATGTGCCATAACAATTACTTCTCCTTGGCCCTTGGTCTGTGCACCACCATGGAGCATAAAGTGACATTTGCACTCCTGAAAGATTTGCTCCAGAACAAAGGCCAATTTTGCAGTGTAAGACCTGGAAGGATCTTTTGCCTTGGTGTGTCTAATCCGTTGCTTTTACAGGAAACTGTGGCACATGATCTCTGTTCTGATGACCCTGAACCTTAAAAAATAGCTGTTTGTTCCATTGTTTCTTCTGAAAGCTTATTCTAGTCACTGCTCCAGGGTTTTGGAAATATTTTTTCTAAATTTTAAGCTAAATATATTATCACCATTTTTTATCTGTGTATTCTTCTTCATCATTCTACTATAGCTTACGCTTTTTTTCCTTGGCATGTGTTTTGGGTGTAAATGCTCTGGAATTGAACTGGGAGGACTAGAGCTAGTAATTTAAGGAGGCAAAGGAACGGATAAGGATTCCCCAAGTCCTCCAGTCCCGCCCCCCCCCACCATGGGAAGCTCTCCTGGAGTGCAGGTACAACAGAACATCTCTACTAGGTTGATACATTTAACCCAGTGTTTTGCTTTTTAAGTCATCAATAGCAGATGCTTAAGGGGGTCACAGGAACTTGTCAGGCATGAAATTGTGCTCCTAGGCTGTGGCAGTCTCCAAGCCAGGGACTTTCTGAGTCAGAGGTAGTTTCTGGTTGCTTAACAGCCCTTGATGAATATTTGATCCAAGAATTTGAATCCAGGCAAGCTTTTAGCACTCAACATCACAGCATCAGCTCTTCTGCTGCTTCGTATGAATTGCATAAAGACCTGGTGCCTTCTCTTTGTTTTAAACCTGCTTCTTAGTAATTTCATATGATGCCCCACATTCTTTCCTGTTATACAAGATAGGGAAAATGGTTTACTACTCTGTGTCAGAATTTGCTAAGTTTCTCCCATTTCAGTTCACTCATGCAGTTTTCTTAGTTTTCTTACAGCTACTATAAAACATGGAGATCTGTTTTATTCTTTTGTCTTAAACCTTTATCATGGTCAGCTTTTGTTTCTGTTGCATTTATTTCACCTTTACATTTACTTTCACAACTTGCTCTGGAATCAGGAATACTGTTGAAGCCAGTAGTAAGCTGCTACCCACTGAATATATCTGATATCACTTTCAATGGAAAAAAAACCAAACCAAACCAACTTAAAAACACTACTGTTGGTGTTCCTTCAGTATGGGCTGGGGATGGTTTGTTTCTCCTCAGCTTGAGATTTTTTTTTCAGGCTTCTGGGGCTTATCCCCCTATTGATGGAGTTCTCTTTTTCCATGGCATGATGCCAATTAAGCGTCCTGCTTCATGTTCATTGTTCTGATTGAGAGCAGATATAAACTTTCCTATACTGACTGTGTTTTCCCAGATTGCCTGTGGTACTTGCC
The DNA here is from genome assembly GCA_033628505.1 of Tringa tobata. Taxonomy (NCBI): domain Eukaryota; kingdom Metazoa; phylum Chordata; class Aves; order Charadriiformes; family Scolopacidae; genus Tringa; species Tringa tobata. The sequence continues at coordinate 86,857 of JAHREE010000213.1, forward strand.
CCCTGCCCATTACAATGTGGCTTTGCTTTGTCTTGCAGAACATCTTTCACTTACAACAGAAACTGAAGTCCTTTGCCTTAATATCATTTGCAAGCTCATGCTTCCCTTTTGGCAAATCTCAGTGCCTTCCTACACTGCTTGATATCTTATGTCATAGTATTCTTTGGTCACTCATTTCTCTATTACATTTTATTTTCTTTGCTTACCTGAAGGAGCCTTTTGCAGTGAGTCTTTATCTCCCCAGGTAGGAATTTTCTCTATAAGGTTTTATCTGGGTTTATGTTTATGTGATTTTGGTTTAGTTTAAGGCTTTATGGTTTAGTGATGGTTTTTATCAGAGTTAGGTTGAGGGTTGGACTAGATGATCTTAAAGGTCCCCTCCAACCTAGACAATTCTATGATTCTACGATCTGCAAGTTGCTACTAGTTAAGCACGTCTGAGCCAGGAAAAGTTCCAAGCTGTCTCTGCAGCCAGGACACATCTTTAGTTGTCCTCCATATGTTGTCTGCTTCTATTACATTCATCAGGATTTTGAGTTCCACCATTTCATTAACTGGACTCTCTGTCACAAATCAAGATTAGCAATGGTTTCCAGTATGGTTTGGGAAATTGAAAAGCCATTCAGAATAATAAGGTTACAGGGTTTTTTAGTATTCTCAATAACATTTTGTCCTCCCTCAGTGTGTGGATTTTTGTGCTTGTTAAAAATGTTGTTCTGTACTGTAGTGATGATTTTTCTTTCAAAAAACTGAAAAAAGAAAAATAAAATTATCTCACATTTTTGCTTGTAAATCCGAAGTTTGAAGTCAAAGATTTGCTCCTTCTGGCTTTATTCTCACAATTAGGTAGTGTTAGTGAAGAGTTTCTGTTGTTAGAACAACAACTGCTAGAGAGCAACTACTGGAGAGCAACATAAAAACAACATATCTGCCTTAATTGGTTCCCGTGGATATTATAAATGAAAGTTTTTGCATTAATTAAAACCTATAGATTGAGTGGAATTTTTGGCTTATCTAAGTGTGCACTTGACCGTTGAACATGTTGATGGCTAAGTTTTCATTTTGTGAGTATAGTTAGTAATTTCGCCTTTTTTGGCTGGATTTACCCTTGAAATGGGAAAAAAGGACTATCTTATTTTAACTCAGAAAACAAGACGTGCCAGGAACAGATTGTTTTGTTGGTATTTTTTAAAATTTCCTTTTATTTCAGAAGAATGTTGCAACATATAATAAATTGCATTTAAAAATCTGAGATTTTTCTATTGGAAATAAGGTGTAGCCTGTTGGAATTGCGGACTTTCAGAGGCACTTGTATTGCAGGTGTTTTAGGAGACCATTTAAGTACCCAAAAGAATTTTATTTTTTAAATTTCATATGACGTTATGTGATGCATCATTTCCTTGTGTATGCTTCAACTACATCAAATTATTCAATACATAAAAGTCTTTTCTTTAAAAAAAGTCTTTTACTCCCACATGGTCATTTGCCTGTGAAATACACATTACATTTAGTGCTTGTTTATATTACAGCAAAGTGATACTTGTAGATGGCCCAAACTACCAGCCTCATGTTGCTTGGGGAAAGAATGAGAAAAAGTTTAACTCCTTCACGAGATGTGAATGGTGGAGGGGAACTTGTCGCAATGAGAGAAAAAACAACAGCAGCAAAACCATTCTATGATTCTATGAAAACCAACCAGAGTTGAACCAAACCGGAACCTAATTGGCATTTAATCTTCTAGATGTGATGAATGGGTTTGTCCTTTGCATGGTTGTCATTTTGGTTACCTTTGGATGTCCTGTCATGCGGATTTTATGTTCCTGGAGATGGTGTACTTCTACACTGCTAAGGGTTACCTAAAGTGTGCCTGCAAGATTATCTGCATTGTATATGATGTATGATGATGTTTCTACACCTTCCACGTGAGGCGCTGTTAAGGAATTTTTTCTTCTTCTTCTTTTTTTTTTTTTTTTTTTAACCAAGAAATCACAGTCTAGTCTGTAAAACATTATAGATTTACTCCTATCATGCAGTGATGGCAGGAAACAATCTGAAGCTATTCAAGGAACTTTGATGTAAGCTGATAAACTGGTTTGTTCTGGTTTTTGCTTTTTGGGAATTGTGGAATACTGTTGACAGGAAAAGCAAGTGTGTAGTGTTTAAATCAAGGCCTTTGTCCTTGAGACAGTGTGGGCAGTTCAGTATCATTCAAATTCAGTACCAAAGAAAGTAATTACTATACTAAAGAGAACCTGTCAGGGTCAAGTGAAGTTCATGGCCAGGTGTCTTAGTTGCATCAGTGATTTCCTTTTGTATAAGAATCATGCTTGCTGTGTCCAACACATTGAACCTCTATGTAAAGAAAGAGCATTTTTATATAGCGAGGTACAAACACACCATAAATCATATGTCGTTTGCAATTTCTTGGTACTAGGTGTTTACGGTTTATGAGTCACAGCTGTTGAAGAGCTTATGATGAAAAAAAGATACCTTAGAAATGGCTGCAGAATTATGAGCTTCAGTTTATTATTATTCTTTTTTAAATATGGCAGAGTTTTGATCCTCAAATTAATTTCATTCACTCAGTTGCAGCAATTGTATAAATCCAGCAGGAAAATACCTGCATAAGTACATATATGTGTCCTTTATACATATGTACTTACAGTGATGAGCATTACAAATGCCATTTCTAAGGCATTTTCTCTTAAATGCATTTTCCCTTTCCTGTATTTGCTCTTCAATGCAGAAATCCAGTTTAAATACCAATCTCAGAAACTTTGAAAATTTGCCAATACTCTGTTGTTTGTTTGTTTGTTTATTTGAACTAGGCTACTTTTTAGAAGCTCTCTGCTTAACCTTTAAGGAAATAATGCTTCATTACATTAAGAACACCTGAATTCTGTACGTTCACAAAATCTTCAGCAAGAATGAGTAAAAACAGTTTAAGTTTAATTTACCATGTAGATAAAAGATTTTCATCCGAGCAATGAAAGTCAAATATTGCCAGCTGAACGATGCTGTGACAGCCACCTACTCTCAATGGCAACTGTATTAATAGTTCTTGTAGCGATGTAAAGAAATGCTGAATTTTTGAGGTCTAAGGATTTTCTTCTGAAGAGCAATGGGAGCTTCTTGTATTCTTGAAACTGTTTAAGTTTTGAGGTCCATCCAAATATGCCCTGGACTTCCCTTTATGCCTACCTATTGCTGGTATTTCTGTGATGCTCATTTATGTCATACTCAGATACTTCACATACTTCGATACATTTACCTTCACAACAATCCAGGAAAGTATTACTTTCCAGGAAAGCCTTACTGTTCTTACTCACTTTTCTGGATAGGAACTTTAAGCAAAGTAGTAGTGTAGGGAGCTTTCTGATGCCTGCATAAGACATCTGTGAGAAACTGAACACTGGGAAGTGAATTCTTGTCTGGTGCTTCTATGCTGAAACATCCATATATCTGAAAGCATGTGAGTAGCATCATGTCCAGTGCTAAGGATCGACATGCTTCCAAGAACTCCATAGTTTGTTTGAAAACCAAAAAAAGGCTTTGATAGAGAAAAAAATTGATCCCATATGTAATTTTGCAAATTCAATCATGTGTATATAAAGTTAGTTAAGTTCTCCAAAAATACTGGGAAAAGTTTGTCAAGGCGTTTCTGACTTCTATACAGTGTTGTAAGGACGGAGTTCTCCTTGTCTTTGCTGTTTCAAAGAGGGGTTCCTGCAACTCCACTTCTCCAAAATGTGACCTGGCTCAGCCCTGTGGTTTCTTTGTAGAAAGTAATTGTGGGATTGCAGCCTGAAATAAGTGAAAGAGCTTTTCCCGTTCTTCCATTCCCCCTAGATACAAGCTCCCACCTTTCCTCTTGCATGGATACTAATGTTGGCTCTCTGAGGTGGGGCCCAGCAGGGCTGTGTGAGCAAAGGAGCCTTCCCACAAAGGCGGGCACAGGAACCCATGGCTGAGGAAAAAAGCACGGAGAAAGCTGGGGCTTAATGGGGCAAAGGGGGTGGGACTCTATAGTGATGCTGGAGATGGCAAAAAATCTTGAGCCGTAGTGGGTTGTGGCCTTTGTAGCCTCCACAACCAGCAAATGGTTGTGATGTCAGGACGGGTTTCATCAATGTACAGTATTTTATCATCATAGAATCATAGAATGGTTTGTTCTGGAAGGGACCTTAAAGATCATCTAGTTTCAACTCCCTGCCCTGGGCAGGGACACCTCCCACCAGAGCAGGTTGCTCCAAGCCCCCTCCAACCTGGCCTTGAACCCCTCCAGGGATGGGGCTGCCACAGCTTCTCTGGGCAACCTGTTTCAGTGCCTCAGACTAACCTAATCTTAGGTTAGATATAGAGGGAGAGCTGCAAAGGATAAAGCTGGAAATATTGACCTTCTCATACAAAATCACCAACGTACTTTGTTTTGAGTGAAAGTAATGAGGTTGTAAAAAAAATCCCATTATTTCCCTTGGCACGTGGTCATTGCTTTGTCTCACATTGGGTTACCCTAATCATCTGTTGATGTTTTCATTCATATTGAATATGTATAGGCTATATGATCAATAACTATTTTTTTCTTCTACACCAGTCAGCAAGTAACTGTGCCATGCTTTTCAGAACAATGGTACTCTGAATTTTACATGCCTCAGCCTCTGGGGTTTTGGATTTCAAGCTGTGGTTCAATGCTGCTACCCTGTATTTAGTTCAATTCTGCTTTCTGAAAATAGTTTCTGACTTTTCTAAATTTGCTTGTTCTTGTGCTGTGTAAGATGTTTGTCGTTTCACTGGAAAGCCATCTGCTCTTATGGGACATGCCTGTGTGTGCAAATTAAATTTAACAAGATTGGACAGGATGGCAGTGGTCAATATTGAATAGGACTTGTGCAGAAAGTTTAAAGCAGTCTCATGAAAGATTGGGTTGATGTGAGCAACTATTGCAACTGTCCTGTCCAGCACCATCATGGAGCACTTGTGTGGGGCGTTGGTTGAGGGATTCTAGGGATCCAAGCTCACTCCGCTTTGTAACAAAACGGACAACTGTTCCTCGTCTGCTGAAGGTGTGGTTGATTTCTAGCATTGACAGAGCAAAAAGCACCAGGCGTTGCCTAAGGATCCCTCTCCTGGCAGGTAATGGCTGACTATGGGAGGATGATTCTGTGTGGAGGATGGCTTTTTCTCTTGGTTAATTGAGGGACTGCAGAAGGGTAAAGACTTTCTTTTATTTGTTGTGCTGACCTGTCCTGCTCCTTCTGTTTGTTTGCAGAATAGAGTGTGATTGAGAGACACATGCACTGGTGAGGCTGTATGATTTATTGTTCTCAGCTGACAAAAGGAAGGAGCAGCCTTCACCCATAACATGGTTAGTACACACTAGTGAAGCCATATAGGGTGCAGCGGGGGACCTACATCTTTCTGCTAACCTGTGTATGCTGAAAATCTAAATCTAGATCTGAGTTTGCTCAAGTATCTGTAATCTTGGGAGACCTTCTAATTCTGTCTGAATGCTGTTCTTTTTCTAAAATGCATGCAAGAAAATGTAACTTTTGTATTTACTTTTTCAATTTTGGTCTTCTGCTCTGTAGTAACTGTTGAACTGACAGTTGTCGTAACAACCAGCCCTCCTAGTAACTGTTGAACTGAGCTCATGTGGTGATGTCACACGCTCTGGAATAACACAAGAAACCATTTTAAAAATTTTATTTCAGTAAAAATTACATTTGATATACAGCTTCCATTTGGCTTCCCTTTTTAGGCTTTCTCCCTTTTTTTTCTAAAAGTAATCACCAAACCCTGTAGTTCAGGCATGTTTATAGCATGAGACTTACTGAGTTTTATGATGGAAGTAGCATCCAGCAGTCTATTGGCCTAGGAACCTGTCTGTAGAAAGTTCCTCAAGTTTTCAGAAAGTACAAATAAGAAAGTTAATCAGACTACAGGTCTATTTTGACTAATCCAGCCAATTCAGTTGAGAGGTTTTGTGGGGACTTATTGCTATAAACCTGTTGAAGTAAAGGTTTCAAGTAACAATTTTATTTTACTTTTTCCTGTAGAGTGCTACTATTTAGTATTTTTTTCAGGAGCCTCTTATAATTTCTTCTTCAGCTTTGTTTTCAAGTGCAGATCTAACCTTGTTTGTATCAAGCTCTCAAAAAGAGTTAAAATAAAAGGAATGTTTAAGTTTTGCATCACGACACAAGTAAATACTGGAACTGCACAGCCCAGTTGCATTTCATCCAGGGCCAAAAGGAAAGCAGATCCTCGTGACCATGGTGGTGGCTTGACAGAGTCTCTTGGTTAGACATTTTCATAAAAGGCAATGATTTGTCCTATTTATTTACTGTCCCACGTGATGCTGAGTTTCAATGAACTGTCAGCTTGCTGCGGTTTATTCCTTTTCATGACAGACAAAAGAAAAAGAAATGTTGAAATTGAAAACAGTCATGTTGCTTGCATCTCTTTTTTTTTTTCTTTCTGGAGCCAGTGAATGCCCAATGGGCATTATAATGGATGGGTGTCACTTTACAAAAAGTCTTCTCTTGGCTTATGCTTTTAAATGTTTTAGCTTTCCACAGGACTCTGACAGTGATTTTCTGACTGCCTCAAGTAAAGAACACAAAATATAGTTCATTTCCTTCAGTAAAAATGAAATGGAACAACTCTGCTAATGTCCTTTGCATGGGAGAAAGGTTCAGGCAGCCCTGGAAACCGAGTTAGGGCTTGTCCCATGATGCAGACATTTGCTACCTTCTTGGCTTTCAGATAACAAATAATTAAAGTGTATGTTTTGTACAGCATCACCATTATTGGCATTAATTTTTATCAAACACAGAAAACAGGCTATTTGACCTGGCTAGGTCAAATACAGGCACTGTATTTGACCTAGCCAGGTAATGGGAATAGCTGTGGTCCCTTATGAGATTTCTTTTAATGTATTGTTTCAGCCTTGTTCTTGGCAGCAGTCAACCCCTTTACCTCCTGGTGGCTGACACCAAGGATAGCCAAATGGTGCAGGAGTTCCTCAGTGCATTACCTCTGTGGCAACTGAATGAAGAAACTTGCTTTGTAACTGCTGGTGTTTTTGTTGTTGTGGTTCTGTGGATAGGCGTCAGCATTGCCACTGACTCCCTTTGAAAAGCTAAATTGAATTATAAACATAATTATTTCTCCTACATTGAGTCTAAACACTGTGTACTTACGGAGTTGGCTAAGCAAACCCTTTCACTCCCTCTATATGCTTCTACATAATAAATAGTCACTTTAATTTGCATGCTCTGTCTAAATTTAATATTGGGCCACCCAGCTGTGGCAATGAACATGTCTTGAGAGACCATTTTGGTCTTGGGGACTGAATAGTCCTGGCTATAGAAGGTCAGGGGAGCAAACCAACAATGCTAGAAGAGATGATTATCCAATTCCCATGTTTGCTGCAGCGTAGAAGGCGCCCCTATAGCCTCCTCATGGCCCCCAACACTACAAAACAGATATTGTTGGTAGAGATTATGAATTCCAGTGCTCTTTACTGTGTGTATCTACTTTTCTATCTGTATATGTTGCAATAAAACAACATGCACAAGGTTATAAAAATAGCCTGGAAGTGATTGACATGCTAATAATGCTCAATCAAGTCAATAATGCTCATGTAACAAGCTCCTGAGAAAATAATATTTTTGGTCAATAATACACTTTTTAAAAATGAACTGTTTGTTTTTAATTAACCTCATATTTAGCCATTTAGTCATGCCATGTCCATCAAGCACAGCAGAGAAAAACACGTGCTGTCTTGAAATGCTGCGTTGTTGCCTTAAACTTTCATCTCTTCCTTCTTGGCTTTCTCTTCTGCATTCCACCTTAGCATGTTTTGGAGGATTGAGACAAATCATGGCTTGTCATGTTACTTCAAATTCAGTGCTCCTCCTTTGTAAGAAAAGTGTTAGGTGATTCATCTGTGACAGAACATCCCATTACGTTGTGACAGACTGTCAAGGTGAACCTGCTGTAAGTACTTAACAACAATATAGTGCTTCTAATGTGTCACTTGGCACTTTTATTTTTCCTTTTTTCCTTTTTTTTTTTTTTTTTGGCGCAAGGCTGACAGATTTTAATCCATTAAGTGATCCAAAAAAACAGTGTTTGGAATTGTGTAATACTTAGTAAAATTGAGCAGGACAGAAAGACAGTGCCCACAAATTCCCGACAGGGAGGAAATAGGTCCTGTGGTCTTAAGACTCATCTTGTCACATGACATTAAGTAGTACATTGTGGGGTTTTGTTTGGTTTGGGTTTTGTTTGTATCTTTTAAAGGAAAAATTATATGCTATTATCAGGGGAGGAATTTTTAAAAAGAAAATGGATTCATGTCCTAGTTATGAAGGAGATCTGAAATAAATTCTGATAGTTGTGAGATGACTTTCAGATATTTAATTCCCTGTGTTGTTTTGTTTCTGTACTTAGTTCAGCAGTTCCCTGGCCAACCCTCTCCCTCCTGGCTGCTCTGGGGACTCCACAGTAGCACCTTTTCCCAAGGGCCTGTGATTAATTTCAGCATCCTTCCAGCCTTCTCATTAAAAAAAAAAAAAAAAAAATAAATGTACCTGTCAGCACAATCAGATTGTATGTGGTTGAATTCGTACGAAAAATAGAAGGATGAAGTTGAACTTCAAGCAACTTAGGGACTGCTGGCTGCTGAGTGCTTTTGTAACTAATGAGTCTTAATTAGGTGCCTACATGTTATGTTAGAAACCTGTCATTAAGTAACTATTGTTTTGACAGTTTTGGTGTGCCCGTGAGTTCACAGAATGCTCCCATCGTAGTGCCTATAGGAACCAGCACATTCTGCTGATGTCAAATTCACCTTTCTTTCCAAAAATCAGTAGTAAATTGAACACTTACCAAAAAATCTGGCTCAGGGTTTTGAACAGAACTACAGTAGATGACATCCATCAACATGTGATTTCTTAGCAATGTGTTTAAAATAAGACAAATTCTAAAGGTTAAAGGGAAGACAAAGGGCGAATCTCATGCATTTTCAATGCAAAAATCAAACTTGTTTAACCCTTCAATATTTCTCTGAATTGTGTTATTTTTCTTTGCCGTGATAAGTGAAACCTACCTCTAGTACCGCTTGGGGTAAAGGTTGCAGCAGTTTGAATTCCATGTAATCTTGGTTTAAGTGCTTTTGCATAGCATGCAGAATAGTACCCAATTTTATGTAATTTTTGACCTGTTCTAACAGCACTGATTACACTGCCTAACATTTTGTTTTAAAAAATAAAATTTCAAATTTTTGAAGATTTGGAGGAATGGTGACACAGCAACAACATCCTGTTATTTAAAACTTGTCAATGAACTTACTTTCTGTCTGCCCTTGGATTCTTCATCACAAGTCCCTGTGGTACATTGCTAACATCGTTGGCTAACTAACAGCCAAGCTAAGAGCTTGAATGTCTTCTATAATCCACCTTCTTTGGATAAAGACCAAGCTGGTTTTGTTCCAGTGGACATGCAAAGCAGAGGCTGTCTTATCACAACGTTTGCAATTCATTGTCAGCCCATTTTTACAGAGAGTTTGGAACAAAATCTGCTTTACTGATCCTTTTTTATTTAAAAAAATACCAAAACAAAACACAGGGCAAATCCCAACAGGTGTCGAGCTTCTGCAAATCTTGAAGTCCAATATTATAATATTATCAAAAGTATTGCTGGTTGGAATGATTTTTTTTAATTCAATATTTTCAAAGAGGAAAGACACTACATCTCGGGGAAAAAATAAAATATATTTTCCAGTCTTTTACTGGCTTTATTCAGTTTTTTTTTTTTTTGGTAACTATTTATTCAATTTGGTTTTGGGGTAACTATTTAGATTTTGCTTGCAAATGCAATAAACTCACATGTCCTTAAAAAATATGAGATGCAGAGAGAAGGACTAAAGCTTGTTAGCTTATGCTGGGGACTGGCTAAAAAAACTCAATATGAATTCCACAAGCAAATTAACTGTGACACTGTTGTAAATTTAGAAAAGCTCCTGCCATATTCAAGCAATTTTTAAAAGCATCGTATTTTAGTAAAGTCAGTTTAACTGCCATGTTCCTTTTTCTGAATTTGCTTCCCATCACTACTGATTATCCAGATTTTTGTGCCTGAACCAGAGCATTCTCATTGTTCTGCTCCTCTTACCTGATTATTCCCTTACTGTATCTTAATCCATGGCATCTTCAACTCCGGACTATAGATTTTCTGTGGAAGTCAGTGGAAAACTGACATACATTGAATTAAGCAGAAGCAGCAGGTTCATTATAAGGTGGAACCAACAGACAGAAAAGGCTCTATAATAGAAGCACATGGCATTCATTTGTAGACACTACTAAAATATAGATTTTTGCATGATGGGAAGGAAGTTCTGCCAAGCTGTGAGTAAATTGCCCTAGTACAGGCTAATGATTGTAGATTGGTTAATTTTGCTTATTACTATTTTTATGTTAATGCTGAAGAAGCGTGTACTTTTCATGTGTGTCTGTGAGAGCTAAAGGAGTCATGTTTTCTTCCTGGAACTCAATTAAAAGGAACACCATGTCTTAGACAAATTATAATAATATTTTGTCTCATAGCATTAAAACTTCAAAATGTTTAAGTCTTGATGAATTCCCTTTTTGATCTGTGTAAAAATGGGCCATGGGGCCATGCTGCATCAAGGGTGCACAGACAATTCCTGATCTGAATACTGCAACATGGTAGCTGTGTTTTGTTTGAAATCTTGTCCAAAACCTCTGTTTTAATAAAAGCTACTGTTGTCATTAATAAAAAGCTTCCTCTGAGTTCAGTGGGTTTGGATAAAATTATAGTGACTTCTATGTAGTGAAATATTTGTGCCTTGGTAGAGCACGCAGTGACTTTGATTTTCTGGGATGTTGGCAAGTGTTCTGCACAGACTTTGTGTTTTCAGAGTACTATGGAAAGTTCTGTGTTAGCAAAATGGCCAATTCTCAAGTCACGATTGAGCAACATTAATTTAAAATAACTGGGAATTTAAAATAAATAGAAATGTGTTTGCTTATATGGTAAGTGGGTGGACGAATACTTTGGGGTTTATCATTTTGTGATATATTTTCTCATCACAAATTGAAAAAAACTCAAGTTTTTTTTATCCCCATGTAACCCAAGATGAGTACTTACTCAAATCTTCTTTGAAGGGTTTTTCATTGTTTTGAGATAAGCTGCTTCATTCAGATATAATGCCGCAAGTTTCAACATTTCCATTATGAGTAAGCCATTTGATTCTTCTATAATTCCAAGGATTTTATATATAACCATATATCTTATTAACAGCAGATTTCAGTAACAACCAAACCAAGGAATTGTTTTACATTTGCTGCTTGTTGTAGCAGTTCAAATTACATAATGGCTCCACTATTAAATAAAACAACGAGGTAAACATCATTTAGTTTGTGAGCAGACCATGTTTCATGTGACACTTATCAGTCTGCAGTCTGGCTCTGCTTTACGTTTTCTAAGAGTTTACTAAGACAAATGTAAGAGCGAGTATATCTTGGCTTCCTCTGTCGAATGAGTTTGAAAGCCCAGGAAATGTTCTGGACAAGCAACCTATGCCCCAGTCCGGCACAGGATTTAAGCTTCAGTCCGGCACAGGATTTAAGGTTCTCTCTCCTTGCAGAGAAAGAGGTGACACGGTTGGTTTAGAGCTCAGCTACGTTGGGTACCTGTTGCAAAGATACCACTTCTTAAATCATATTATTCCCAACATAATTACTTTACATTAAAAACTTAATGATGGACATCATTAAGGCAATGAGGCATCATTTACAATCACATAAGCTGAAATGCCATTTAATGCACCTTAAATATGTTCCAGCCACATAACACTGACATGAACTTCACTAACATCTGTATTCTTACAGCTCTTTGATTTACCTGGGACTGAGAGCATCTACTTAGAAAGACCTCAATGACAAAAATATGGAAATATGGGTGGAAATAAGTCTTGGTCAGTAGAGTCAATTCTTAGTGCACCCAGAGGTGTGATCACAGCTTTTTTGGGTGCTACTCAAGTGATGCAGCTACAGTACCCTCAGATTTCAGTGGGTCATAACAGAGTGTTTGGAAGAGGTAGAAGAAGGCCAGGATACCCCTTTCCATTCTCACAGCATTCTGTGAGCAGAAACCCAGTTGTGCCATGTTCTGGACCTGATGGAATTGTTCAAGACCACGTTGGATGGGGCTTTGAGCAACCTGGTCTAGTGGGAGGTGTCCCTGCCCAGGGCAGGGTGTGGGACTGGATGGTCATTAAGGTCCCTTCAAACCCAAACCATTCTATGATTCTATGTGGCAGCGTTGTAGACTGCTTTACAAAAATGAACTCTGAAGGTTGATACAATTTCCACTAGTTTGTTACACAAAAAAGGCAGGAGGGGAAAAAGCTGTAGTTGAGGTCATGGAAATTTCTTAGAGCCTGTCTGCCTAATTGCATGTGAAGAGTTGCCTTCTTACGGTGTCTTAACTATTGTTGAAGCTTAGGGAATTTTATTCATTTTAACTGCTGCATTTGTGAAATTTGGAGCTGTGGAACTGTTCAAACCATTGATTAATTTTGACTAGCAGACTGAGTAATGGAGTAGGACTTTACTCATATTGAAACACTAATTTTATTTTGTAAACTGGATTAACTGAACCCAAAAATATCTTGCTGGCTTCTATGAGAAGAGGTACCGACACAGGAGATACTAAATCTACAGTGTCAGGGTTTCACCTTATTTTGCTAGATAGGTATTGGGGAATTCAGACCTTTTGAGTTGGGTGAACTCATGTCCTGCCTATGTGACCAAAGATAATTAGACCTGATGCAGAAAAGGATGACTAAAGCATAGGGACATCCTAAGAATAACAGAAATCCTCCATTTTCAAGAGTAGTCCTCAGAGTCTTCTGGCATTATGAGGTGCCCACACTGTCTCTAACCTTTATAGTGATTTGTCTCTTATGGGATTCAGTCCATCCCACTGCTTTTAGGGTCTCGAAACTTAATGCCATAGGTGAAGTGAGCAGCATTGCAAACCTCCATGCTAGGCCTTCCTTGTGTGCTACATGCCTCTTCAGTTCTTTTCTTTCACAGTAGGAAATCACTGGGCATTTCTCAGGAGACTTCTACTAGTACTTTTGGACCAAGTCTTAACCACTACCGCCTCAAAGGCCTTCCTGCTTATTCGCCCTATCTTTTCCTAGACTAGATTATTTTTCTAGATTATTTTGCTCCCAGTTCTTTATTCAGAAGACTAACAATCAAGGCTAAGTCTCTGAAGTCTTGTATGCTCCCTGGGATCTAGCAGAACAGAATCTCTTTTTCATGTCAGGATATCTGCTCTTTCACTGGTAGCATTTTTCCAGTGGTTGTAGCACCTTGCCCCATGGATAACTGCAAGGAAAGTGGTTAGATTTCTTTCCCGTGTGGCCCTTGGCTGAGACTCTAAATGAACACAGAATTTGGTCCCTGTGTAACCCTGTAAAAGTTTCATTGTGTCCTGTTTTCTGTCATATACAAACCATAGATTTGCATTTCACTATAATTCATTCATATGGAGAACTATAAAAGGAACAAAGACTCTGATTTTTATTTTTCTTTCATTGGATAAAACCCCTAATAAAATATTATTTAAAATACTTACGTACATATGTACTTATGTACAGGAGTAAATTTATTAGAGACTGTGGAGCAGCACTGATATAAAACAAGCAGGAGTGAACGGCAAATCAGTTTTCTAACAGTATTCCTGAAATCTTTCCTTTTTGCCAATGTGCTACAGCTGGCTGATGCTACTACGCTGTCAAATCACTACAGTATTTGTACTTACACTGCAGTATTTATCTACCGTTGTTGTGGTTTAGCCCCAGTAGGCAGCTCAGCACCTCACAGCTGCTCCCTCCCTCCTTCCCCCATAGGATGGAGGAAAGAATGGAAGGGTAAAAGTGAGAAAACTTATTGGTTGAGATAAAGAGCATCACAAGAGTATAGATGCTGTCATGTTTCTAATACTCTAATGCCCTGGACCAGTTTTTTTGCTTGCCTTGTGATAGATGAAGAGCCATCCCACATGTTATTTGGCTCCGTATCTTGAAAAAGAGATTTCTTAAAGTGCCTAAACAAAGATGCATGACTTTCCATGGGAAATCTGAGGGACCAACAACTCTTTCTTTCTTCAGTGATTTTTCTTTCATGACTGTTTCTGGTTGCAATAACTGCATGACAAAAGGTGTGATTTGCCAACCACAAAATAGAGCATCCTTGTACTAATGAACTCTGAAGTCATATATTTCAACAAATACATAAGGAAGCAATATATTATGTTTGTACCATAGCAAGATGTTTCTGCTTCTTCCAAAAACCTGGAAGTTTTGAGGGAGTTTTTCTCTGAAGAGATATTAAATTTCTGGAAGTTCTAAAAGAATAGAAAACTTTAAGGAAAACAGTTGATTTTTTTTTCCTTTGTGTACACACGGGAAATCTTCACTAACCAGCTTCTGAAAGATGAGGATTTAATCCCTAGACTTAAACTTTTTATGTCCTCTAGTGGAGGTTTTTACTAGACTGCTTAAATCTTTGCCAGAACATCAAGCAGAAGAATGAACAAATTTGAAATAAAAACATTTTCATTCTTTCATGTGTGAGAAAGAGAACCTGAAAAATGTGTTTTTTCTGTTTCCTATTTCACTGCTAGCAATGTACTTTTTTGGCTCATCTTTGAATTGCCCATAATCCGGTATTATAACTGCTTCCTTTTAAGAAAATGGAACTTTTCTCTCTTGGATTTCCTTAAAGAATTATCTCTTCTTTGCAACGTTGATGTAAATTAACTTTAATTCACAATTCAGCCGAAATATTATTCAGAGTACCGTGAAATTAATTTCTTTGTTTTATACAACAGTTCAATGATTAGTGAATTTATTAAAGAGTTTGGAAAGGTGCAAAGTAATCGTAGTTTCTTACAAGAGGTATGTTTTACAAGAAAAGGGGAAGTGGAATGAATATTTTTGCATGTCTTTGGTACCTGGAAATGAAACGGGATGCACTAATGTGAACTCAGTGATGTGAGTTAGATTTAATATATCTTGGAATGTTGTAATGCTGTTATACTCCGAAGTGGAATCCTAGGAATAGGCTGCAGAATCATAAAAATCCCATGGCCTCTCTTGGTCAGAAGGGAAAATGCAAACTAAGTAAAGCGGGAGTGATTCAAGAGTCCTGGATCTTGTACTGGAGCATAGGCTGGTGCAAAACAGACAGGAGCTCTGATGGTGTCTTTTAGTAAATTAAATTATACATTTTTGGGGAAAAAAATGGACTGGCTTTGGGGAAAACAAGCTTCTCTTCACTCCTCTGAGTTAGATGAAGTAAACCCAAAGCCCTATGCAGTTTCTGAGTTTAGCTTCACATCCAACTCGAGTGGTTTTCAGCTCTTGCCTATCTGGTGTCTTTATTGCAGAGATGAACATTTTAACAAAATGTTTTTGAACCTACGGCTGATGTCATGCCTCTTGACTTTTGTAAGGCTTTTGAGTCATTTTCATGGGCTGTCGTCACAAGTCATTAAATGTCAGCAGTATAGAAAATACTCTGTGAGGGATGCAAACTTTTCAGAAACCCAGTTTCAGAGAGTAGCTATTATTAATTCTCTATCAGAGTGGGAGGGCATACTGAGTGGGCCGTGTGAAGCTGATTTGTTCTTCACATTTTTGTTTGGAAATAAGAGATTTAAAAAAAACCCAAAAACTGAGATCTGCAGGTATGTTGGAGGACAAGCTCAGAATTCGAAACTGTCTTGACAAATAGAAGATGAGTTTGGGTTATTTATTTTGTCTCTTCATGTCAATCCATGGGCTGAGCCATAGTCTGCAAAAGATGGCTTGTGGTTTGCTGGGACTGAATGTGAATTAGCAATGCCTCATTGTTTTGAAAATACAAACATTGCAAAAAAATGCATCTGTAGAATCACAGCCAATGAGACATGTAACACTATCTTTCCTCTCCACTTGGCTGTTGAAAGGCAAAGACCTTAACTGGAATAGCACAACCAGTTTTGGATACCAAGCCTTAATAGAAGTGTTGAATCCAAAGGGCATCAGTGGAAGTGATTAGCAGTCAAGAAATCTGAAGTTCTTAAAGAAGTAAATACTTGAGGGAAAATGGTAACACGAAACATCTATGAGGCTGCTGTAAGGAAGAAGAGAGTAACATTTTCCCATATCTATAACAAACATGATGCCCTTGGTCTTGAGTTGTTGCAGAGAAGAAGGTTCATGTTCCCTAAATAGTGTGGTTGTTGCCATCATAAAGAGTGTTTGGATGAGTTGGGAATCTCTACTACTAGAGGAATTTGATGGGATGCTAGACATTCATCTGTCAGGAATGATGTGATCCTGTTCTTAAGACTGACAATAGATTAAGCAATCTCTTGCCATATGATTCTGTGATTTTGAAACCAATATAGTAATTGGAAACCTTTTAATGTTAAATTAATACCTACAGTCATGCAACTTCAGCATCTTGGTCAGAGTTGCATTTGGTATAGTTCATAATGAAAAAATTCCTCTGAACAGTATCATTACACCCACAGCACATGTGGTACAGCATTGCTGTTTTTACCCATTTTCACATGAAGCAAAACTTAAGTCTTCACATATATATGTGCCTTCCCCCTTCAGCAAGTGCTAGAATAGAGGAGAGAAATTATATTAAACACCTCAGCTAGAAGAAGAACTATAATGTGAATGTGCTGCCTGGTTAGCACCAGAGTGCCCAGACAGGAAAGAGCTCATCCACAGATTTTACCCCAGTGTTTGTGAAACAACTGCTTATGTCCTTTATAAATACTTCATGTGGATGGGAGTTCTTTATTATAGTGAAATATGTACATTACCAATGAATTTATGCAGTGTTTTTATCTCAGTAATAATGAGTTTAACCTTCTGCTCTGGCAGGGGGGGTGGACTAGACGGTCTCCAGAGGTCCCTTCTAACCCCATATCATTCTGTGATTCTGTACTGATACAAACACTGTTCCCAAGAAAGCGAGTTTTATTGAGGTCAGTCCTGAAAGCCTTCATATAATACAAAATGTTTAAATATCCATTAATTGTACTTGGTCTTTTTAAGCTTTATTTTGGAAAACAGACTAGCTAGACACTAGATGTGTATAATTTGATTAAAATCTTCCTCTTCAGCCATTTGCTCTTAATGCTTCTTGAATGGTCCAGTAACAACTTGTCAGGAATTTAACTTCATTCTTACTTGAAGTGTGCGTAAGTGTAGGTAACCAAGCCGTTTAAACTGACGTGGGAAACTTTTCACTTACTGAGATTCCAGTTCAGTGAGGTGAATGCATCTCAGACAGCATTAAACATCTAATCTCTGTTTGCAGCAAGGCAGCCAGTTGCGTAAGCTAATTGTTATTATGGGCATTCCATGGTGCCCATCACCACAAGTTGTTAAGACCCTAATAAACAATGCCATTTCATAAGAAGGGAGGCTGAGGGCAAGTGAGACTAAATGACCTACCCAAGTCCTGCAGAGTAAGGAACCCAAATCTATTCTTTAACCAAAAGCAGAGTCCGGTGGCATTGCCTTGTGTTTAAAGGCTTAGGAGCACCTTGTGTGTCCAAAATTGCAGGTGTTCATTGAATTCCTGAATGCATTTTGAACGCCACTGGCAGCTTCTTCTGTTGGCAATGAAGGATACATACAGGGCTAAAGCGCAATTCAGCTGCTTCATTAGGAGTGGATAGGTGTTGCAGTGGGTGGGAAAAGCTTGTCAGACCTTGTCATGACACCTGTGCTGGCAGCCTGTATTGTGCTGCATTTCATCCCACTTGCAACAACAGATTGCAAATCCCAGGGCCCCATCTGTGATAAACTCTACGTTCCAATAGTTTGTTTATGCATGTACATCTCTGATCTCTCACGTTTGCCATATTCATTTTGGCCTGATTGTAATCTTTCTTTTAGTTCTACTTATATATTGACGTAAACAGGGAATTAGAAATGGTAAGAGCTGCAGTTTAGAATGTGTGTGTTTGAAATGCATTAGGAGTTGGAATATTAAGTCTCCATTTGCATATCCAAAGTCTATATGGTATGTCAGGAGCATGCAAGGAACACCTTTACTTTTGTTATTTGATATGTTAAATATATGCCGTATGTCTCAATGCAGCTATACTTTCAGCATGCAGGAGACTCTACAAATATATTGGGGTTCTGCTTGTCCAGTTGGGACAGCATTTTGGGCACTGATATCAAGAATATCCTTATCTGACTACTGCTCTCTCTTTCTCCAAGGTGCTACTTGAAGTGAGCTACTTGTAATCCTTGGTTAGACTCAGTACCAACCTGCTTCCCATGTGTCAAAGCCAGTGCTCAAATCACTGACCTATTCCTTCTGGATAAGGAATGGGAATGCAGTCACTGTGACTGCTTACAGCATCGCCGTGCTTCTGGGTGAGGTCACCCTCCTTTCCCCCGAAGTAAATACTCTTTCTTGTTGAAGAGAAGGAGCTCCTCAGAGTGACGCCCCTTTTGTCTCACCCAAGAGACATGTCCTTGAGCACTGAGTCAGCAGCTGGGGCAGATGCAGCCCTGGCTGGTGGTTCTGGTGCTGCCCGAGAATTCCGCCAGCAGTACTGGTCCCAGAAACAGAGGGCAAAGGGCTTTGTTTAATGATTAATTGATTAATCATTAATCGTTAAATTGTTAATTCTTAATCATTAAATTGTTAATTGATTTCTAGAGGGGACAAACAGTGAACTGGAGTTGTCTCCAAACGGACAGATAGAAATGGGCAAATAACACTTAGTAGATTTTTGTTATGTGAACCCGTGTCTACTCCGCTTTCTGACAATAGTCCAGCCAATGAGGCATGAACATTCAATAAAATAGGAAACTTTAATAAAATAATTCAGTGTTTTATTTCCGTGAAAATTTTGAGCTTATTGTTTTCAGCACAGTACAAGAAATAACTTCAAGGATTATGCACATCTGACTAATGTATTTTGAATGTGAAAGCTTTCAAGAAACAGCTCTAGAAGTTATATTGAGTATATAATGCGTTCATAGACAGTTTTGAAATGGAAAGAAGTCCTAAATGCATGGAATAGATTATTCATTAGCCATTACTCACCCACTTCTATTAGGTGACTGCTGGTCATTCCCATTAAAGTTCTGGATTTCTCAGGCAGGTCTGGCAAGCTTCCTTGACGTATGTGGTAAATGAAGCTAATTGCATTGCCTGTTCCCTGGTTTGTTTTCCAGAGTGCATAAATACCTTTGGTTCTAAAGGCAATATTGAGGTAAACATTTGTGCTGCTGCTAAATACCATTGTGGCACCAGAGAAATACTTCACACTTTAGCACTGGCCATCTGTGGAGTTGAGGTTTTCTTTTTTTTTTCTTTTTTTTTTTCCCCCAAGTTGATTATGCTTTAGAGCACAGACTTGCTGAGTGATAACTCTTGAAACAAGTACATGTGCATGTTTGGTTTAACCTACTCACCTCCATACATGCAACCCTGGTGGGCTTTTGGTTTTCTCTTTTTTTTTTGGCCTAATAACTGTTCAGCATCTGGGCAGATATCCACAGTGGAGTTGGGCTACACGTCCCCTGAGCTTTTTCTCAGTGCAACTTTTACAAGTCAGAGGGTTTGGGGATTGGGTATATGGGGCTGGGTGTTGAACTCAGGCTAGGATGGTTCATACAAACCAGCACCATCCAACAGTTGCAGCCACTGCTGTGCAGCTGAGACACTGTGACTAATTGAGGGGGGAGAAGAGAGGTCCACACCTATGGATGGACTTGTCTTGGAGCAGCTTCATTATGTCTACTTTTGACTTGAGAGACCACTGGCACTATCAGCAAGCTCGTGCAGGAAACTCAGCCTGAGACTCAAAGAGCAGCTCTCAGCAAGTGGCTGTCTCAGTTCCCAGCAACTGCCAGAAGCTCACCAGGTAGGTACCAGCAGGTTAGTATTCAGGCTTTTGTCACAGAGCTGTTCAGGGTACATCTCTATAAAGTTTAACAAGTAGGTCACAAACCTTTAGGATACTATTTTCTGATTCTTAAACTGTACTGCTGCTCCTCATGAGATCATAGAGATGTGTCTTTTCATTCTGCTCCAAGACCTGGTAGATCTTTGTAGGTTCAGTTGTATCGGCTTGCAAAGGCCTGATGTCTTAAGAGACTTCATAGCCCATCTGCCTCAGGAAGTAGACCATTGGCTTTTATGGCTACTCATTGTGTCAGTGATGTGATTTCCACAGATGTTTTTAGGTGATCTTTTTTTACTGTCTGCTTTGCTGCCTAACTGAACTATTCACTGGACACTTAGATTGAGGATGGATTTAACTGGATTAAGCAGCTGCTCAGTAATAGGTAAATGTAGATGTTGAGGGCTCTAAAGAGTGGAAAAATTTCTCCTGAAGAGACTGGGGAGTGCCGGACAATATTACTCTAGTATTTTCCTGTGACAGAAAGGTCTCTATCCATCAGTGATGGACAGGAGGTAGAAGAACAGAGCCTAAGAATGTAATAGTAGCCAGAAAAAATTGTTCTGCAGACCATATCAAATTGGGCGTCAGGAAAGCATCAGCAAAACATAGCTTGTTCTCTGATGTTATAAGCTGCAGTGTTCAGAAGTGATTTTTGTTATTCATCACATCCATGTTTAGATTTCATGTGGTGGCTTTTTGAAAGGACATTTTATTTCATTTATGAGACAGATGTAATTGTAAGAAAACTGGTTTTCTTGTGTCAAAAATGTCAGTGAACATCACTGAATGGAAGGCAAATGCTTGCGTTGTTACAAGTGTTTGTGGACAAATGTGTGGATTATTTTTCTTTTCTTCTTCCTTTGGAATGCATAATAGTGAGAGGAAAAAAGACATTAATTGGAGTTGTAGGATGAAGTGTGTGGTCAGTCTACATTTTTGGATCACTCTGTTACTTGTCTTCTACATCTGACTTTTGCAGAGACTCATTTTGTGTTTATGGGAGCACTGGAGGTGCTAACGTTATGGTTTCTTTGGCTCCTTTGACATGGTCAGTGAGTCCACTGGCTTTTGTATTATTGTTTGTTTTTTTTAAAAAAAAGAGTGGTGGGGAAAATTTTGGGGGGGCAACATCGGCACAGTCTGAATAAAGTACAATGGAGACCTCAGAAATAAATAGATTATTCAGCCTGATGGGAAACAATCTGGGATAACCTTCAGAGAAAGAAAAAGGGATGTGGTGCTGTGACACTACCATATGAAGCTGTCTTTGTTAATTGAAGGAGCTTAATCCACCTTAAAAGCAAATTATCTTGTAATATTACATTTCTTCTCTTCCTGGATGTGATTCTCTTACCTGACTATTTTAGATAAACTGATTGAATAGCACAACAGCTGCAAAATTGAGACTAGCCTAACAGAAGATGCTGAGAGTCCTTAAATCCCATTACTTTATTCCGTGACTTCATTGCACCATAAAGGCATGTTTCCTCATTAGGATTAAAAGCAAAAAAAAATCCTACTGCATCTCTGGTTAATGGGATTTTTTTGGGTCCCTAATACCATCCACTCAGACATCCCATTATGGTGGCAGGAAGAGCTGTAATGGCTGTACCTTGGTTAAAACCCCTGGCATCCATAATGGCACAAGCCTGTGGGATTTATTACGGTCTGTGTGGATCCTGTTTGTTTTTTCCTATGGAAATCCAAGTTTATACAAGGGCCATCAGATGGAACCTGCACGCTTTTATTATTACTAATAGTGGCTAGGAGTGCAGCTCCAAATGATGCATAACATTTTTTTCAAAGTAAACCATAAGCCAAGTTAAATGAACTTTAAAAGTGAACATGATTCATAACAGATACCATTTTAAAACTGACCAGACACAGCAAATGTAAATTCTGTCCTTTTAACTGTAAAATGTTTAAGCTTATTTGCAAAGGAGTTTGAAAAATTAAAACCATACCTTCTCTGTGTTTCTCCAGCCATGAAGAAACATCAGTGTTTGCATTTGAAAGGATGGCAATACAAACTGTATAGACAGACTAGATGTCTACTTGAATTATCTTGCTTGTTGAGGGGAAGTCTTAAACTGACGATCACATATAATCTGTAATGTATTAAAAGCATATTCTTTATTGGAGTCCCCATATTACATTTCAAATACATTTTCATGGAATGTTTCAAAATGTCATTTAAAATTATTACTTTTTTCATTGAAATGGCATGTGTCCCCTCAACACTCGTCTAGAACTTTATTATTATGATTCTTCAGACAGTTTAAAGACATGAGATCACTTTTTGTGGTTTTGTGTGCCTCGCACCACCTCTGTTCCTGCCTCACTGCTAATGCCAGCTTCGCCTTCCCCTGAACAGTTTAGCTCCAGCTCCTTGGCCTGCATAGGTTTTGTTTCAGTTGATCAGAGGTTTGGCTAACTTAAATATTTAGGCAATATATAATAACTGTATCTCAAACAAACACTTATTATAACCATCACTTGCAGTGTTTACTATCATTAAGAACTAGAGTTCCGGCTTCCATTCTAGCCCCTCTGTTTTTCAATTGTTTTTTGTTGTGGTTTTTTTTCACACACCCAAAGTGTTTTCTGTCACCTGGAGGATGATTTTGCAATAAGAAGGATTTTGAAGAAATTCCGTCTTGAAAAGCCAGAAGTTAACAATGGATTAAGTATTTGTGAGTGTAACTAAAAGAGAACCTTAAATATGTTATAGAATTATCCTGACTGCTTATAGCCTAGCAGCAAAATTGAGCTCTTTATATACACCAATAACACTCTGTGAGAAACATGAATTTTCAGCACCAAGATAGGCCACTAGCAGGAGCTGGACCAATGCTTCTGGAAGTCACTGGGGTTGTAAGATGTCATTAAAGCACTTAAAATGTGAAGCTGCTGTGCTGAAACAGGAGTTTCCAACGGAGCATCACCTCAACTGATTTAAATCAGCTTATATTGTTAAACAGTTGAGCTAGCTTGAGCCTACTTTTGTTGACTTGACTGTACCCTGTCTAATAAAACCACCCCAGTTTGGGACAGGCTTCAGCTGATTTGACAGAGGAGAGACACCTAAAAGAGGCCATGGGACATTTACCTGTGTTTATTTTCCTCTGCTCCTGTTTCACTTAGGACAGAGGAATCTAGTGGAAATATCCCACAAGATTCATTGAGAAAGAAAAAGAAGCTGCAAACACATTTGAACAGAATTCTAACCATTAATACGTTTAAAGCAATGCTCTTTTTTGAGTGATTACTTTTTCTGGATTTGCCTGAAAATGGTCTTGATACAGTCACTTAAGTCCAACTCTAACAACTGCTGTTAAGTAATATGATTCAAGCAGTAGCTTGTGGAGATGTGTGTGTTTACAAGCACATTGTATTTTGTTTACAATTATCAAGGTTACTTTTATGTTTTGTGTGTGTTTATTTATGAAAGACAGAGCTAATTCTAAAGTTGGTGGTCATGTCTCCACTCCCTGTGGTGTAACATCTACTCAAGGTGAAAAAGCTGGAAACACTTCCAACTTGCTGAGATTTCTGCACATGTAGAATACTCAATACATCTCGGGCTTCTGAGACCTCCTACTTTTCATTAAGTTAGCTTGTATTTCTTGTATTTCAGCATGCCATCTCAGGTGTTTTTTCCCAGGAAACCTTTGTTCCAGATCATCTGACTGTTTCAGGAGCACTTGAACAAGAAGAAAAACACGACAGTCAATTAAAAACCAATTTTTTTTGCTCTGGTATCATTAATCAAATGCACAAGCAGTCCCTGCACTGACACCTGGCAGGGTTAATGTTTAAGACCTGTGGCAATTATAGCTCCCCTGAAAATCGCTTGGCCAGCAAGTCACATAAAAGCCTGTGATTATGAAGGAAATGGGAATTAGGAGAAAAAATTTGGGGAAACCAGTTGAAATACACTGGTAGCAAGGAAGGCAGAGAAAAATCTGACTGATTGGAGGTCCCCTGGGGAGAAGAAACAGGGTCTAGGGGTCACTCCTTCACTGAATTAGCAGTGTCTGTCATATGAAACCAAAATAAAGCAGGAACAGAAGTAAAAGATTTTCTGTAGAGAAATTGGACTCTGTTCTCTTGCACCTACGTCTCAGGGAGGCCAAGTGCTATTAGTGGGCTGATTTTTCACTGATCCTAATTCAGCCGTAATTCTTTTCTCTCAAATATCTCTTTCTTTGTGAAGAATATGATGCCCACAGGCTTGACACAGAGCTCTTTTTAGCAACGAGCAATGCAAAGATTACCCGCAGCCATTGTTTCCATGAGCCCCTTGTCCCATACATCCTCTGTTTTGTGTCTCTGCACTTCCCAAAAGTTTCTCAGCTAGAGTAAACACTGCTTTAATGAAAACTAAGCCTCTTGCGGTTAGAGCAGACTGCAGTGCATGTGCTTTCCCTCGCTGAAGAACATTAGCTGGGTGCTTTTTGTGCCAGATGCAATTGTACCTGCAGAAAAATAAATCTGGTAAGTAAACAGTAGTTTTTTAAATATCAGTTGCTAAAAAAGCATTAGCTCGGAACTACTGAAAAATCTCTTCATACCAACCATGGTGCCATAATCTCAGTTTTATAAGCTTAATTTAGTGTTAGGGAAATGCAGGGAGATAGTGACTGGCCTTGCTTCCTGCTTGGCCAAAGATGTGCTTCACCTGAAAGTACTTCTCTGCTGCAGCAGCTTGTTCTGGATCCACGAATGGTAATTTGTCACACGCCCCATGACAAACAGCTCGGCTGTCTCACAGGGCTGAAAAGTATAATTAGCCTCTGAGCTGTTGTTAAGTTATTTGGAATTGTGACATACTGCAAAAAGCAAGTAATGAATTTCAAATTGTGGGACCAATTCTTCGGTGATGGAGAAAACAATTCATGAAAATGCCAAGCCATAATGAATGAAACACTGAGAAAGCCCAGAGGCAGTGCCAAATTACTGTCAAATTCTGGAGTTTAGGTCCAAATCACTGTCATGCAGCTTCAGTGCTGCAGCTTCAGGGCTTTAAGCAACACAAACATTGGTAGAGCAGAAATTATCAAAAAACCCTCAAAAGACAACACAGGTATTTGAATAGGCAACAAAGTAAAAGAAGATTTAAAGTTCTTTTGGGGTCTTTCTTTTTTGCTCTTTCATACCTGTTTTTCATGATTTCTCTGTGTTTCATGAATTCCAAGTCCCTTAAAGTTTGAATTGAGTTTTACCGTAAAAGTGCCAGTACAGAAATGTATGGTCGTTGCCATTTATTTCTAGTGAAAAATCTTTGTTTTACAAAAAAATAAAATAAAAATTAGGTCAACCTGTGCAGTAAGCTAATATTTATGACTTTTTAATAAAAGTTAATGGTTGATCTTTTGTAGAGTATAACAATAACAATAATAATAGTATAACAGTAATAATAATACAACTTGTTAACTTTCTATAATATCATGCATGAATGTGTTTATAACGTTACAGCATACCAGATGTATCTAAGCATAATTGGTAATTATTGTTTATTAATTCTTATATATTGTTAGTTAAATCACCTATAATATTACTTTGGTTATTTTACTTCTTATTGCCATGTCTACAAACTCAGCCGAATTTTTGGCCAGTCTGAAATCTTTTTCATCACTGATAATTAATCTTTTAGCTCCAGGTTTTGTTAATACCTATGTTGGTTGAAATTAGATGTTCTGAGTGTGCCAGTTGCTGCCAATGAGTAATACTGACCAGATTTTAGAAAGTGGCAAACTTTTTAATGAGCAGACATCTCTTTTATATTAGCATTTTCCAGTATAGAACTGTACTTCAAACTTGGATACTCTCACAAAAAGAGTGATTACGGGAGAAATGGTTTGCTTCGACTACATATAATACACAATAAAAATTAGGATGGAAAGAAAAGACAGTCATGTAGTCTAAATGAAAATACATTTGAGATTTTCTGTTTCCCAAATGAAAATAATTATTCCTATAATTTGTAATAACTAAAATAGAGCCTATTTCATCAAAGTTCATTTTCATAAAACTCAGAATCACTGAGATATCAGAATAGCATTACTGTAAGAGATAATTCTAGAATAATTGCCAAGGTTGGAAGGGACCTTTCAGATGACCGAGTCCAATCGTCAACCCAACACTGAGAAAAACCCCCACTAAACCATACCTTCAAGCACTATGTCTACCCATCTTTTAAATACTGCCATGGATGATGACTCAACTGTGGTGGGCAGTCCTGTGTTCATGGTCTCTGTGTCTTTATGGCATTACTGTATGGTACCAATTCTGCAAAACTCGCAGTTCATGCTCAGCATTGTGTTCATTGAGGTCAGTGGATTGATGACTTGGTCAAAACAAGCATGTTCCTTACAACTGTATAAAGTCACTTTTAAATGATCAGGGAGAAAAGTGCTATAATTTCAAGCAGTGGAATGGTAGAGGCAGTAAGGAGGAACTTCTTTGTGGTTTTAGACATATGTTTATGAAATAAATGCTACTTTTGGAACAAAAATGAGTAAAGAGAGGGGGAAAGGAGGAAGATGGTCGGTCTGTACATATATGATAGGGTTTGTCAGGTCCTGAGTGAGGAAGGACCAGTTGACATCCTTCAGACTCCCAGAAGGAAAGACTCTGTCCCATGAGGTGATGAACCGGACAAGGAACAGAGCCTTCACCAGCTGGGGCAATCAAGGGAGGAAAAGGTAACAAAGTTACTGAGAAATATATCTGGGAAGCAGCCATGATGTAAAGGGATTTTCTGCCTTTTAAACATAGTTAATAGATTAAAAATAGTGCCCTGGTAATGCAATTGGTACTAAAATCCTCATGTTCCAACTGCAGAAATATATGAATGTTTATATATTATGAAAATATGTTGTATTATGCATGATGAAAAATATGAATCAATGTAGAAAGACATTTAAATTAACCCCAAACTGGCTATTTTCTTGTATATTGAAAACATCTGGTATAAAACAATGCCATATTCTGCATTTTGTGTATCTTAAAATGTAGGCTGTTTTTCACATTTCAACTGAATATCTTTCCAGTAAGCACAAGTTCATTCTGGAAAGAGGGTTGTTTGGATATTTTTTTCCCTTATCTGAACTGTTGCTAAAATAACATATGTAGACTTAGACAGCAGGTAAAATATTGTCAAAATATAGAAAGAGTAAACTATTTTGATCAAGATCTTTCTTTTTCTTAGTCTTCCATGTTCCAGTACCAATGCGTCAACTAATTTCAGGTATCACTTTATTAGGCAAAATATATATAGCAAACTGATAATGACAATGAAATAAAAATAACAAATTCTTTATATTAACTGAATTGAGGCCTCCGTGATTCAGTACTTAAGTATTGCTTCCAGTCTTTTATTTCCATGATATTTCTGCTGGAATCTTGTTTGCCTTTTCAAATGCATTGTTGAGCCTTGTGTTGATATCTATTCCAGATGTTTTTAAGTTTTGCTAATTTGTTTTCCATATGATACCTACTTACAGAACCATTTCACTTGTACTTATTGCAATTGTATCTGCTAGCTGCGTTCCCTTCTGGATGTAACATTTTTCTTCCATCAGGATAGGTTTTCCCACTGCTTCTGCTATTTATTTCTGTATTTCCATCATAGTGTCCAGGTGCATTTGAAGTCTGGTTCATGCGCCTGCAAGAGTTTACAGGTTGAGATTTGGAACTTGCAAGCAGGCTGGTGCGCTAGTCTGTATGAATAGTTTGTTGATTTTAGAAAACTAAATCAAAATTAGATCTCAGTTTAAGAAAAGAAATAACATAGGATTTACTTGTAGTAATCACATCTAATCTTGTCCATTATGCAACGAACACTTTAAATAATTCTGTACACAGTTAGTAGTATTTAAACATGCAGTTATACACTCATAAACTTTGCTGTACTGTACCCATGTGGTTGTACAAAATATCTGACTTTTTTCTGATATATTATAAAAAAGAAAATAAGAAAGTAGAATTACAATACCTGTCCAGATCCAAGCACTTTTATATTCTGGGGCTTTTTAACATCTGAACTTGGATGTGAATTCAAGTTTTGCATTACTGAGTCACCTTCAATGCCTGCTAATACATTTTTCTTGCTTTCCAGATCTATCTCTAGCTATTTGCAGCTTCTTCAGTTTCTTCTTTCGGCTTCTTTTTGCTCTGAACTTTGCTTTTCTTCTTTAGCATGCTTCTTTGTTAAGAGAGCTTCAGTTTCTAGAAAAGTCTAGAAAAGACAAGAGCATCAGTTCAGCCCAATCATTCTTGGCCTTTCTGGTGCTCTACAGAAAATGTTTCCAGTGAGGGGGTCACACAAGGTGAGTGGTCTAATCCTGGAATTTCAGAACACGCACAGCACTTCAAATTGGGCAGTGGAGGCTTAAATTTTTAGACATAGCTAGTTGAATTTATAGACATTTTGCAGGGAGATAAACATCAACTTGATTGACGATCTCTACCTGAAAAACTTGGAATAGATTTTATAGGTGATAGTAAAGGAACCTGCAGCCCTGGGGCTCAGTGCTGGGCTTCTCACAGTGCTGCCTCTGCTTGCTGAAGCACTGGGGACAGAGCAACTGGGGTAACTGGTTCAAGAGAAAGCCCAGTGACAAGAGCAAACAAAAATAAAGGAAGCTTTGCAAGATCAGGAGCTCCTGGCATTATTAATGGTCTACTGATAAAGTTATAGTGTCTACAAATCCTACTAATTCTTAATTTGCAAACTTTTTTTTTTAAACCTACCAAGGCATAGTGTAAGCCAGGTGAGGTTTGGTTTGGAATTTTTTTGTAATATAGATGCAAATGCTGTAGGCCATCTATGACTCTGTAAAATGTAAATAGTAAATCAATAGTTAGGCCACAGGGTTGGAATTATTTAGCCAATGTCAACAGAGAGAATGAAGCTACATTTCCTAACAACTGGGGATATTACACTCAGCATTCATGGAGAAATGTAAAATATATTTGAAAAGTTCTCGCGGTCGTGTCTAACTCAGTGCCAGTCTCACAGTCCCAACATCAAACCTGTGGTAATTCTGCAATAACCTTCTCCATCCCCACTACACCAGATCCAGCTAGCTTTGTAGGGCTTTGTGAGGAAGGACCTAAGGAGTCAGTAAGGCTGGTATAAGAAAATGAGAAATGATAAAACTTCTGCTTTCACCCCTTCTTGTGCCTGTCCCAGTCTCTCAGGTACAAAGGACATCTGTCGGGGCGGTAATGCAGGCAATGTATCAGGGAAAGGTAAAGTTGTTAATGTGAAAATTGGTCTTAAAGATAAAATTCTGTCGGAGAAACACATCTAGTAATTAACTTGAGCAGGCAGCAGTTTGGCACAACTCCGTGTGGTTTCCGCTTGCTGTGGTCTCTGCTAAAGAAAACTTCGCTGTAATTACAGGTTAAGCCAGTATGCAATGGAAATAGCACAAATAAAGCTACCTCTTTTTTTATCGTTTTGAACTCTGCTGGGTCCTGTTATCTGGTGCGCACACTAATCCTAAATGTATTGACATTCCTCTTCAGGAAATGAGTATAGTGAGGTAGTATAAAACTGTATTTTAAGGGGATATTGGGCTTTTTCAGCAGAACGGTATTAAGACTTAGTTGTGTATACATCTTCAGATGACATTTTGTGCGGCTTTCTAAAACAGAAACCATTATAAAAAAAAAAAAAAAACAACCAACAAACAGAAATTAAATCCTTAATAGAGGTAAGAAATTTAACTCTTTCTCTAGTGTAACTATTTTGGGAATATTTCCAGAAAGAAAATCTTTTGTTTCTTACTTTTTAAAGACTGTGCTCTCTATCACTGTTCTGTATGAATACCACCTGTGTGTTAAAAAGGTTTATTTGAAGAAAAAATTTTTTTCAAGTGCTGTTCTATATCTGGTTTGTGTCTTTACATCTCCTTCAGTGGTATTCTTAAGAACGAGCAATTGCAATTACTGGGTTACTCTACATGATATATTCTCATCAGGACATACAATGGGGCAGATATGGATGAACTGGTGCACCAATGCGTCCTCCTGGAACCACAGTGGGGCTCTGCACTGGGGGATCCCCCTGCGTAGCCATGATTTGCTTAAGAATTTGATATGGCAAATTCATGAAAACCTGGCATGTTGACTGGAAATGTTTATTAAAGTCGTGCTTCAGGAAGTGGGGTCTGTAATTGTCCGATACTTACCTTGTATTAACGATCTTCCTTGGTAGTTGTGCATTTTATATTCAAATGTGCCAAAAATAACAGAATTATCAAATTACATGTGGCTCTGCCACAAGTAGGGGATACTTGTGCCTGCCTAGTTTCATGTTTAGGCTCAGACACCGAGTAGAAAGTCTATTGAAGCAGCTCAAAGTTAGTTTGATCCAGTTTGCAAGAAAAAAATGTTTTAACCAAACATATCCATGTTATCCATTTTTAAACAAAATGAATTCCATTATCCAGCAAAGATTTATACAGATTCCTGTTTTTAAGATTTTAATGTGCTTAGATTTAAATTTTTTCATAAGCCCCTTCTTTATACATCCAATTCCTAAATCTTTATAAGACAGAAATAAAATCAGGTGCTGCGAATTTTTTCAAGTAGAAAAAATATGCGTTAAGAATAAGAGCAAACCCATATGTAATTCTGAAAATAAACTGGATACTTAACATTTTCAGTTATGTAATAATATTTTTATTATATGTAAATAATTGTAAAGTATTTGTAGAACAAATGAGATATCGAGTACTGATCAGGTTTTGTAACTACTAAAGAAAACAGTTCATTTCAGAGACTGCAAAACATTCATAAATGGGCTGGACATGGTCACAAATTGCTTTTCAGTTGTGATCAGCCTTCCTGAAGGAATTTGGACTTCCTAAAACTTCTAAAATTGAATTTGTATGCAAAATGTTCCTACGAACTTTTCAAATGCTCACAAATAATTGCACTTGGCAATGGCTCCTTTGAAAAAGGATTGCATTACCTTTTAGAAAAAATTGGTCGGAACTATGCAAACTTCTTGGTGAAACAAGTAATGGTCCTACAGAAGGTTCTGTTTCTTGAGAATCTCGGCCTTTTTTGCATTCAAACGTGTGATGTAGGTTTTCACTTCAGGTACCTCTCTGCAGCTAGCCCTTATAAAATTAATGACATATTTTTGATTTAGAGAAGTTTATAAATCACAAAGTAATTTCTATCACCACCTTTCAAATACTTCATTATATACTATTCTTTGGTGAGTTGTACTATATGGAATTACAAAAAATAACTCATTATCCACCTTTTCTCTGTTTTAAAGATTAGGTGACTCGTTTCATATTTACCTCACTGCTCTCAAAATAATATCCTCATGTATTGCAACATGTCAGATTATTCCACTCTGCTTCTCTCCTTTTTGTAACTTATTATGTGAATAAATGTAAAGGCTGTGAAATAACAGAATGGGATAAATATGCCCTCTGTTACTGTGCCATCTTTTAGGAGAGGACGGTTTGGTGGTGGGGGAGTTTGAGCAGAATGTCTTTCTTAGTGACCACTGGTGAGGCTGAAAACTGTCTACAAGGCATATTCCTCTAATAGATTGGCTTAAAATATACTAGATTAAGTGTTAAATAAGGTGGTATTAAATCCTTGCAATATATTTGCCGTATTGAAGACTGTATCCTGGTCTCTGGGGATTAAAAAATTCAGTGGCTTAAGCTAAAGACGTTTGGTAAATACACCCCATAAATTACACATGGGCTTTTGAGAATACTCCAGACTGTGCTGTGGGATACATGGCCAGGAGGAGATGGCCAACATGTGGCTTTTCCATTGCCTGTGGACCTCGGGAATGCTCTCAGGTATGTGTCTGAGGCTGGGGCTCCATCAGGCTGCAGGCATGTGCTGGCCTGGGAGCCATCCTAAGTTCTCCTTCTTCTGATTTTTCAGTCCTCACAGCTTTCTTTTTCCTGCCCTACTGTAGCAAAGGTAAAATCTGTCTTCCTTACCATGAATCCGGAGCGTGCATTTCTTCATAGGGACCACTTTGATTCTCTGCTGCCAACAGCTTGGTAGGTCTTTTCTATACTGAGTTGCATCATCAAGCACTGTGCCACCACCAGGCGCATCCAGGAATCAAGAAATTTTTAATATTGAATTTGGGAAAGCTTGCACTAATAAAGCAGTGTGTCATTTTCCCTCCCTCTCCTTTCTAATATAACTAAATTCAAATTAATGCTCTCAATTTACTATATGTTGGCATAACTTACATCATGGATAAATCTCATATTTCATTCAGTGTTGCGATCTGATATACATTGCCACATGCATGTGCTACACATTATGAATAAAGCTTTAAAAAGCCTCCTTTTATAGCTGTTTATGTTATGTGATTGAATTCTTGAAGAGAGAAAATTTGCCAGGACCAAAGGTTATTACTGGCTGTTCTGCAACTAATATTGCCTCAAACTCAAGCAATTAGACTTCACAAAATATGAACTGCTTAAGAAAATACACTTTTGAAAGTTGGGCTTGTAATGGAGTTTGATTTAATACATGCTACTGACATGGGGATTTTAATTAAAAGATAAAGAGAAAAATGGCTGCTCTGGTAAGATGGGAAACCAAGAGAGAACGTTCTGCAGCTGACCGGAATGGAGGTAATTTTGTAGTGAAATGCAATATAAAACCCTGAAGGGATGGGATGGATGACAGAGCGTGGATGTATTCTGAGTTGAACAGAAATGATTAACATAAAATTGTGGAAAATAACCTGTTTCATCATTGTATTGTCCCCTCCTAGGACAGCAGAAATGTTTTTTTCAGTGGATTACCTTTATTCTGTATAGCAAACCCTAGAGGTTCCATCTATGAGTGGTTGCCATGCATCAAGAAGCCCTAATTTCCATGCTTTATTACATGGCTGACAAAAAGAAGGTGAAAAAAATGGTGTGAGATTGTCCATAAGATTCTCACTCAACATTCTGCAAGCGTGTCCTAATCCAGACCTTTCAGCTTACACCAGCTGTATCTAAAATACAGGTCTATGAATACTTTATTCTTTTGATTTCTCTGGCCAAGCCTGGAAATTTAGGGCTGAGTTGGATCATCCTGAGTCACCATAAAATGAAATCAGCAAAACAAAAAACAAAATCAACAAAAAAACACCCCGAAACAAACCAATACAGTATGCTTAGTTCAAAAAATAACACATTCAATCAGATTATTTTTAAATTTTTATTTTTTATTTTAAATCAAATAAACTTAGTCTTGAAATGTGTTAAAACAAAAAGTAGTAGCTTAAGGTTTGGAAGGGTTTTGCTGGCTCCATCAGCACAAGCAGGAGGATATTCCCTCATTAAGGCATTCCATGTTGGCATTGGCATTTTTTAAATTATATTTTACCAATGCCACTTTATCATGTGATTCTCTCAGTCCTGTGGGATTTAATTTTCAGTCAGCAGTCACTGATAAACCAAGGCAGATGCAATATTTCTCATTCTTTACTTTTTTTTTCTGTGAATAACGAAATTTTGTCTTAGAAATAAATATTAGGGTAAGTGCTTTGAGCTCTACATTCTCTATTAGTTGGTAATTTAGCACAGCCAGATTAAATACAATTGCAATATAGTTGTACTTGTCTATGAATGTCTACTTATTGATTTACTGATCCAAACTTCTGTGTGGAAGTAGATTTCTCTGTATCCAGTTAGAAACAATACTATAAATGAATTTTCACATCTCAGAAAAGGCCCTCACATATTGATGAATATTTGTGATAAGTTCATAAGCAAAAAATACTGACAGGTTGGCTTTTTCTATGCATTTTTTATTCTTTGTTGGAAAAATACCATTCAAATGTAAGACAGCCTAATGGTTAATAAATGCTAATAAAGCTGTATATGCATACAGTAGTAGATATAAATGCTGACCTGGGGAGGAAAGCAATGGACCAAAAGCTACTAAAAATGCATGCGGCACTGATTAAAATTTAAAAGAGTGGCAGAAGTCTTAAGAGTAATGTAGCCAAAAGAAACTGTAAAATATCAAAGCAAGTCTTTTAGAAGCTTCTCAAAATTCTGTGCTATGACACATTTTGGAATTATTTTATTTTAGGGTTTTCAATCAAATATAGCTGTTTGAGAACCAAAAAGAGAATCATGTATATGCTGTTAAATAATATTGCTGTGAGATGTTTCTAGGAAAAGTTTTATTTACAATACCTGTCACAATTGCCTATGGAGATTGCCCATATAATGACAAAAAAATCTAGTTCACTTAAAGTATTTTAAAGTGTTTGACAGACACTTCCAAAAAATTGGAAGACAGAAAATAATGTGAATTACTTCACAGGAGGAAGGCCATAGAAAGCTTCAAGGTTTTTTTAATTTAGAATTCTAGTGAAGCATAAAAAATATAATTATTTTTATTTAGCTACATTTTCTAAACTGCATAATACACTCATTCTTCTAGATCTTAAAGTTGTCATTTTACAGTACAGTTCAGCACTGCAGTGGTAACATATTTTCCAAAGGTCAGTTTTCCAATTATAATCCAAAATTTGACGTTAATATTTTTTCTTATAGCCATGTTGTAACCGCATTCTGTTAATTTCATAAAGATACCATTTAGCTGAGGTAGGTGGTATTCTGGGCATAGGAACAGTCACCTAATGTCAACAGTAAGCAGTAACTGTAACTACTGACTTCCCATCATTTGCAAAAAAATATTTTCCCAAAAATTATAGCATGTAGAACTAGACAGCATCCAAGTCTCTCACTGGGAAATGACAGAGATTTTTCTTATTGCTGTATATACTTCAGATTGTTTTTAAGTCTCATTGGATTTTTCAGGCAACCTTACTTGCTCTTCACTTAATATCTGAGATATCTGCCAAGTCCTAAAAATTGAAGCTCATAGGAACTGTTTAGTATTTGTATCTATTTCTTTCACATCTTCCTCAACTAAAAAAATACCTTCAAATAGAGTCAAAATAGCTAATGTAAATATTGGAACTGGGATAAAATACAGTATTTTACTTCTTTACATAGTGCTGTTTTTCATTTTTGTATTTTCTTCACATTGCTTGCAATAAACTCATTATTTATACACTTTGGTATATTTAAATATAAGCTTCCACACTAAGTGTTCAAAACCACCAAGATGCAACTGCAGCCCCCATAGAAAATTCTGTAATTGGCTTTGGGATAAGGAAAAGCTTTTTTGTTCTCCTTGGTTTATATTTGGTTTTAAAGTGAGCACTATAAGATCCTGCTCTTTCACCTTCCCCTAAAGCACAGAAACTGAACCCAGCAGGCACAGTTTTGTTCCATGATAGAGCCAGCAAGTGTAGCCGACATCCCTGTCATCTAGACAAGGTGAAAGTTAGATTTACGTTAATAAAATTCATGTCATGTTTCCCTTGCTATAAATAAACAGGCAGTTTCGGATGCAGTTGCTCAAACCCATTCCAGCTGAAAGCCTCGCTTTCTTGCAAGCTTTTGGGGCGTTAAATTCAAATGTCCAAATATTTGCAGAAACAAATATTAAAGAGGGAAGGAGGCAGGTGGGAGGAGCCAACCATCTCCTGGAGAGGTGGAAAGCATCCTACTGTTTGGCATTCCTCAGCTCAGTTGTGTTAGTCACCAAAAAAAATCACCAAAGACCTTTAATTGCTTGGCTTACTTTTCCAGTTTTGAACCACTGATATTGGGGAGAAAGAATGAAGAATGATCGAGGGTGGAGAAAGTCTTAGGAATATTGGCTTTTTGGTCACTTGCTTATTGTAAGGACAGAAGGCTGCAGGAGAATTTATGAGCATTTGTTCTTCAGAGAAGAACCCCCCCAGCTCTGTGTACAAAAGCAGAATTTTCAAGAATGAAATATTTCAAAACAATTCAGTGCTGTCCTTTTGTTTGACCTTTACATGATTTCTTTTAATAATTTCAATAAATTTCAATAAATTCCAGGAGAAGGAATTGCTGTTTGGTAATCTCATATGATATTTCAGATGTGACTAGTGTGTGACAATGAAGGAAAAAAACCCCTGAATCTTGTCTAGTTATCCATTAGGTTGGGTACTGGATTTTTAAAGAAATGTATTTTTAATAACTACATAAACTCATATTTTTACAGTAATTGTTTTTTTAATACATATTCTACAGCTGTTTCTTGAAACAATTTTTAATTAAAAATGAATAGTTTCCTCTTTCCTTCTTATGTCTTGTGTCAAATTGGAGCAATAAAGACTCTGCATGG
The DNA here is from genome assembly GCA_033628505.1 of Tringa tobata. Classification (NCBI taxonomy): domain Eukaryota; kingdom Metazoa; phylum Chordata; class Aves; order Charadriiformes; family Scolopacidae; genus Tringa; species Tringa tobata. Next base: position 123,142 of record JAHREE010000213.1, read on the forward strand.
AAAATATGGCAAAATAAAATTATTCCACTGAAATCCCAAACTCATTTAAATTACTGAAAAGGCTCCAAATGAAAATGCTGCAGTCAGCGCTTCACCTTCTGATACTTTTTTTTTTATTTACATTTTTTGAATTCCTTTTCAAAGATATTCTGAAAAACCTGAGCATTACAGCTGCCAAAACATTTCCGAGATCTGAAAGCAAGCATAATCTTACAAAAAGCAAAACCTCTTCTGCGTTTCACCTACAAGAGGGTGATTTATTTCCTTGCTAATTAATAGGGTAGAAGTTGCTGGTGCAAGGGTTGAGCTGTGTGGGGTTGGTACCCGGAGGAGCGCCCCGATGTTTTCCCACATCCTGCGGCCACGGCGCTGCCCGGCAGCGTTCCAGCCAGCTCAGCCCCCCCATTCCCAGCAAAAACACTCAATGCAGCCAACGTGTGCCAAATTACGCCGTGCTTTTGTAGCGTACGGACAAATGTGTTTTTCTTCGAGACCACCAAACTCATTTTCACTCATGACTTGAACTAGGTTTGAACCCAGGCCTCCCGAAGGAAAGAAGGAATCTATTAACCCCCTCAGCCCCTGCTATATTTGATGTCAATGGCAGTGTATCCTCATAAACATACAAATATCCTACGTCTGACACGAGCAATGATGTGCTCCAGACAGTATTTTTCTGTGACATTTTATGTAAAATTGTAGTAAATACTAAAGGAATGAAGTGTCACCTCAACATCTGTTTTGCTTCTCAAATGGTTTCATTTCTCATTTAAATTGCAGGAAGGTACAGTTTCTTTTCAAGTAATATTTTAAGAAATATTAAAATTGCATTGAAATTTTAAACTCTTGTTCTCCATAGGCACTAACAAAGCTTCTTCCTGTGTGTTAACAACTTCTATACTGTATTTGGTAAACACATATTCGATTCAGCAGGCCAAATTCCATTTTCCACCATACTCTGTGTTTTCATTTACCCTACAGCAAAATGAATGTAAAAAGAAGTTACTAGCCTGAAATAGTAATTACTGGAACCAAGTACATCTGGTGCAGGAAAGGGATGTGGAATTCTTTCATCTGTGCAGTGCATGATAAATCATGCACATACATGCAGAAATCATAGATAAATAAATGAGCTCTTTTAAGAAAGAAACTGTGAATCGCATAGTGAAATCTTGAATATTAAATTTAAAAGCATTTCAGAAAAATAAGTCTGAATCAATACATGATGGTTACCAAAATTTTGAAAAGTAGTATAACCTATTTTTTGTAAGTCGGTCCTTCTTCACATTACGCAGTCATGCCCTTAAGTACAACTTGCATTTAATTTCTGCTGGGTATCCAGCTATGGCTTCCAAAAACTGTTAAGAAGATTTTTACAAAATAAATTACCAACTGCTTTCTGCATCGTTGATTTTCAGTCTTCCATGACTGTTAAATGCAATCCTGGGTAAATAAAGCTAAGAAAAGGAGAGCTTTCTTAAGGACCTGATTTTACACTTTCACTCTCAAAATCCTAGAGGTTTGTTTGTGAAACACAATTGAAAAGCTGTCACCTGCATTTTAATTTTAATTACTTCTTTCATGTGATATTATCCCAGCAGCTGTTATCAGGCAGCTCTGCTCCCTGAGATAATGTAACGATAGCAGTCAGAATTTCTGAAATGCTTGATGTTGCAAGAATTTGTGTTTAACACACAGTTTATGTGTGAGTATTTATTACACTCAGGAATTACATTTTTATCCACTAGGACATGCCCATTGCTTGAAACAGTGTGAGAGGAAGTAATTACTGCTGTCTTTACTTCTGGAGCTTAATGGCTCAAGGCTAAAATGAGATCTACATCTTCCTTGATGGAAGAAGTTCTTGTTCAATGCTTGCAATTTGACAGTGTTATTTTTGTTTTCCTTTTAGGTTATAGCCACATAACTGTGCATCTGATACCAGTGCAGGTTGTTCTGTGCCCTGATTTCATGCCTGGCTGGATGAAGGATGCATGTGAATTTGGTAGAGGTCTTCCTCCAGAGGTGGGAGTGGAGAGCCCTCCGCTTTCAAACCAAACCTGGCAGAAAATAACAGCTCCCAACAGAAAACCCGTCTCTTTTCAACCCTCTTTAATTAAGCTCTCAAGTAAGTCAGCTTGTGTTTGCCCTCTGCCCTTGCCGTTAGCCCTTCAGGCTGGTGTATATTTCTGATGCCCCCTTGGTGTTTCAGCCCTCTCCATTCAGACAGGCAGTGCCCACCTCTTGCTGGTCAATCTTGGTGCCAATCTCCACCATCTTCAAGAAAGATGATATTGATCCTAGAAAGGTATTGTGTTATCACTGAAAAAATTCGTTATGGTGTTGAATTTTGAATTCCTGACATAGTGCATTACGGGCTCCAACTGCAAAGCGGTTGTCGTGAAAATTGTCTGAGCGTAACTGCACAAAGAAAGCTAAATATATGCATGGAAATATTTTATTTGTCCCCAAAGTTGTGGATTGTAAAGATTTGCTGCTGGCTCAAAAAAAGGCCCACTGAGGTCTGCAGTGTTCAATCACTGCTAAGTGCTGGGGAGCATATGCAGCCCAGAAATTTCCATTGAAAAATTGTTTCACTATTCAAGTTCCTGAAGAAAAAGAATAAGAGAAATTCCTGAGGGCAGCTTGGTGAGGACTGACAAAGAGAAATGTTGTCAGGAAGATGTGTTCAAGATCAGTGTTAAGATTTTCAAGAACACTTTTTTGGTCTAACTGGACGGCAGCAAATAATAAGACAGTAAAGACTGGTTTATTTAATTTCTTAAATTTGCTAATTAAAACCAAATCACTTCATCTTCAGGCCATATCCACATGAAACCTCTCCAGTGTTCTTCCTGACCAGCTCAGCAGTCACCAGTGCTGCCAAAATGGCTAATTTGTGTTACCCAGTGTCAGTTTGCACCTAATAATTGCTAATTAATCAAGCATACATAGATATTGCTGATCAGGTAGGTTTGCAACTAGTCACTGTCAAACAGGCTTCTATACATAGCACACATTGAATAATAATAAGCAAAATAATTAAAAGAGATGTGTAGACGCTAAAGCAACATTTTGTTGGTGGCTGTTGTGTTAATGCTGCTTTATCTCACACCAGGTCATTTGCTCATGAGTTATATATACAAGGAGACCTGCATGTGTGTATGGGTTTGTGCCTGTAAATTGGTCACACATAAAGCAACCCTTATACAATTATAGGTTTTGGAGCATTTATTTCTTGACAAATGTAACAAACTTGGGTAATTATATCCCACGTGTCAGATAATTAGATAACCTGATAATTGTTGCTAGATAATTAGAAAATCTGATACATAGAATATTATAATAAGTATTATAGTAAATAGTATCATAAATAACACAGAAAATAATATTGAAATATAATAATAAACAATAAGAAACCGTACATTAAGTAGACAGCTCTTCAATATATTTAATTATGAGAGTTAAAATTTCAGGGAATATGAAATCTGAGCAGCGTTTTACACTTGAGCATGAGAAATGTAACTGGGGGTTTAGAAGCTCATCAGATAAAACCAATTAAAGAAACTGGACACTCAAGCAACTAAAGTAAAGCCACAGGGGCTGAGCAGGCACCTTGCAAAGGTAAAAGCATGCGATGGTGTCACAGCCAGGGAAGAAATGCCAACACTACGTTGAGAGATGGCTGGAGAGGGAAAGTCTCGCTCGTGGAGTGGCTTTGGCAGAGGCAATGCAGCAAGAGTAGCTGAGCTTTGTTTTGCTTTAACAGGCTGACAGTGGCTTTGCTAATTGCTTTTGGACAGAGAGTGACCTCCAGCACAGGCTGACGGCGTCTGTCACAGCTCTGCTAACCAACAGGAAACCTCAAGCAAACACAGGTGTGAATCCCAAATTGATTTCTTTGGCTTATTTCCTTCATAAGGGTTATCATGCTTATAAAAGCCAAATTATGTACTTTCCTTTGGCATTATTTGCTAATAAAGAATTATTTGGCTATTCCAAAGCATGTTATATGCAGCTTGAGGTAAGGGCTGGTGGTCTTCTCCTAGAAATTGTAAGGAGGGCAGGTATCTCTGAAAATTTCAATAGCTTTAAATTTTAGTCATTGATAAATGGTCCTATATGTCTTTTAAGTTTTATTAAAAATAAGCATTGTACTGTGTTCCTCCTTGGTGTATGAAAAGACATTGAAAAGTTTGAAGTCCTTTATAACCTGCCCTAGATTGAGACTACCTGTGTAGCTGTGAATAACACAGAAAATATCCTGCAAGAAGAGCAGGGGGGAAAATAAGTGTGTCTGTAGAAGTGTGTCTGTATTCCATTTTTAATGCTAAATGGAATAGTGCATTTAATATAGCCAAATTAATGATGAATATATGAATACATTGCAATAACTACTAATAAATCAATGTAATTAGTCACATTTATGAATAATATTAATAAACAATAAATAGATATCAGTAATTACAATAGCCACAAGTTTTAATTGAATGTGTCCATTGAACTGAAAGTTTTCTGTACATCGACAGTAGACGTCAAAGCCCTTACGAGAACAGACTTTGTTGTCCTCTACAGAGCACATCTGGCTCTTTTTGTGCAAAATCGGCACCTTTGCAGCCGAATGTTCTCAAGTGTGTTTCGGTACGGTGCTAAGAACCACAATGCAGAGGAAAGCAACTGGGATCTTACGCCTTTACAGATTCTGCCAATTAGCATATTGCCGTATGGCTACAGATGTCATAGAAACATCCTATGTTTTCATTTCATTGCCAAAAAGCATAGTACACAGATAACCAGCATGGCCAAATTCAGCTGAGAATCGCAAACCTGGCCTTCGAGTGGACACGTGAAAAATATTGTATGTTTTCTCCCCCGAAATAACTACCAAGAAAAGCTATTTCCGTTGCACAGAGGTGTGGATCAATATTAGCATTGTGATTTTAATAAATACAGAATAATAAGAAACACAGGGTAATGTTGCACAGCAGCATCACCCAGCAATGCATCAATGTACATTTGGCTTATTTTTGTCAACATTGTCTTGCACATTTTCTCCTGTGAGCTCAACTGGACCAGCCTGGCAGATTTCTAGGCCACCAAAACTTTGTCTGTATAGCCTGGATTGGACTGATGGGCAAGTTTCCGTTCAGTCTGCAGAGAACAGCAAAGCAAATTACTGCCAACAGCTTTCTTTGTAGGGCACCAACTCGCAAAGGAGCTTTCAAAGTCTTGCTAAAACCTTCTCTTCGTCCACTGGCTTGATGCTAATAGACAGGAGAATATCTGTAACTAATAATCCCCTCATTTGGAAATTCATCAGATTCCACAGACATAAATTTGTGCCCGTTGTGAAAGAATAATTCATTTGGATTTCCTTCATGGCTGAAAATGAGTCCTTGATTACTGTTCTGGAAGTAACCTGGGAAGTAAAGGCTGCTCCAGCCATTACTGGAGTCATCAGCTGCAGTAATAGCATAATCGCAGCCTGCTGGTAGCGTTTCCGAGGGCTTTGCTCATGTCCATCCCCATCTGTTTTCCCTGCCAGCTGAATTCCAATGAATACCACTAAGCTACAAAACAGAAACACAGGCCCCGTAATTACAGATAGTATTGATTTTATGCATCTAACAATTTCTTCATAAGATAAAATAACAACAGACCTGTGTGTCTGGAAAGAATGTGCATTGTTAAATGCCCTCCCTTCCATTCAAGATGTTTGATTCATTTCAAATCAATGATTTTTAGGTTTGCATGGTCACAGGTGCCTTGACTGAAGTCGGTTGTCCATGCAGTGACAGATTCACCAGGCTGCTCCATGATCTGTAAAATTCTCCATGTCCTCTGGGAAATTGTGGAGCATTGTGGGGGAATGGAGGAGTCCATTTGGGCCCCTGAAATCAAGCCTGCCATACCCTTCAACATTGTTTGCCAAAGCAATCTGAAGCAAGTTCTGCAAACTCGGTAGAGATGCAATAACAGTAAAATTATTTTATGTCAGACTGTTATAAAATCATCCCATGAGAATGATTTTCTGGTCCTACTGGCTGCTGATATATTTGAACTTGTGGCTTGAAGATGAAAAACTCTGTATCTTATGAATTGTTTGAGTAGTTGAAAATCTTGGGGATTGATTGGGGGTTTGTTTGTTTTAATTGGGAGAATTATAAACAGGTTTAGTTCTAGTAGCGTTTGGAGGAAGTTTAACACATTAAACCCGGAATAATTTCTCAATTGATTTAGTGATAGTCATTCCATTTATCCATAAGATTGTTGAATATCAATGGAAATACCATACAACATTGGCTACTACACGTGTGTCACGGTGTTGAATAAACTTTATGCATAGTTTACTTCCAATAAAAATAAAATATAAAAATTAATTTCTTTGTTGAAGTTAAAAACTTTAGCTGGAATGGCAATTGCTTGAGTTGACAACATGTTGGTTTTTTAAAAAATCAGCAAAAACTCTCCAGAAATCTCCAGGGGAGAGGTAATTACCTCTGACAATGTTACAAACGGTGGGGTGGGATGGGTGGGGAGGTGCACTGTTCAGTCTCAGTTTTCTTAATTATAACGAACAATATGTTGCCACCAAGCTCCGTGGAGCCTGGTAACCTGTGAGGGCTGCAAGCAACTCAAAAATCAAGCCTGGAAATAATTTCTATGATTCTGTGTTAGATTCTGGGACCTAATTTCAGATCTAAAATCATGAAACATGATTTCTACACTCTGAGGGCAAAAAGCAGACATATAAATATAGAAGGATTTTGAGACAGAGGTGGGAGACGGAAGTTGTCCTTATGTTTGTGTCTTGCTATATTTTTTTTGCGATACTTCTACAGTGATGGTCCATATTTTAAGAGTCTCATCCAAAGCCAGATGCAGTTCTCCCAAAACCACAAGATTTCATCTGCGATAAATCACTGAAATTCCATTTAGCCAATGAAGTTCTCCATTTGCTGACATTCTGGCCCACAAAAAAAAAGTCTGCAAATGAGTTATGTGGTTCCACCAGGGAATAGGAGCTGGACCCTTTACAGTAGCATGCTGGGGTGTGTCTTGGTTGCATTTGTTGCTCATTTCACAGGAAAAGTGCTGATTAAAATTATTGAATTATGTTAATGTAGTCTTGGCTGAGCACCATAAGCCTATTGTAGAAAACACTGTTGAACTACAAAACAAAAAGAAAGCTTCCTTGTTGGTGGTTCTTGTTGCTAAACAAGCAAACAGTGAATTGATATTGATATTATTATCAGTGATTTATGTTGTTCAGGCACTAAAGCCTGACCTTGACTATGAGTTGGCTGAAAAAATGCATGGTAGGGGGCGAAATATGTATTAATTTTTAGAAATCTTTGTTTGATATGTCTTTCCTTTGTCCCCAGACAACTAGGGTTTCTTTGCTTCGGTAGCTTAAAGATGGATTTAATGCTGAAAATTGTGTGCTGGAGGGGCAGGGCATGAGGATGGGTTCACATGAAGCGGTGTCTGTTTTCCCCAAAAGGTCTTCCCCATTGGAGACAGGCAGGATGCAGGTTGGTGTGACAAAGCAGGTAGTGGTGGTCCCCGAACTGGTTTGTGCTGACAAGGGTCATGGAAACAGGAGGCTGGTCTGGAGTGCATTCTTCCTCCCCCTCTCTCCCACTTCTCCCATAAAAAGTATCTTAAATGGATAGTGTCACTTGTCCTGGGTGTGTAAATAATGCAAGTACAGAAAGTGTTGTCCCTGTTTCCAGTAGATTAGCTGTAAACGGGTGTCTCGCACCTTGTTTACTAACTTGGAGTGGTCTTGTCAGGATCAGCAAGGATTTTGTGGACTACATCAAATTAAATTGTTTGGTTCAATTGGCTTTGCTAAAACTGTGCTTTCATTCATGCATATAATATATCTGACATTACCAAACCGTTTGTATTTGGAGTTAATGTTATCGATGCCTATATGAACATTGAGACCACTTCAGTTAAACCAGTGAGAATAATAACATTTAACTTAAAAAAATGTTATGAGAGCTATAGTTTTTGGTTGCTTTTTCTAACAATAAATAAAAAGTCCTTCATTACCCATGCAGCACTAAAAACAATTGATTGGCTTTTAGTCACCACCATATGCTTTTTTCCTTAGCAAAGGGCAGTAGGAAATTATTGCATTACACAAGTGGAATTTAAAATGTTGCTGATGTACTTAAGGATGCTCTTTCCTGAGAAGAATCATTATGTATGATCATGCTCTTTAAAAATGTGATTACAACAGTTGAGCAGATGGTAGACACTTGGGGTCAGCTCTAAGGAGATGTGTATTTACAGTGTATTAATAATGGTTTAAACTTTCTTATAAATAGATGTTGATTAATTTTAAATCCATTTGTAGAAACCTAGCATTGCCAGACTATTTCCTGAAACCACAATACAAAGTATGATAAACACCATCCGTTAATCCAGACTAATGTACTCCACACGTTAAAAAAATTCACTAAAAGGATTAATGTAATTTTTCAAACATGAAAAAAACCAGATTGTATATTTCATATGTGCTTTGTGTGTTGAATTTTTGACAGTCAACTCTTTTTGCTGATAGAATTATGTGTTTTTATCCTTTGCTGTAACATACTTTCAAATAATTTATATTTAATTTTATATTCTGTTTGGGATTTCTTTTTCACTTTGTCACACAGCTATTTCATACCATTGAGTGGAAAACAGATTAATCCAATCAGGTGAAACAGCAGGAGGGAAATTTAGGAAAAGCCTCTTTTAAATGCAGGCTGACATAATTTTGCTGGAAAGAAAAAGCATTAAGCAGTGATTCTTAACCTTCAGCATGTTTTGACCCTGTATTCTGGGTTTGGACCCTATAATCATACAGGGCCTTTCTACAATCCTGACACCTGCTTGGAATCCCCAACCTAAAAGTCTTTGGGCTGAAATCTTGATCAGTTCATGTCAATAAGAGTTTGGTCATGCTTTCGCGGCAGGGAAGAGGCACACATAAACATAGATACTTATGTAGTTCGCATATAGTATGTAAATACTCAGAGATGTATACATGTTTGTAAGTCTGCGTATGCAGCCTGCAACCAAGCAAATGCAGGAGCACGTGCTCAGTGACTTTAAATAACTTTCTGAAAGTTAAGAGCAACCAGATTGAAAACTCAAACAACAGCTGATGCCACTTCACAACCAAGAAAAATACGAACCCCAAATATAGGTTTACAACAGGGTCATCTTATTTTCTTCATAAAAGCTTATTTAAGAGAGATACTCCTTGTAGTAACAAATGTTAAACATTGGAGAATTCATAGGCCAAAAGGAAAAACAAAGTTGATCTCAAATTGCTATGAGTCAGTTATCAGTCATGAAATTTCATGGATGGAGTAACATGCTTTAATATTGGAGTTAGAGGGTGAAGAATTGACATTGAGCTTGACCTGCATCTACAAACTTTTGTGTGTAATTTTTTTTTGCATAAAAATGTATAATTCCAGTAACTTTTTCTTCATAGAGTTCCATTCCTTGTCATTGTTTATCTGTTTCAGAAGGATAAAGCCTAGAAATTGCCTTTAGAGCAGTAAATGTAGGAACTACAGATTTTGGTATAAGCTGTTTTGACAAGGGCCATAGAGCTGAGGCAGCCTTACTTTTAAGCAGCAAGAAAATTACTCTTTTTCATGTTTGGTTGAAGTCTGGTTAATTGTGGACTTGATTTAATGTTCCAAACTCACATGTAAAATTTGACTCTATGTCTGTCCTCCTAGTGAAATGGATAGAACCTAAGGATAAGGGAAAGTTCAGAATGTGTGTAAATATCACGACATAGTCCAAAGAAAGCAGTCACAGGTGCCAAAAAAAGTCTGAGAGAGACAGAAAGATTGAACCTTTGTCATCGTGAAGCTATTGCTTTTACACTGTCCCAATCAGTAAAGCATCTGAAGGCACATTTTTAAATCCCACTGCACTTAAAAACATGCTTAATTCAAATAGGCTGGATTTCAGATTATGCTTATGTCCTTTTGCTGTGTTGGCACAAAGGAATGACTCTGATATTCTTCCGAGGTGACCTCATCTTTCTGCCCATGTCCACTCTGTTTTTCAGCTCAGGATGCTTTAACTTTCTACTCTGATCTTCGTCTTCCATTTCTATATACTTATGCATACTCTTTTTGGGTGGGTAATGTAACTCATGAGAATTTGAATGCTTTGAACAAATTGCCAGTCTGATGTGAATAAATCCCAACTCTTTTCAAATTCTGACAATCTTTGCACCCTGCACCTCAAAAAATTAATGGTCTCTATACCTTGTAATGTAGCTGTACTTCCTAAAGCACAATTGTATAAGATCTACAAAAGTTGTACAATGCTCCAGTATTTCCCCTTATATCTTAGCAGGATTTTTTTACTAATTTCAGTGCCACCAATGACACTTCACTGCTGTACTCACGCTTTGCTGGTGTAACAGCCTTTCCCCTGTCTATCTGTTCACTACCCACTTGTCCTCTCCAAAAATGTTTTCCCACATTGTTGCCGAAAATTTCCTTCTGGTTTCTGGCCATTGCTCTTTTTTCTGCTTTATCATTTGTGTCTATAAGGGAGAATGTTCCAGCTGACCAGCTTCTGAGGACAGCTTCCTTCATCGGTGAGCGATTTGGGTCAGACAACAGGGACACCCAGTACCTTCGAAGTACAATCAAGGTCTTCAAAATTATTTTTCAAATTGGGAAAATTGAACTCCTCTTGTCCAATTATCATCGAAATTGTTCTTTGTATTCAGTCTTTTAAAAGTTTCTCCAACTTGGGAGCTAGAACTGTGAATTGCCTTGCACATCCAATAAATGCCTTTTGCCATACTGGCTTTAAATATCATATATATGAACACTTTGTGATATATGCAAGAGAAGGACAGCTTTGGTTTCATTCCCAGTCATACCATGTGTAAATATGGAGAGTTCCTATTTATCCAAATATACTATTTCCTAATACTCCTAAATTCCTTTTTCCCCCAACCCTGTGCTTACTTAGCCGTCCAAATTTTGGGTTTTTTAAAAAACTGTAAAAACTGTATTTAACTTATACATAGAACTCACTGGCCTAATCCTTTTAGACTGAATTTGAGTAGATAAGTCGGAGGTCGATTTTTCAGTCCTTAACAAGCCTAAGTCAATTTTAAACTTAAAAATATTCATATCCAGTTAAATATTTTCTGAAATACTTAGAATGGTATTAGCAGCTCTGGAAATGCCTTGTTTTGAGTGCTTTCTGAATGTTTTGCCTGAAGTGATTCTATTCCTTCTTTCAAACCAATTACTGATTACAATTCTGGCCTTTCTGTTTGATTTATCAACTGACACACTAAAGTACGTTCCAATACTTTAATTTCCCCAGCATGTTTTGCTGTTCTGTGCAGTATCTTCATTATTGCTTGATATTCCCAAGTTCATTACTACATAGACCAGCTATGTTAAAACAGTGTGTTTGTATTTTTGGAAGCAAAGAAAAAAAAGCATCAAGTACATTAGTGAAATGCTTCATGGTGACCTCTGTTATGCTTCTTTTGGTTCCATTAAAACTGCTCGTGTATAGTAAGTGTCATAATCATAGGATAAGTGGCAGTCTGTGGCAGCCCGGAGTATGCTTGATGCTAAAGAAATTAATTTGCAGGTGTCCTTGAACCCTGACTGCTTATTGCTGATGGTGCTAAGTAGTCCTTGACTGAAGTGTCCATCTATTGTTCATGGCTATAACGTCGATGTTCCAGCAGTGCGTAGGAGCACTTACTCTTGCTCTCTTAATGCAAGATGGTAGCAAGAGCGTGAGAAGTTTCAGCAGTTCGCATCTGCTGCAGTAAAAAGGAAATGTTTGACTTTCTGCCCAGCACTGCTAAATACAGAAACTTGGAAAATAGGAGTGTAAAAATACCCTTTCCCTTGAAAATGCTCTGTGATGCTATTTCCCAGGAAACATGGGTTGGTTTTTGGTTTTAATAACATGGAGATGGGAATTTTTTTGGTGCTAAAATATACGTGTGTTTGAATTAATTGCTTAATTTAGTCAGATGTAAATTGTAACTAGGAAGTGCAAAGACTTGGGTAACTTCCCAGAGATCCAGCAATTAAGAAAGTGACATAAAGGTACTTTGATCTCAGTTTGTGTTCCCCATTTTCTTACCTCAAAAGAATTTGGTGAATGCATCTTTCTAGAACTTTTAAAGCTGAATATTATACATATCCTAAGTAAATACCTTATGCTGTTTAATACAGTATGCAAAAATTACGTTTCCATGGACTTAGACCTCAGTTCAGCAAAACACTTGGGTTCCTGTTTAACTTTATTTGCATGATAAAATCCTATCTCTATCAAATAAAGAGTGTAAGACATATTGAGGGAAGGCACAGTGACTCAATTACATGTCTGACTCAATTCTGCATTTCAACTGAAGTTATTAAACTTTACTAAAATATTTCAGCAAAGTTATTGAAACATTTAATTAATTTTGAATATTTGTGAGTCACCCTCTAGTCGCATGCTGTAATGCTAGGTGAGTGTGGTAGTCTGGTGTGACCCACACCACCCGTCACCAGCAAAGGCCAATAAATTCCCTGTAAGCATGGTGGAAATGCCACAGTCCGGGTAAAGGGCAACTGAGAATGACTTGAACCACTCAGCTCATGCCCATGCACCAGGTTTTTGTGTCTTTTGCTTTCTAATCCTGTTCAAACCCTGTAGGTACATATAATTTTTTTGAAGGGCTCAGTCTGCTCACAGCTATTCAACATGTGGTAGAGGTGATGGCTGCACTCTGTGTTTGGGGATGGGGTTAGAACCCTGGCACAAAGCTCCACGGGGTTATACAGGAGTTTTTGTCTGTATTTCTTTGAGCCTCAAAACCAAGTCAGGACACTTATAGCATTTATCCATTTCTCATTTCTGAAGATCTGAGCTCATATTGGTCACAAAATCTTTTGATTTGGTTCCTGTGCATTGTGGGTGTGTTTGAAAACCTCTGATATGGTAGAACCGATCATCTTTATTGGGAGGGTCTATGAACGGGGATAGTAATACCATGGGTCTGGAAAGCCAATGGACTATGAGTAGCATCTCCCCCTGTCTAATGCCTGACAGTTTGGTACTACCTTTGTTTTTTATAGCAAATAATCTGTGGCAGAATAAAGTTGGTGGCTACCTGGTACTATACACACATACTATAAATAGCGCAGATCTTTTAGTTGCTCACTAGTAATTTCCTGCACGGTGGATGCAGCGCTCGGATGAAACTAAGGCACGTAAATCTGACTCTGGTCACTCACTTTATTAGGATAGGAAAAATCCTGAGTATGTTGCAGCAGAAGTTCAGCCTAATGCAAGTAGCAGCTGAAAATGTTCTTTAAATCCCAGAGAGATTTGGCTTTTTGAACAATTTTGGCGGGATCAGAGCACTATGTAGTCTGAAAGCAAAGGCAAAGTATATGAGTGCCTTCATTGTTGGCCCAGATGGCATGACTTAATTAAATAAAATATCTGTGCTGCTTATGTGTTGATGTCTGACAGTAGCCCTGAGCCAGGCTTGCAAATAACTGTGGTTTGCTAACGTGTGGCTTTTCAAACAAAATCTGTATTAGCGCTCATGAACCGTGAGCAGTAATGTGGCCTGGGCTTGGGGCACAAGCTGGGTACTGAGCGGCAAACAGAGCGAGGCTTGAAGGAGGAATTCAGCAGCCTTTCGGAAACGGTACATTTGGGATGGAATGTACTTACCCTGAAATCCTAGAAATCAGCCTGACGAAAAAAAAAAATAAATTAGCATCTTTGGTAATTGTTTTTAACTTCTTTCAGGTGTACTGAGACCTTGGTCGCCAGCTGTTCTGCTTCAGTGGGGAGCACAGAATGGAGAGGAGAAGGGTGGGAAGAAGCTGACCTTGCTCTCCAGCAGTCTGGGTACTCAGGTGAGCAGGTGGGGAGGGTCCAAAGGTGGCACCAAGTCACCCTTCCACCTCTGGGCACCATGATCATCTTAGACTCCTGTTTTCACTGTGCCATCACAGCTCCCAGCAGGACACTGCTGTCCCTCAGAGAAAGCAATCCAGCCTCCTTTGTGTCTGGGGTTGCTGTGGGACTGCTACAAGTTCCTCACTGAGGACTGCTGAGGAAATTGCTCCGCTCTACAGCAATAAGATGTCTTCTTCCCTACAGTGGCATTCCTCCTCTCTGTGGCCTCTGCTCACAACCAGAATTTGGGGTAAGGATACCGAGGGAAGCAGCGACTTGAGACTGCCAAAGTGTTGGTGTTTTTCCCTCCATTCCCCTAAAGTATGGTAAATATCAAGGTTCCATTTTCAGCTGTGATGTGTGAAGTTACTGTGAAAAGATGCTGTCTGAGGAGCAAAAACAGACAGCGTATTCATGTCTAGACTAAAGCATGTGCAAGTTTCCAGGTCGGAAAAAAGGTCCAAAGAAAAGGGCTGAAAGAAGACTAAGTAGAAGTTACCCCTGCCACCTGCAGGTGACTGAGAACGTGAATGACGCAGCCAGAGCAGGAGGAGGTGGGAAGAATTTAATGGGGGGCAGGTAGAAGAATGGGCAGATGAAGTGAGTCACCACTGACAGCAACTGGGATCCATCTGTGATTGCTGGAGAGGCTTTTTTTTGTACAGACCAATCATAACTATATTTTTCTTAGAGAAAATAATTTTAGGTAATAAATGGAATTATAATCTTGAGTTGTTAGAGATACATTGGCTGTTACTTGACTAGCTTTTGGCTTTGCAGATAAGTTTTGTATCAGGCACACATCTTTGCAATCAAAAGTTGTGGAAAAAGAAGCCCTTTACATTCAGTTTGGCACTTTCCACATTTTGGTTTCCTTCATATGAACTCCAAGAAAGGCTTTATCTTTCAATTCTGTCTGCAAAACTGAAACTTGGCCTGTCAGTGTTTTGGATGTATCCTTGCAAACTGAAGCATAAGTGTATTCGTGGTTCAGAATGGATCTTCTTGCTAATGGATCTGACCTAACCACTTCTAATATTTGCCAGGTGGTTTTCCATATCTCTTGGGGAATACGTGTAGGGAGATATCAGACCCACCCAAACCAAGTCAAAAGCCTAAAACTACTCTTTCAATGAAAGCAAGCAAATTTAAAATGTTGATTCAAGGGCACCCTTAAGGGATGTGTCTGAATTCTGATTCCTACTTAAAAATTGTACAAATCCTGCATTAAGCAGCGATGATTGCCATCACACCATCTGGAAACTGAGACATTATTCTTTGGTACTCTAGCATTTGTATCACTTCTAAAGAATATTGAAAAATCTAGAACATTTCATCCTACTGTACATTTCCTTTTTAACTACTAATGCCATTTTATTGAGACAAATAAATTAATAGCTAGTCATATTTTGCAATTGATAAAAATATAATGCAGCAAATCTTCAGCTGGGAAAGAAAACAGCATTTGTGATGGGTTTTTCTGCTCGCTTTCTAGCTTTGCCCATTTTCAGTGAGAGTGACTTAGATTGCAGTCTCTCATCCGGTAAAGCCTGGAAACACGTACCGAGCTTAACATGTTTGCCTAAGTTGCATTTACTCAACTATAATTTAACCCTAGACTTAAAGGACTGATAAAGGGTGGGTTTTTTTTAAACAATATACTTCTAACCTTAGAATCAATTAAGGAAGAAATGGGTTATGCTTCAGTGCTCAAACTATGCGGATTAAAAAGAAATTCTGACACAGAGGAAAGCACACAAGTGAAGGCTGCCCCGAGGCACCCTTAATGTAAAAGCTGACAAGTCAATGCATACTTTCTTGCTTACTAATTTACTTCTTTCTGATGAAAAAGATCATGGCAACTCCCTCATCACACAGCACACATGGATAATCTTGTGGGTAAAATAAAATATGTCTTGCCCTCCTGCACTTTTTCTCAACTCTGGTTCCTGAAAAATTGAGTAATGAAGTGTTTTATAGCAGTGCATATCTCCGCATTGTTAGTTAATGGCAATATTGAAGAGGTAGTGCGAGTATCCTGTAGTAATGTGTACTATATATAAGGACATACTACACTGAAGATGTAACAGTAGCATCTCTAAATAACCTGTAAATAATTACAATAGGGTCTGTACATACAAGTACATACAGCTGAGTTGGTTTACTTTTCTCTGTACAAACTCAGTCCCTGACATTCTTTTCTGACTAGTCCAACTACAACATTCTGTTTTACTCTAGTCCCAGTAATATTAAAAGCTGTTGAAAGGAGAACATCAGTGGGGTTTTACGTGGATTGGTAGCCACTTATTCTTCCATTTAAGTATGTAGATAGTATTACTCCGATCATTTTGAAAGTTAGAGAGAAAATAAATAGCCGAAATAATGAAAGTAGATTGCTAGCAGAAAATCCCTGTGCATTACGGATTCACAGATTCACGGATTTGACAGAGTTGGAAGGGACCTCTAGAGATCATCTAAGCCAACTCCCCTGTTAAGCAGGCTTGCCTAGAGCACATCACTCAGGACTGCATCAAGGTGGGTCTTGAAAATCTCCAGAGAAGGGGACTCCATGACCTCTCTCAGCAGCCTGTTCCAGTGCTCTGTCACCCTCACCGTAAAGAAGTTCTTCCTCATATTTGAGTGGAACTTCCTATGTTCCAGCTTATGCCTGTTGCCCCTCGTCCTGTCACTGGAAACCACTGAAAAGAGTCCGGCACTATTTTCCTTCAACCCACCCTTTAGGAACTTGTAAACATAGATGAGGTGTCCCCTCAGTCTTCTCTTCTGAGGCTAAAGAGCCCCAGCCCTCTCAGCCTTTCCTCATCAGGGAGGTGCTCCAATCCCTCCATCATTTTGGTTGCCCTACATTGGACTCTCTCCAGCAGTTCCCTGTCTCTCTTGAGCTGGGGAGCCCAGAACTGGACGCAGTATTCCAGTTGTGGCCTCACCAGTGCAGAGCAGAGGGGGAGAATGACCTCCCTCGACCTGCTGGCCACAATTCTCCCTATGCAGACCAGGATTCCATTGGCCCTCTTGGCGACAAGGGCACATTGCTGGCTCATGGAGAGCCTGCCATCCACCAGGACCCCCAGATCCTTTTCCTCAGTAGTACTTTCCAGAAGATCCACCCCTAACCTATATTTGTGCCTGGGGTTCTTCCTCCCCAGGTGCATGACCTTACATTTGCCCTTGTTGAACCTCATTAGGTTCTTCTCTGCCCACCTCTCCAGTCTGTCCAGGTCACGCTGGATGGCAGCACAGCCCTCTGGAGTGTCGGCCAGCCCTCCCAGTTTGGTATCATCAGCGAACTTGCTGACGATACACTCAGTCCCCTCCTCCAGGTCATTGATGAATACGTTGAACAGGACTGGGCCAAGTATTGACCCCTGGGGGACACTGCTGGTTACAGCCTTCAACTTGGCCCTGCTCCATTAATGACAACCCTCTGAGTTCCCTCACACAGCCAGTTCTCAATCCACCTCACTGCTCCCTCATCTAGCCCACACTTCCTTAATTTTCTAATGAGGATGTTGTAGGAGACAGTGTCAAAAGCCTTGCTGAAGTCAAGGTAGATGACATCTGCTGCTCTCCCCTCATCCAGCCATCTAGTTATAACATCATAGAAGGCTATTGGATTGGTCGAGCATGATTTACCCTTGGCAAATCCGTGTTGACCACTTCCAATAACTTCTTCGTCTTCAATATGTTTGAAGACAACATCCAGAACAAGTCGTTCCATTATTTTTCCAGGGACACAGGTGAGACTAATTGGCCTGTAGTTCCCTGGGTTCTCCTTCTTGCCCCTTTTGTAGACTGGAGTGATATTTGCCTTCCTCCAGTCCTCAGGCACTTCTCCTGTTCTCCAAGATCTCTCATAAAGGATGGAGAGTGGCTCAGCGATAACATCTGCCAGCTCTCTCAGCATTCGTGGGTGCCTCCCATCAGGGCCCATAGACTTATGGATGTTTAGTTTGGCCAAGTGGTCTCTAACCCAATCCTCCCCAACAGAGGGAAAGTCTTCCTCGCTACTGACCATCCCCCTTATTTCCAGGGTCTGGGATTCATGAGGGGCAGCCTTGGCAGTGAAGACCGAAGCAAGGAAGGCATTACATTTTATATTATTGAATTTGTAATGTAATATTGCCTAATCCAGCTGAGCCAGAATAGTACCTTGTTCTGCTATGCGTCTTTGACTATAATTCTAACACTGTCATAGCTCTTAGTGTCTCCTAAGGAAGAATGAGCAAGATACTCTGAGACTGCTCGGGGCATATTTTGCAGGGAAAAACCTGCTGGCATCAGATGCAGGGCATCAGGGTACCAGGAGGCACTTGTCCACTTCTTCTTCAGACCAGAGCATTTCTAAAACAATTTTCAGCAAAGATTTTGCAGTCTGGAAACCCAGTCTCTGAACACATAAAATGGTTTTCTTTTTTCTTTTTTTTTTTTTTTTTTCTCCTTTTTTGTTTTTTCTGAGATCTCAGTGTAGTACAGGTCTTTTTCTTTAAGTATGGAGTGGTAAAGACTGGCTTCCAAAATCACTGAGCTGCTGTTTCATGCACAGTAATCTCCAGAGGTTTGTCTGCAAAAAGGTAGATTTCATCATGCTTCTGAGGCCCTTTGTTCACGACACTGAGCTACACAGGTCTTCAAGCATTCAGGAAGTGAGGGCAGGTGTTACACTGCATGTAACTAGTAATGACAGAGTTTGGGAAGTGACAGAGGTTTGGGCTTTTTTGCCTGGTCAGTTGCTACCTAGTAAGAAATATTGAAATGAAGCCCAACATTAGCTAGAAGTTTATTGTAGAAGAGTAGTGATGGGCAATCAGAAGATTGCAGCATGAAAAGAATACAGCAGAGGAGAAACAGAAGCACTGAACCCAGAATTTGTTAGAATTAGAATTAGACTAAAGTCCTAATGTAAATACTTGCAATTTAGTTAACAGCAGAGTATGTCAATTTGGATCTGCTCCGAGGCTGCAGCTGTAGAGAATGTGGATTACACAGCTCCCGGGTCCATGTGTCCTGAGAGCAGTGACATGGTGGGAGCACTGGGTCTGGTGTAGACCCTGCAAACTGAGGAGACCCATGGATGTCTAGCAGTGCGTGCTGCTGCCCTGACACTGCTTTGGGCATAGAACTACACATACTAACCCCATGGATGCTCCAGGCTGGGGAAGAGTTGCTGGAGCTGCCTGGGGGAAAAGGACCCGGGGATTTTGGTCGACAGCGGCTGAACATGAGCCAGCAGTGTGCCTAGGTGGCTGAAAAAGCCAACAACATCCTGGCCTATATCAGGAACAGCGTGGTGAGTAGGACTCAGAAGGTGACTGTCCTCCTGTACTGGGCACTGATGAGGCCCCACCTCGAGGGCTGTGTCCAGTTTTGGGCCCCTTATCACAAAAAATACATTGAGGGGCTGGAGCGGGTCCAGAGAAGGGCAATGAAGCTGGTGAGGGGTCTGGAGAGTAAGTCTTATGAGGAACAGCTGAGGGAGCTGGGGGTGTTCAGCCTGGAGAAAAGGAGGCTGAGGGGAGGCCTTCTCACTCTCTCCAACTCCCTGAAAGGAGGATGTAGCCGGGGGAGTCAGTCTCTTCTCCCAAGGAACAGGCAATGGCACAAGAGGAAACAGCCTCAAGTTGCACCAGGGAAGGTTTAAGATGGATATTAGGAAAAATTGCTTAACTGAAAAAGTTTTGAAGCCTTGGAAGAGGCTGCCCAGGGCAGTGGTGGAGTCGCCATCCCTGGACATATTTAAAAGCTGGGCAGATGTGGTGCTGAGGAACATGGTTCAGTGGTGTGTTTGTTCGTGTTGGGTTGATGGTTGGACTCAATGATCTGAAAGGTCCCTTCCAACCTAGATGATTGTATCATTACATAACTAGTAAAATTAAAGTGGATTTGTGCTTGATGAAAACAAGCTTGGATATGTTGCAGTTGCACAGTTTATTTCAGTGCGGACATGGAAATGGTTGCTTTTAAGGCTGGTTTGCTCAGCTGGCTCTGAGGTGGCTTATCTATTTGGGAGCAGCTTGTGATATTCGTCCTTTTTATTAACATTTAGAACAAGCTCTATTGACTGTGGTGGATCCTTTTGCCCACTCCAGTGTAAATAAGGCTATCTCAGTTAGACCCATACTGACAGAAGTTATTAAAGCCCTTCCAAAGCTTTAACAGGCCTGGTGGGGACTCCTTCTGTTTTCTTTTTAGCTGCCAGCTTTGCCCTGGCAATGACATTTTAATCACATATACCCACCAATGCCACCACCTTGTTTAGCTAGACCAAGAGGCTACAGCTCTGGTCATTATATTCCCTGCTCTTCACAATAAAACATTTGTACTCAAGCTGTCAGTAAATGTTTCTATTTAACTAGTGATTTAGTGTCCTGGATTATGCTGAAAATACTTTGAACTGATGGTTTTCTGAAAAGGCCAAACCGCTTCTTATATTGCATCCAGTATTGCTTTGAATACACTGGGAAGACTTATCCAGCACTGAATGTTTCTGCAGGCTTCTAATCGTATGTTGGGAACAAATTCAGAGGATGAAAAATTGCTTTGAAAGTTCTCAAAGTTCTCACATTTGAGGGAAGGCAAAGTAGATTTTATTATCCTTCCTTAGGATTAACAGTAACCTTAATACCATTGGATTTCCTGATGTAAAAGCAAGGAGAGTCTGTCCCTTAGCAGGTATTTACTTCCTTTTCAGGATACACTTTCCAGGTGATTTGTGGAGTTTTCACAATGTGCTTTCCATTAATCTTGGGATGAGTGCTGTGCAAATCTTTAGTCAGCACTCGGAATATCTACCAATTATTTTCTAAAAGCACAGAATTCTAAGTAACAAGAGCTGTACTGATTGGTACAAAAACACTTATTTATGCTAGTTATGTAGAAAAGTGTTAACTCTTTGAAAACAGATCCCAAAATATTTATATAAAGTAGTACTGTATTACCATTTACCACCACTCTCCTAAACAACAACAAAAAAAGGCAAAAAGAAATATTCCCATCCCTTTTTAAATAGTATGAGTGAGGTGGGCCATCTCGTTTTGGCAGTGCCTTTTCCTCCAAAAAATATACTAGATTTTACCTCCTGGGAAGTCTGTACCACTCCACTCACTGCAGCCAACTCATGATAATTTGCTCTTTACAAAAATACACAGATTTATCCAAATTCTACAGGAGCAGTTTCTAGTGTAAAGCAACATAAAAGTGAAAAGCGCGTCTTTTAAGGATTGACAGTTGAAGGTTATACATTGGTGTTGTCGATATTCTTTAGAGCTAAATATTCCGCAAACTATCGTTGAAGGGTAACTGTTGTCATTAGCAAACTAATGCTGGGAGCCAGGTTTTGTGACTGTGAAGATGCCATTAAAATGAGGATGATGCCAGGGTGTGAAAATATCAGAAAGTCCCAGCTTTAGATGTGTGAGACAACAAATCCAAACTGTCTAAAGATGCAGTTTAGTATCTAGTACCCTAGGAAATGACTGTATTTGATCAGATTTCAATAAATTCACTTATGTGATGAAAGTATTTAGGCATTTCTGAAAAATCCTGCTCAGTCTACAACTTCAAGTATAGGTGCAGTATTTAGGTACTCTTGAAATCTTCCACCTGAGGCCTTGATTTTGCATGCTTCCATACAAAATCAGTCTACACACCATGTATCGCTCATCTTTCATTTCAGATGGCTGAAAACAGGAGCTAATTGAATAAGTGGAGTAGCTGATTATGGTTTCTGGGTATGTGCATTTAGGAACAATTCAAAGGCTATTGAGATTGGTAAATCTTTGCATTGACACTGCTGTGCTTTTGATTCAGGTCTCATTCTCTCCATGGATGGAAATGTTCATCACAAAGTGCTACTCCAGTCCCAGAGCTGTATTTAGAAAAACTTTAAAATGCTGTTTATAGTGTTATTTCACGGCCTTTCAGAAAACTGAAGTAAGATACATGCCCTGAAGCAGTACTTTACACTGCTAAAGAACTCCCTCAGGAAGAGATTCTGAAAAAAAAAAGACAGATAATAAAATATATGTAAAATACAAACGATTCTAAAAATTCCCCCTTAGGGAACAGTTACTGAATGTAACATGCTTCTTTATTCCCCTGAATGGTTTTAGAAATGAGGGTTTAACTTAAAATATGTTATTTTTGACGTGTTTGCATGTGTAGCTGTAATCCAAAGGAAATTTTCAGCAGTAATAAAAACAAAAATAGAAATAACCTGAGTACTAATTCTAACTGTAAAATAGAAAACTTATAAATGCTCAATGTATAACACAGTGTAAGCACTTTATTAGCCTTTCCTTTATATAACTTGCTGCTAAACTTTGTGTGTAAATTAATTGGTCCTTCATGGTGTACACTGCAGTGATAAAAAAAAAGCACAAAACTTGGAATTTTGATAAATGTGAAACATATGCTCAGCTACTTAAGACCTGTTCTTGTGGTTTGTAGATGATACCAGGGCTTCTAATAATAATAACAGAACTGCACAGAAATGAAAGAATGATTTATTTTAAACTGCCTCATGAAGACAAAAACTACCAAATAGCTAGCAGGTTCTGCTGTGAGTATTTTACTGCTCCGTCTCCCGGGTACTTGCACTTAAGTAATTTACTCAGTTCTCAAATTACAATAAAACTTTACCTTATCATGAAACGGTATTTGTAACTCCTTCTCAAGAAACTCGTAGAGCATGGCAGGAAAGGAGGCTCCTGGGTTTGGTGCCACTATAAAGAATGCTTCATCAACACAGGGTGTGTAGAATCAAATTTCTTTCTTTTTCACTATGCATTGCCATCTAGTGGCGTGCGGCCCCTGCCTGTCTCTGCAGGCAGGGTCTAACCGTGGAAACAGTTAACTCTTGCACGTCATTTTCCTCATTGCGTTTTTATTGATGATGGTGCAAGGGTCTGCTAATTGCATTGGTTGTCATGTGCATATGCTCTAACATTTCCTTTTCCTTTAGTTTGAATAAAGATTCATGGGGGAGAAGAACTCAGGAGAAAGGCAGTATGAGCAGAACCATTGGCTTTCACTTGCACTATGATAACCCATTTGGCTCAACCACTGAAGAAATAATTGGTGCCAGGTTTGCATGTTGGCATAATTTCCTTCCAAGTACAGTAAAAGATTATCAAGAATTGGATTGTAATTCTTGGCCAAAATTCTTTCTTCTGGAAGCTGAGATGACACTGTGACTTGGTTGGTGCATATCGAACGATCCCAATGAGCTGTGGAGTGGTGGTAGCCAGTTTGCTCCTGGAGCTACCCTTCGTGTTAACACAGACCATGCACTGGTGGAAATTCAAAGCAACTGCACCAACCTTGGTGAAACTCCCCTGGATTTTTATTCATATCACCAAGAACCTGCCATTTGTTTAATTTCCAACATACCTACTTTGTACCCAAACTTTCACACCTTCGGTGAAGGGAAGTTTAATTAATAGCAGCTGTAGCAGTGCTCTGAGGGGCTGGCCGTTCATGGGAGTTCAGGCAAGTGGAGTGCTGTCTGCCAATCACATGGGAATCTGGAAAGATTTTTTCAATACTCTCCAAAATTTCCTTCAATACAGGTCATTAATGAAACCCTTCAGTCATTTATAAAGTCGTTATACCAAATTATTTCCCACAAAGCTGCATTTAGGCTAATGGGTGTATTTAATTTTTACTCACATATATGTGGGAAATAAAAAGCCACTGAAGTGCAATTTTTTTAAGCTCAGCAAAAAATAATCGCTACAGTGATTGTTCAAAAACATTTCTGAAATGGGTTTGCTTAAAAAATGAGGCACACACAATTGTCTTGCCTTTCTACTGTTGCCAAACCTGTTCTAGAAAACCTAAGCAGATGTTTAAGCATTTGTTGTTTTCCCATACTGAAATAATAGTACTGAAATTCTCTTTGTACTGTGCCTTTCCATCGTTATATTGCTCCACAACTTGCCGGCTGGCTCTTGAGAAAGAAGTACTAACGCTGTTCCTCTCAACAGCATTTTCTGTGGCTTTTGGTGTGGGCTGTCAACGGGAGGTGAAGGTAGGAGAAAATGCAGCCTTACCAGTATAAAGTAGCAAATACTGGGCAATTTTAGACCTGCACATTACAGCGACTTGTGATGATAAATTGTATATATATATGGAAGAATCTCAGGGAAGATCGTTGTAAGAAATTTTTTTAAAAGATATTAAAAAGTAGTAAAAACATTAATGGGAAATAAATGTGTAAGAGGCAAACACAAATTTAGTTTTCAGCTATGTTACTCAATACTAATTTTTGGTCTTGTATTCAGTTTTATTTTATCATGAAGCAGGAGAAAATTAAAAGAAAAAATACAGAAAAAAAGAGATTTGAAGAATTATACAAATTATAATATACAAACTATACCTGTCTGTACAGAAATACATACTGGCAGTGAAAATGCAGAGGTTGTTTCAAACAAAAAACATTAGAAATTACAAAAATAGACTTTATTGTCTATTTTTTATAAAAACCCTCTACGATCTGATTCTTAGCTGTAAATCAAAATGTGTTGATTTTACCTTCTGGTTAACTAAAGAAAACCTTTATAATGAATATTCTGTGGGTTTTGTATTGATAGAGTGAGTAAATTTTAAGCATTTGAGACTAATAGAAGAAAAATCCAACACTTGGTGCTCAGTAATGGAGAAGTTATCATTACCAAGTAATGGGTTCTCTAAGTTCTGTATGTTTTAAGAGTAGGCATTTTACATAAGCTGCTGAACTGCTGGATCTGAGGGTTTCATATTTAAAATTATTATTTTCAGAAATGTTATAAAGAATTGAGAGAATTTTCTGCTCACCTGAAGTTGGACAACGTGTTATCAGCAAAGGCAGAAATCTGAGTACATAAGCGCTGAGCTAGGTTTTTGGAAACATAAGAGTGGAAAGCTGATCAAAACATCTTGTCATTTAAAATGCTTAAAAAAAGATCTGCAACTTCCTTATATATTTGAATCAGATTTTTGTGGAAAACATCAGTGTAAATTCAGAGAAGTTACTACTTTAGAGTAGTAGTATGCAGTAAACTTCCTGCTTCAAAGTAAACCAGTTGGTAGATGAGCTCTGATTTCTTTAAAATATAATTACTCAACTAATTGATCGTGGAAACTGAAGCATCACAACTTTTGTCATTGAAATGCATTTATATTATGTATTTCTGGGTGTTGTGCTCATGAAGCAAAGTGTATATTTGTGTTAACAGCAGCTTGTGACATCAGTTGGTGTAGTTCAAATAGATGATGTTGTAGACCTGTTTGTTCAACAGGATATAAACTGGACTAATCTTGTTTCAGGTTCATAACATTTTTGTCTTGGGCTTTTTCGGCACTGCTCACGTTTGTAAAGATCGCGGCTCATGGAGAATAACCTTGATTGTGCTCTACACCTGCTTGCACTTAGGAAAAGAAACATTTGTCACTCTTATTTATGTAATTGCTTAAATTATATTTTAATTTTAACAGCTTAAGTATGTTGGTGGAGAAAAATGTTTTCTGAATGAAAGTTTGATCAAACGCCCAGGGAGCCGGTGCAAGTCTTTCCATTGACTCAAGAGATTTTGTTTCAGGCATTTTATTTAAACAATACTCCTCTCAACCATAACTGAGTAAAGTTACATGTTTTTCATTAAAAAAAAAAAGAGCAAAAATGTTTCAAACAGGAATATTCAATATAATGTTTTAAGGAAAATTAATGAAAATTAAATCTTTCCATTTTGTATTTTTGATGCAATTTTAAAATATAAAGAAACCTGCATTTAGTTCTTTAAAAAGCAATATATCTGCTTGAGTATTTCAAAACTCATTTTCTTCTTGCTAAAATGGAAATTGGATTAGATTCTGTTGGAGTAAACTCAACAATTGCTTAACTTCTTTTGTGTTATTCTTCATTCCCATTAATAGGAATAACATGATACCTATACTCAGCAATTCCCATCACTGCGGGCTCTTAAATAAACATTAGGAAATATTAGTCTCAAAGTTAAAGACTCCATTTAGCACATCGCCCAGCTATGCATTTTATATTTGCAAGAAGGAATGGCAGTCCCCATTTTTTTTGACCACTCATTACGCTAATGCTCACAGGCGTTCCTGGCAAGACCCTTTACAGAGCGGAGCAGGTTCAAAATGTATCAGAGCCCTTATCACTCAAAGTAAACATTCAAAGCATATTTCCTCTTTGCTGAAAGATTTACATTAGTTCCCTGTTAGACAGCATATCAATTACAGCGCTGCCTTTCCTGCGTCGCACAGGGACGAGCTTCCCCTTTGCTGCCACCCCAACCAAAGTTTAAAGCACAGATGCTATAAAAGGTACATTTATTTAAAAAAAAAAAAAAGTCTTTTAAACTGTTTAAGTGAAATCCTGAAGGTGTTAAATCACGCCTGTGGTGACACTATGAGGTGCAGGCTTCGATGCCCTTGGTTGTGCCGAATGGTACAACACGCTCCAAACTCTTCCAAAGGCTTCATCAGTGCTACTGTGTATACAGCACTTCGCTGATCACTGTCCCCGAGATATGTGATCCTGACCTAATTTGAGTAATAATTCAGGGAATATGTTTACTGATGAGCAAGCATAGAAGGAAGTTACATTTTAGATAGTCGAGTCTTCAAAGTGTGAGATTCAGCAGCAATTCCCTGTCTATCGGCGGGGATCGCATGGCAGCTCCCTGCGTGATGCAGCTTTAGATCATTGCAACATTGACCGTAACGTCTCTTCCTCAAATACATACTGGCTAAAGTCGCATCACCCAGCCAAACACACAAACACTGACCATTCCTAGTGATATCACATAAAATCACAATTTTTGGTTCATGGGACATTTTTTGGTTAGTTTCATAGGAAAAAAAAAAGGAAAGAAAACTACAGCAAATTTTAACTAAGACAAAAAAGTTACCATTAATCCAAAGTTGCCATCATTCTATATTTATATTCCATACTTCCCAGGAAAGCTTTCCCTTTTGCCACATCTATTTATAAACAATGACATGATATTTTTTATTCCAAGAAGTTATAATCTGGGAGCCAGATTAGCCTAGAAATCATGAAAAGTGAAACACAATTAGGAAGGATAGAACAGAGCAGGCTGAGAAAAAACTGATTAAGTAGTTGGTCTTGAGAAAAGGGAATTGTGTATCCTGCTTAGTGAGGGGCTCCATTCTTCCCCCTTTGTCAAAGATGGGGTGAACTCCAAAGCGACTACGGGAAATATCCATTGCCTTTATATATAGCGATGTCTTCATCTGAAATCCTGTGAGTTTTTCTAAAAGATGCGTTATAGATGAACAAAAGTTGTGTTCAGGTGATGAAAGCATTAGTCGAAGCTCTACATGAGAAGTAAGGTCTATATAAGTTCTATATAAGTAAGTTCTAGATAAGAAGTCAAAATAGATCATTGTAACAGTGCTTTCTTGTTCTACTTTCTGTGGCTCTGTTAAACTTAGCCTTTCTTCTTGTAATTTGCTTCAAGGATTCTAAAATAAATGCTTTTTATTACTACATATATTCAAAGCAGTGGGACTTAGTTATATGGACATATATGTTTACAGAAGTCCCAGTGCAAAATTTTGCTTGTTGTGTGTTTTACAGAGATGAAAACAAAGGAACAAACCT
Source organism: Tringa tobata (assembly GCA_033628505.1). Lineage (NCBI taxonomy): Eukaryota > Metazoa > Chordata > Aves > Charadriiformes > Scolopacidae > Tringa > Tringa tobata. Next base: position 150,764 of record JAHREE010000213.1, read on the forward strand.
AAAAGGATAATTGTATAACTGAATTTAAAAATTAGAGGGTTTTTTTTAGGTTTAGAGTAATTAATTCATTAAAAGGTAATTTATTATTCCTTTTTTCCCCTCAGATCTGCTTCCCAGTCTGGAAAAAACCTTTAATAGATTTTCTTTGAATGTAAAATAGAAAATGGCTTTGAAAGCTCAACCCTTAACCACCATGGGGTTTCTGAGGTTTTGTGGGTGTCAGAATCTCACCTGATTGTGTGAAATGAAGTGTTTCATTTTAGTTTTTGTTAATGTTACATGATCAGCATTTTTCTTATTAGAGAGAGCCAAACATGCAGGTATGTACAATTAGACATTCCCGCACAGCTACCTGTGCACCATAAGCCATTTATAACATTGAACCTCATAGGCAGAAGCAGGGTAAAACCCATCAAAAACAATTTCTTCTGCTGGCAGAGTATCATTTGTCCCAAATAAATAAGTGCCATAGGCAGGATGAGGATGATGAGACATGGATCAGTTCCCAGAAGAAGAATGTAATGAAAGGAGGGCAGCCCCACAGCCTGTCCTTGTGGATGTAAAGTAGTTCCTGCCAGGCAAAGACCGTGACTGTCTTGTCAGAAGTCCAGTTCCACGTGAAATAAATCTAAATGTATTCCGACTATGAACAGGGTCCTTAAACTAATCAGTGAATTGAGAGCTTTGGAGGTGCCTATTTTTCTGGCTTTCAAAATTCTCATCCTCTGTACTAAGCAGAAGCCTGTCACATTTTAAACAGCTGTTGTTTAAAATTCCAGTCAGTTGACTTTTGATGTGATATTTTTGCTATGAAATTCCAGAATATAACTACTAACTGCACTTCATCAAGTAAATGCTCGCTGGGCACTTCAAACCTAATCGTTTTGATCTACTTTAATCAAAATTTCTGTCTAATCTGTCCAGTTCCTCGGCAAACACTGCAGCCAGCTATGCTGATATGTTAATGTATAAAGTTCTGCTCTATGTGATGCTGTTCTAGTTTAGGACCTTCAAGAAAAACACAGGAACTAAACTGTAGGGTCTGACTTCTGCCTGTATTCTAACTCTGCCGGTTTCATTGATGTTCTCAGGCCAGGGCAGAATAACAGAATTTGTGCAAAGTTGAGGGGTGGCATAATGCAAAATTTCACTTGTATGAGGAACACTCCCCTGTGAGGCACCCATATGGGGAAGAAATATGCCTAATTCTCACTCTCACTTGTTCAGAAAGACCTCAGAGAAGTCACTTTTCTAGGATTTTGGGACTTTTACAAAGTCTAGAGATATCTTGGAACTGGGAAAAAAATAAGGATAAAACATAGTAGAAGGGAATGGTATGGTTAAGTAGCAGGAAACACAATTAATTTTCATTCAGCTCATCACAGAAAACCCTGTGGATCCAGGTGGTATCGTCTTGCCAAAAGTGATTTTGCTTTTCATAATACAGTTCTTAAATACGGTTATTCGATTAATTCTATATAAAACAGCAAAATATCCCAGTGTAGGGGGTTTGGATTGTTTTGGTTTTTTCTCAATTGTTTTTTTGTTGTTAATTCCTTTTTTTGGGGGGGGGTGGGGTGGGGCTGTTCTTTGTGGTTTGTGGATTTTTGTCTTAAATAAGAACTGGTGCTTTTACATTAAATTCTGGATTAACTGTGAATCTCATTCCAGTATTTTCCAGTTTGCCAAATTATGACATGACAGTATACTGTCTGCAGCCGTCATATGTCAGGTGTCAACTGAACATTCCTGGAATCAACTCCAGTTTGGGGCTGAATTCATTTTTCATGTTGATAGCTATCTGCTACTCGAAAATATTTGTGTTGTTAATAATTTGGCTTTAGCAAAATGTGAGTTAATAAAACTATAGCGTGACACTTTTGGTTACAAGAATGGTTGTGAAAATACTTATTTTAATTTATTTTCTGTTGTGCTTAGCAGCACAACATCTAATTGATTTTAAAAGGAGCAGGATTTTACTCTTGCAAATATACTTGGTCTTTCAGCAAGTACAATTTGAATAAAACATCTTCACGTTGCTTTTGTTTATAGCATTCATGGCTTTTCTGTGGTTGATGACCCATTTGGCCTGGTCTCTCAGAAGGCATTGCAGAAATGGGAAGTGCTGTCTCTCAGTGGATATTGTTCTGAGTAAAATCTCATTTAATTCATGGTAAACTGATTCATGGCAGGTTTGGTGTGGGTTTTTTTCATTATTAATTTTGGTAAAATTAAGTGATGCATTGTTGTTTATTATAGCTATGTTATTTTTACTGAGACTAATATCTACAATGTTTTCCTGTCATTCTGTGTACTTGCCTTTTGCTTTACTGTTACTTTTCTTGTACAGCAGCAGTGACCTTTAAGTTGCAGCTGACAGGGCAGATTTTTTTACAAGAATAACATAATTAGTGCTCAAACCATATATGAGTACTTCTGTCAGGTGGTACACAGTTAAAGTTCCATTTACAAAAGTCATATTATACAGTATTGGTGATTGTTATACTGTAAACACGCTTCTTAGAGGCAATAGGAGATTGCATGTGTTGCTGCTTATACTTGATCTAATTATGAGTTAAAGCCTTCCGATCTCTGAACAGCAGCTTTGCCAGAGGTGCTTAGAAAGAGACGCCAGCATATAAAGAGAATATTTGAGTTTTCAGGTTCCTGGTTGTATAGCAAAGATGTACGCTCTGAAAGCAAATGCCAGCCGTGAGAAACACAGCATGAGAGGTGCTTCATGGGCGTGAGGCAGAGAGGTCCTGATAAATACAGGAGCTAATTCTAAATTTATAATTATCTAAATGCATTTCATCCTGTGTAAACCACAGAGTACAATCTTTTAGTTAGAAACAGTCAGTTCTTTCCCCGCTGCTGAGAAGTGGATGGAAATGATTCCACGAGATATGAAAAATGTTATTTAATGTTTTATTTATCACCCCATTCATACTTATAAATGTGTATATGTTTTTGCATACTTGCTCAAAGAATCAGTCTGAATGGAACTGTTCTATTTCTGGAAGTTCACAGGTTTGTGTAAAAATGCAGCCTCATAAAGAGATGGTTGCATTTTGTCAGGTAATAAACTGCTCCCTTAATAATAATAAGCTCTGCCATTTTACCCAAAGCACAGTTATGTGCAGTTTGTGTTTGCAATACAAAAGTTTGTGTCCAAAAAATGGCAAAAAGTTACTTGTACATTTCCAGAGTCTGAAAAGATTTCCCATTAGCAGCAAAAGCAGAGAACAATGTTTCACAGTAAACATTGGGAGAAATGTCAAAATGTAAATTTAGATTAAAAAATCAAACGTTGTATAACTTGCTTGTGTTTTCTGTCACAGCATAAAAGCCAAGTATATCTATGCTTTAATTGCTTTGAATGTGACTGCTTGGAACCAGGGACATATTTGGTCCAGTGACTGCATAAATGAAAAATCATGGATACGCAAGCTTTTCCTTTAATTCCTCATGCAAACTTTTCTTAAAACTTTTTATAGTACATGTCAGCCAGTAATGCAGTAATGCAATACATTAGAGTAAAAGAATCTCGTCAGTATTTTGGGCTGGAACTGGCTTGTGTTAGATTTCACAGAGTTTGGGGAAGCTTGCCTTCTTATTACTGAAGATTTTGCATGCGATAAGTCAGATTTTGCTTGTCTTAATCAGGTAATCATCCTGCAGATTTAAGTTAGTCAGCTCCCCTGGTGAAGTCTAGCTAGTTTTTGGCACAGGGAGGACTTTTTTGGTTATCAGCAGCAACAGCCCCAATATGCATGAGCATATGACACAGCATTGGATTCCAGCTCAGAGAGGAGAGGCAGAAATGGCCACAGTAATACTTGGGTGTCTCAGCACTGCTATTAATAAGTGCTTTAAGATGCGAAAGTGGGAACTTGGAAAGCAGGCCACCACATACTCCAATATAGACACAGATTTAATACAGCTCATTTATAACTGGTGATTGCTTGGAGGCATCATAGACAAAATCCTTAATGTAAGAGGAAAAAGTGTAGGCTGTCACTTTCTGTTCCAGACTTTAATTTCAATTGTATGAGCAGGAGCAGCTGCATGTTGCTATCAGGCGTATGAAGTTTTTAGTGCTAAAAAGGCAGCTGGACTGGAAATACCCCAGAAGTACATATCCATTTGTCTGGTTAACTTCAGCACTTAGACTATCAATCAGGTCAGCCTAAAGAAAAATGAATGACATCAGTCAAAACAATAGGATATCTCTGTGCAGTGATTAGCTCCATGTAGTACAAAAACTTAAATAATTTGTTCTTTGAAAATGTGATGATTGATTGGCTTCCATTAGGCTTGGGTTTTAAAACATTCCATGAACTCTCAGATAAAATGGCACTAAAATGTTATTGCAATAACCAAATAAATCATATTAGACTATAGTGTATATAAGTACTTTAAAACATTATAGATACTAGAATTCTGTGTATAATAAAAAGGTGAAGAATGTAATCCATGAATTTTTTTTTTAATGCTCTCATCTCACACCAGCATTATCCTGGGCTGTTTTCAAGGATAATGTTCCTAAGGATATGAAATTTTGGGTTTGCTTTAATATATTATATATGCATATGTAAAAGTTGCTGAGTTCTGGGTATGTTTGGTCAAAGGGAGGTATTTTAAAGCTATCACCATGCAGAAGTTATCTGAGCTTTTGATACCCACGCTGGCCATTTACTTTGGTCTCAGCCTTGCAGTCAGCTTGCATCTGAGAAATACACATTTACCATTTAAACACGATGCATTTTCCAGTATCAGGTTTTGTGGTTCAGTTCATGGTCCTGCAGTTCTGGCCAGAGAATCTCTGACATACAGTAATGTTTAGCCTTGAATCTCATGTAGAGGAACAGAACAAAATCTTGCCCTGATATGTAGGGTGGCAGTGTGGTTAACACTTGTAATTTATGATCATTCTCCTAATATTTCACTTTTGCCTAATGACCCAGACTCTGCAGGCAAATAATTCTGTGAATCATCTCTTACTTCAAAACAAACTCTAGGCCCAACGCCTGCAAGACTGCCTAAATATTGTAAGCCCTATGGATCATAAATCAGAAGACAAGAAAAATAATCCCATCAAAAATGTTTTATTTCATTGTTTTATGGTTTTGCTCATGCATCTTAAGCAGTGGTGTTGAGCTTAAGTAATTGTTGGCATTGTAAATCTTCAGAGAACTGAAGGCAAACAGCATGCGTGCAGCACATGTGTGATTACCTCCAAAGCCAATTGGAAGTGCATGGCTTTTATACTGTTTACCAATGCTGTTTTGTAAGTTCTTTTCTAATGAGAGAGAATTGAGCATATTGAGAAGGTCCAGATACCTTCTAAATAGCCTTTGGAGGGTTTACATGTTTGATTACATTGACTATTGTCTAAACAGCAACACCTGTGATCTAGGGTATTGCTTCACACTGGAAGCACTGATAACAAATTATCACAGTTCTGCAATGAATGACAGACTTTAGTGAAAGCATCATGTTTGAGACTTTGTCCCACACTCCAGAGGCCATGAAAGCTTTAGGTAACCAGTGAGGTAGCCATGGGTAAGACCTCAGGTTCGTCTATATGCATTTATAAAGTAATTGCTATTCAAGAAACAGGCCGATTCAGTTCCCAGTTTCCAAATCTTAAGAAGGGAAGGCTTGGGGGGATCTGAGCAGTGTGTGTAAACAGTGAAAAAAGGTGGAGCCAGGCTCTTCTCAGTGGTGCCTGAATGAGAGGTGACAGGCATAAATTGAAATGCTGGAGATTTACAGTGAGGGTGGTCAGACACTGGGACAGGTTGGGCAGAGGGATCATGGGGTCCCATCCTCAGAGATCATCAACACCTGACTGGGTACATCCCTGAGTAACCTACTTGGCCCTTGCTCAAGCAAAGGGTTTGGCTGGATAATCTCCAGAGGTTCCATGCAACCTCAACAATTCTGTGATCGTAATGCAGAAATTCCACCAAAATGATATCTTCAACAAGAGATGACTAATTACTAGTGATTAATGGCTATGTACATTTCCTAACTTAGATATATATGATGTGTAGCATCACCAAAATGGATATTTCTGTCTTTGTATCGTAAAACCATATTCAATATTTATTATTAACTGATATCTACAAACTGTATTTCTAATTTTGCCACCTGAGTTAGGCTTGGATTGTCACCAGCACATCAGGGTTAGAATTTCTATTAATTTGTGCAGAGCAAGCACAAAGGCTGTGCTGTCAAATTAGGTTGAAGTGGGATGTAATCAATGCATCGCCACCACATTATACGATAAAGTGTTGTATTCTGAATTAATATTGTTTATTGAAAGGAGTAGATGAAATATTAGCTCCTGTTTTAGAGCACCAATTTGGAGACTACAATCTACATGTTATAAAAGCTAAAGAGTTTGGGTGGTTTTTTCAGTCTTTATGAAATACTGTATGTGGAAAAATGTTTGAATTCCTAGAAGTTGGTAAGATCAAAGCTAGAGCTGGGCTGTGTTGAATTTCCTGATGATATCTCCTGATAATATCTATTGCTGCTGGCTTGCTTTTACATTTTTTTTTTTTCTTGGTAGATTATTTGGAATTGGGTGCTTTGAAGGGAAACAAAGAATTTGCTTGTGTATTTATCCATTGCCCCACTCAACGAGACTGCTGTGTCACCAACAGGCTTCCAGCACACTGGCTGGCTGCTCCTGATGGTGGGTCTCACTGCCTGTGGTTTAAGCAAAAAGATGACTTTGGCTCCTGCCTGGAATAAGGTAAGGAAATTATTTCTACTGCTATGATAATAGGGCTGTCTCCTACCTTTCACAACAAATTCTCAAGTCCTCTTACTTTAGAGCAAACTTCCACTCTGCATGTATTACTTATGGCACAGTTTGGAACACATTTATAAAACAGTGTTCATTCTTTAAAGCATCATAGAATCATAGAATGGCTTGGGCTGAAGGGACCTTAAAGCCCATCCAGTGCCACCTCCTGCCCTGGGCAGGGACACCTCCCACCAGACCAGGTTGCTCCAAGCCCCCTCCAACCTGGCCTTGAACCCCTCCAGGGATGGGGCAGCCACAGCTTCTCTGGGCAACCTTGGGCCAGGCTCTCACCACCCTCACACCAAACAAGTTCTTCCCCAGATCCCATCTCAATCTCCCCTCTTTTGGTGTCAAACCCTTCCCCCTCATTCTATGGCTCCCCTCCCTGATCCAGAGTCCCTCCCCATCTCTCCTGGAGCCCCTTGAGGGACTGGAAGGGGCTCTAAGGTCTCCCAGGAGCCTTCTCTTCTCCAGACTGAACCCCCCCAACTCTCTCAGCCTGTCCTCCCAGCAGAGGGGCTCCAGCCCTCCCTGCATCTCCGGGCCTCCTCTGGCCCCACTCCAACTGGCCCATGTCCTTCTGATGTTCATGGTCCCAGAGCTGGAAGGCAGCTCTGCGGGAGGGTCTCACCAGAGTGGAGCAGAAGGGCAGAATCACATCCAAACCCTGTGGATAATTACACTTGAAAGATATTTGTAAGTTAAATTCTTTCTAGATTAATTTGCGTCACTATTTAGTCCCCAGTCTAAAGTTTAGTATCAGTCCTACTGTCCATTTTGTAATTTATCTGCACATTGCATCTCAGTTTTTGGGCTGAGATGCCAGAGAACTGTCACCCATGGAAATAGCATGTTCCTGGGAAGGTGCCCAGACGGAGGCAGAGGGGTTCCTGGGCAGGGCACTCTTTGTAGAGTGATGGGCAGTGGCTGTCACCTGTCTTCTGCTGCTTCTCCATATTTAGATCTAGCTGCGACAGGAGGAACCTGGGTGATGGCAGGCAGGTCCTCAGTAGAGCTCCAACCCCAGGGACCATAGTGCTGCCAGGTGGGATCAGATCCCACAACAGGTCATGTCAGAGCCGCTTCCAGCCAGCCGGAGGTGGCAAGGGAACTGCTGAATCTTTCCATTCTTGTTGACGGTTCAGCAGGGCCTCCACAGGACTCTGCTAATCCTTTTCTCTGGGGGCAACCAGGGGGTTTCCGTGCAGAGGGGACAGGGTGCCAGACTTCTTTGGAACATAGGTAGGACTCGGCTTGAGAAATCTTGGTTTCTTAAATGAGAAAAGTAAAGATTTCAAGCAGTTTGCAAAAAAAAATAATTAGAAAACTGATTGTGATTACAGCTTGTTGATACAAAATACATGTACCAGAAAAGCCCCAAAACCTAAAATAGTATTTTAAAATATACATTAAATCATTAGGTGCGAGTCTTGCTGTATCACATCTTTGATTGGAATTCAGTGCCTTTCCAATGGGTGAGGCATCCTCTTGGGTTGGTCACAAAAATATCACTGCTTATCCAGAAGAGATGTTGGTTATGCATTTGTTGTGCAAGAAATAAATATCATCTGAGATATGTTACTAAATTATAAAGTATGTCAGGATGTGTTTTTTCCCTGCTTGGAAAGTATTTTTAACTATAAAAACTGTACTACTTTAAAATTGAGAACCTGGTGTTCAGATTCTATTACTAGCTTTCTTGTTTTCTCAAGAATCACTCTACATAATTGTAGTTTGCCAAATGGCTGAAGTTTAGGGAAGGTTATATTTGGATTTTCACTATTATCTTCCATTTTCTCATGCTTCATCTTTCTTCAAGTATGTAACTCCTTTGGGATGAAAACTTTCATGTTTGCTTGCAATGCAGAACGTTTGTGGGAGAGAATGAAGTAGGGCTGCCTAGCAGCCCTCAAATGTGGAGGCTTTCTTATAGCATTTTTTTTTCTTCTTTATCATAGCATTTTAATTTTCCTAAAATGTGTTTCTCTATTAAGTGGATTTATATAATTTATGTCTTTACTTAGCAGCCTTTAAAATTACTTTAATATCCTCCGCTTGTGATTAGGTAGATATGCAGTCTATTAAAAACTCCACGCTAACAAATTTAAATTTTACTTTATTTAATTGTATTTGTTATTATTTTTATTTCTTTCATACTCATATATATATTCCACCATTCATTTCTATCCTAAATTTGCAACCGATAACATGTATTTTCCCCTGGCCCCCTTCTGGCCAATCTTTTAACTGTCATTTTCCCTATATGTTGGGGAAAGTTTGCTGTACAAGTGAAGTATATTGGGCTAGACAGAAATATTACTATAAATATTTATTATTAATCAATTTTTTTCTTTCTAAATCTATACCAATTCAGAAAAAATGATCAAAGGTTTTGAATCAAGTTACAAGAACAATAAAAATATCAAGAAATTATCTATTCTTTTTCTTTCTGCCCAGGGCATTTTCTGCTTGTCTTTCCAGCGTTGGCTGCAGCAGTGTACTTTAACAGAAAGCATTTTGATGATGCCGTCTTCCTGAACTAAATCTGGTATTACTTTAAAAGGTAATTTCTTCTCTCATCCCTCACGTATCCCCACATGGGTGCCACAAGCAATGCTCCTACACTACTCCTTAGAGTCGCATCATCTCACTTTTCTTCTGGCCCTTGCTCTTCAGCATGATAAAGCTGACAGTCCTTCAGTCTCTGAGCTGGAAGAAAATATCAAATGAAATGTATTTCCCTTTCAGTCCTGTCAGTGAGTCACAGCTGCTCGTGTATGTGCTTCTGGATGTGGTTTTAATTCTCTGATTGACTTCAACAGCTCTGGAAACTGGTCTTCCACTGTCTTACCCTTTGAGATAAAGGTCCAGCTTTTAGAAAGTTACTCCAGGACCACCTCGTGCAGTGCCCTTTCCAGCACGCATCATGGACACAAAAGTAGGATTTCAATGCATGGCATCTGCAGGGCAAAGTCCTGAGAGGTACTTATTTATGTATATATGGGGCTGTTCAGGGTTTCACTTTACCACTTAATGCTTTTTTTCTGATACAGCACACTTTGTTGCTCAGTCTGGATCCACTAAGCATTATTGAAATCAATGAGTAGCACCCAACATATGACTGCACTGCACAGAAAAAAAAGGGCACTGAAATAAGACACAAAGCAGGGTATGATTCTCTGTAGTAGCATGAGCGATTGACTGACATGGCAAGTTTATCTCATCGAAGCCCCTCTCTACACATTTACAGCACATCATTTATTGCTGTGTGCTGCTGGACTTCCCATTGACTACACAGAGGCTGTTAAAGGCTTATGCAAGTTTTAGCTGGCTTTCATATAAAGTTTTTAGATCCTGGTGTGTGTCTAAACCCACGTCATTTTGCATCAAAGTATGAAGTCAACTTTTTGCTTTGATAGAAAAAGAGTTTTGGGTTTATCATATTGTTTGCTTCCCTTACTGGGTTAACATCTTGTAGATATTGCAAATAGAGTAAGAAGTTGGTTCTGTGATCTGTACACCTAAGTTTCCTGGACTTGACTCCAAAATTGCCTAAGTCATTTAGCTGTTTGTGGAAGTTTTACTTGGAGAGAGAGCTATCTCACAACAGCCTCAGCTTAGCTGCTGGGCCAACAGGTGGTTCCTGCTCCTACTGAAAGAGCTGACATTGCTGATGAAAGACCTGGGTTTTGTTGCATTGCAAAGGCATAGGGTCAAGATGAGTTTTTTGCATGAAATCTACTTCCAGTGACAAAATAGCAAAGATGCAAATCTGGAACAAACTCCAGATCTCTCTAGCAAAATATTTCCCAAAAGCTTCAGGTGGATAAGAAGGGGTAAGAAACATGAGGAATTTTTTGCATTTTAGATTTGGTACTTTGTGTGTGTGATCCCACGTCTGAGTTCATAAAGGTGCTCAGAATTTCTGTGTAAAACTGTATGAGATTTGTCAGGAGTTAGTATTCAGCAGAATAGTTGGAAATTGTTTTTCACATTAAGGAGCCCTGTTGCCCTTCAAGGGCAAGTGTCTTATTTTCTGCATCAGCCACAGACTTTCAAGATTTTCTTACATGCTCTGCTTTGTGTAAGGACAATAATGCAATCCAGTGAGTTTGTTAGCCCTGACCTGGTTAATCGAGGTAGAGAAAAATGCATAAGCATAATAAGGGCTTTCCACCTTTGGTTTCCTTATTTCACCTAGGAAGCAAACCTAACTTATCCCAAGGTAATGCTGGAACCTCTTAAAGTACTGGGTAGGATACTTTGCCCAGGAAAATAGGAGCTCTTTTACAGAACAGATGAGGAAAAATGATATCAGTGATTTTCTCAAAAACATCACATTCTGCTATGGCTTTGTTTAGGTTACAGCAAAGTTCAACAGACAATTCTGTTAATATTTTTGTTGGGGTGGACCAAGGCTGTCTATACAAGTTACGTAGCATATAGGATAGTTGCAAATTCTGCTGAGATAACTTTTAAGAGTAAAAAAGAAAAATACTGGCCAAGCTGTTGGGGAGACAGAAATCAAAGAAACAAGACAACTTGGGCAAGCCCTTCTGCATGCTTTCACATAAGAAAATTCACCCGGGATATCTACTGATACTGATCTGTTCAGTATCAGTCCTACAAATATCCCTTCTAAGGCTTTCCTTCCACTAAAGGCAGCTTCACCAAATGTAATGACTTGGCTTTGCTGTGGGTTCTTTCCTGCTGGAGGGGAAAGACCAAGGTTTTTTGTTGAACAGCATGTCAGCACACTTCACAACTTTGGGAAGTGTGATATTCAGGAGTATGAAGCACAAATAGTACATGGAATACGTTATACGTGGTAATATAAGGCAACAATATAAAGCAGATAGTAATGTGTAGTGCTTTATTACTTGAAAGTAAGCACCCTCTGTTAAAAACAATAGTGATGGAAACAACATTGCCTCTTAGGTTTTCTTTACAGGATCTGTGTTTCTGTCCTAAGTGCTATATGAATACTCTCCATTACTGTCTACATACTGGAGGCTGTCTTAAAGCTAGGTAATACACCGCTTCTGCTTGGAATTAGCCAAATCTGTTCATAACAGATTACCATCAATAGCTTTTATAGAGGTGATTATCAATTCCAATTGTCTGTCAAGTGACATTAAGTTTAGTGTTTCCATCCACCTAGTCATTAAGCACATGTCAAACTCAAAGTAACTGGTAATTTCTGCAATTAAGACCACCATTATTGTTTCCTTTACTTAAACAAGGAGTCCAAATTACATAGTTAAATATAACCACCAGTTGTTCCCACACACACTTAGGATCTGTGCTGCAGAATAGTCTTAATTCTATGAGAATGCACAATTAATAAGATAGCTATAGATTAAGTTTGCTACTGTGAGCTCAAACCTTAAAAGTTCACATCCTCTTGAAGGAATCCAATTTGAGGAAAATCCCAGAGAGCAGTTGAAGGAATGGCCTGGAATACTGAAGACAGAGAAATATGTTTAAAACTGTTGCTTAAAGTTATGTCTGCACTCAAGAATATAGAAATATGACATAATAGTTGCATACAGCTAGATCAAAACCTTTTTTTCTAGCTGTTAATACAAGGAACTCAATTTCTTATTTGAAATAATGAAAAAGGATTCATTAATATGCTCTGTAGAAAACAAGCACAGCTGAGGAAAAGCTGAGGATCTCACTGAACAGGAAAGAGACAAAAACCATCTCAGAATTCTTTGGTCAGTTCTTACAGGACCTGGTTCAAAGTCCGTTTTCCTCCTACAGAGGGTTTCCTTCTGACTCCTTCAGGAGCCTGGATGTTATTTCAGGTCCTTAATTCTTATACTTCAGAGTGTTAATGGTAAATGAAACCCATCACTACAAAGGCACTCATTCGAAATCACCCAGTTCCTCTGTCACTTTGCACCATGAGTGAGGATGAACGGTGACGGGATAACTGATATTCCATTTACCACTGGCTATCATTAATTAGGATGAATATTAGTATTTGCAGGTCATAATTTACTTCAAAGGCTGATAACTGTTTAATAACTTCTAAAATAAGTTTCCATCTTGTTTCACATCTCCATGCATGGAAGTCTCATACAATAAACAATTACGTGGTACTCAGAGCCAAGTGTTAGCAATGCAAAGCCACAGAGACTCCACAAGTAAAACTATGATTCTGTGAAAGTAAAACTGGTAAATTGTTTCTGTTTAACAGTAGTGCCCTTCTTGTTATAAAATGGGACTAGGGAGGAAGGTGGTATCACTCCCTCACTGCAGCCTTTTCTGCTTGTTGGTTTAAGCCCAGCTGTAATGTTATTTAAATGTTGGTTTCTGGATTTGATTGAATGTGCTTTTATTGAGAGAAGCAATGCTCTTATATGAATGTGACACAGTTTTCTTTTTCTGAGGGAAAACAAACCTATTCAAGTTACTTAAAGAAATGTGTAAAAGCTACAGTGAACTTAATTTAATCTGAGTGTATGTTTAATCACCTTTAAGGCACTTAAGGGATTTTGTTGATTTATGTATTTATTAACAGGGGTGCTTTTAGATCCTGCTTCATGAATACACAACCCCTTCAAATTAAGAGTAATGTTTTGGGTCTATTCTCTCTTTTGGCCAAATCTAGTAATTCTGGAATGGGCCATACAGCATATGTAAACTGCTAAAGGCCCCATACCCTGCAGAGCTAGAAAACCACTGGGTAGGTAAAAATGGGCCACAAAAATGGGAGGTGATGTGTTTTCCCTTGGCTGGAGCAGAGCTGTTTAAGGATGAGTGGTTAGCCCCTGCCAATTTAGCCTGTGCTTTCTTTCCCCCCTGAAGCACCTCTTTGCCCCAGGAGCACATCATCCCTCCTTCCTTGCGATATTAAGGAGTTATAATTTAGGTAATACTGCCTTTGACTAGGTGGACATGTTTCGAAGGCCATAAATCATGTTTTCAGCTGAATCTAGGCAATGTAATTTATTTCACCCAGACTTAGGTACATAGACATTAGCTTCCTATGTATAAGGAAAAAAACTGAAACACCTATTACCTTCAAAATTTTGAATATACATGTTGACTGTGTCTGTACAACATGGTTGTCCAAAGTAGATATATTTCAAGGTAGTTCAAAGATTCCAACCTTAGATCTTAAAGCTGTTCTCAAGCAGAGGAAAGACAACTGAATGAGTTTGCATATGTGCCCAAACACAAACACCTACACCATGCACACAGCAGTCGTTAATGGACTTCATGGGCCTGAGGTGGTCCTGGGAACATGCAGCATCTCCAGGTTTAACCAAATCTAGTTATTTTATCCTTTAATTTGATTTCACTGGTAACCTTCCCTGGTCCCCTGTATAGCATACAGGGACCTCAACTAATGTGCCTCTGCTCAAGCTTCTCCAGCTGAAACAGAGACTTTCTTCCAGTGAATTCTGCAGGAACTGGGAAAACTCTCCTTGTTTAGAGGAGGGATGAATTGCAGTCCCCTCAGCTCTGTAAAATACCCCTCTCCAGAGCCAAGAATTATTTGACATGGTCTGATGGAAGATCAGTCCTGTGAGAAGAAGCTCCAGGCCCAGGAACACCTCCATGGGAGTGAACTGAGCTTCACCAAGGGACAGGCTGAGAAACGCTCCCTTTCTTCCCTCCACATGGTCTGATGGTTCCCTGAAAGCACCGTCACATCTCTTTATCTTGGGGATAAATACCGATAAGGCTGCTGAGTCGAGTGGAGTGGTGAAAAGGACCGGAGGTGGAGGGGCTGCCGTGGAGCCATCCTGGCCCTGACAAACCCCAGGCACAGCAGCCCTCTCAGGCACTTGTTACAAGCACATAAACACTTGCTGTTTCAAGATACGGGAGAAGGGCAGCAGCTGAAAACAAGCTAAATCGGAGGGTCTGTGTGACTCTGCTATTTATCAACTCCTAATTAACTGTTAATTTGCTGGTCTCTAGGTTCAAGCATGGCCCTAATTCATCACAGGCCGCAATGACAGTGTCAGGGCCGGGGGAAGGTGCTCCCTGCAGCACTTCAGCTCTCCTCTCATCAACAAAATTACGTGACATGAAGCAATTCATACGGCTGTCTGCAGCGGAGATAAGGCTGGGTGTAAAATGCAGGAGCATGTCAAGGCAGCCTGGGCAGGACAGAAGCGCGGGTGAGATGGCTGCCACAGTGGGACTGCCACTGCAGAGGGACAGGCTGGGAGGTCTCCTGGCAATTTTAAACAAAGTTAGGAACTAAAGCAGTCCATATGAACCACTACAAATTATTTAGCCCTAGCAGAGTAGTGGTTATTTTTGTAATCTTTTGCTTGTGCATAGAAAATGGTAGGGTCAACTTCTACATGGCTACAATCTTATTACATCATCTCTAATAAATTATGTCCCCATGAAAACTATCTTTCCAATGCATTATCTTGTCTTCCCCCCCCCCCCCCCCCCAAAAAAAAAAAAGAAGAAA
>JAHREE010000213.1:166086-211283 GCA_033628505.1 Tringa tobata
AAAAAAAAAAGAAGAAAGAAAAAAAGGACTGCCCTTTTTCCCCAAAAAATGTTTTTACTATGATCTAATACAATCTCGCAGGGCTCCATTGCAGGACTCTCCCCATTGGTACCTTCCTTAAAATTTCTTCACCAAAAGGGTTGTCAAACCTTGGAACAGGCTGCCCAGGGCAGTGGTGGAATCACTATCCCTAAAGATGGTGATTTAAAAGATGGGCAGACATGGTGCTGAGGGACATGGATTAGTGGTAACCTGGCAGTGCTGGGTTGATGGTTGGACTTGGTCTAAAAGGTCTCTTCCAACCATAAGGATTCTATGATTCTTCCTAACAAGGTGTTTTGTACAACAACTGGCTCCATTTGGGCGATAGGTTCAAGACCCGTTGGATTGAGCTCGCCAGCCCCCAGCCCTACAGGCGTTAATCCACAGGAATAGTCCCACAGATTTACCAAATGCTTAAAGTTAAGAGCATACCTAGACATGAGGCTGTAAATGCTGGTGGTAGGAAGCAGGGTTTATGTTGTATCTGGAACACTTGTGGCACTTTGTAAACAGCTTTTAATAGTAATACGTTTGCTTTTTGTTATCAGGCTATGTACACCCTGTTTCTCCTCAGTGCTGTGTTCTGCACTTTCATCCCCGCAGAGCTGCCAGCATACACACTGCTGAAGTTATCATTTTCTCTATCGTTATCAAAATATTTTAAAAAAAGCAGCAGCAGAAGGAAAATATTTTTCCCAGAGGAGCTAAGACAAGGAAGACTTTTAACATAGAGGCCTCATCAAGAGCTCGTGACATTTATACACTTTGTGCCACTTCATATCCCCTTGTTATAACACCTAGTTACGGTTTTCCCTTTATGGTCTTTCAGGCATAGAGCACCTTATTAATGTCAGGCCTCCAGCTCTCCCTGGCCAGGCTTGGCTGCTGCCTGCTTAAATGAGCCCTGCCTTCCAGGGGATAATGATTTTGGGGGGTGCCTTGAATTATAGTTAAGGGGCAAGTTACGCTAGTTAAGAGTGCTTTTCGTGCTCTGATAACAGAAAACGCTTTATTGTTTACACTGAAATTTGGCAGGATGCTCAAGTATTTATTGCAATCTTGGGAGCTGGGGTGTTGCTTGGCTAAACTGGATATATTAACACTTGAAAACAGCCTGCTGCACAACAGTAGCTTTTCACTGGGATTTCAATAAACTCATCTGCATTGAGAGGTGACCTGCAAATCCAACACCTCCCTTTTCTCTCTACTGCGTCTTAGATTTGGGGAAAATGGCTCCAAGTCCAAATGGTATAGCTCATGTTCATGTTTGCAGTTGGACTGGTTGAACCCAAATACAAATGTCTGGATCAAAAAGGATGGTATTTCTGGATCAATAGGCTCAGAGGCAAATTGCCTTGCTTCACTGTAGGACTGATGGCACTAATTCAGATGAAAGGGGAGTCAGGGGTGTGGGTTCACAAAGGCAAACAGAAAAATTTAGGAAGGTTTTGTGATTTACTGAATTGCTTAGAATTATCCACCTCACCTCTTGATTAGAGTTCTTGCTTCTGAAGGATGGACAAACTGCATGGAAGGAGCCCAGAGGTGCTGAAGGTTTACAGCCTTGTGTGTACTGATTGTGTCCTGGGCTGATTAGTGTGATAAAAATATAATCATTACATTTATCAATTTCTTTAGACTTCCTTTGAATTATTGTTTTTCACATAATTTTGTTTTTCTAGATCAGGGTAATTTGTTAGGCCTAGTAGGTTGCATTCATTTTGCAACCAAAAGTACAAAATTAATTTCGTAAATGCAGCCACATTTGGGAACCACAGGCAGGTCTGAAGGCTGCAAAACCCTGGTGAGATGCTTTAACATTTTTCTGCAACACTCCACAGCGTCCAGATTATACTGCCAAGCCCTGCTGAGCTCCATGACAGATGAGGTGGCACTGGCAGAGCACTGAGCTTGTGTCACTGCGTTGTGCACAGAAAGGTAGGGGTAATAGATGGGCAAGGGCTGTAGGACTATGACTGACAGAGAAAAATCCTGTCCTCTTGGGTATTGTCTTCATACGGTGGTGTCCATAAGCTCAACCACAAGTAACTGAATAAACAACTGCGCTAAGAGAGGGACCAATTTAGTAAGAAAAATTAGGAGGGCAGTGTTGGCTTATTTTTGTGATAGCACAGAAGATACTTCCACTCAAGCCTTGTTACAGCCTTGTCTTCAAATCTCTGAAGAGGAGGTCAGAATGATTGAGTCTCCTACACAGGGAATTTGCATTTGCAGCACACAGCTTGTTGTATTAAGAAAAGTATGTGGGGCTTTTGTGCTCTTATGAAAATGATGAACAGTCTTGCACCTTCACAGGAAGGAAATGTATTGTCTTTGGAGGATCACAATCCTACAGCAAATTGCCAATGAGCTGTGAAGGTGAATACTTGTCCCCTGAGCCTGCAGACAATGCACAGCCTGCTCCTTGCCAGTTCTGGGTGCTGCGATGGTTTACAGTGATATAGTCAGTGAGGCTCAGCATTTTGGGACCAAAATGAACAAAGATACATATTCACCTAATAGGCACTTTCCCCACTTACCCACCACCCCTCTTTCTTGCTGGTAACATATATGTGCACTGCTGTTTTTTGACCCCAGAAAACTGGATATACCTGCATAATACACCCGCCCTCATGTATAAGCCACCTTTTTCTCTGCTACGTTCTAAAATACTCATTACTCAAGTTTTAAAAATAAGTTTAAAACACACATTTATTTCTTCTAAGTAGGCACCTTTCACGTGATCTTTCAGTGTGTTCAGGCATCTAGAGGCCAGATTCAAGCTGGCACGGGTCAGCAGGGAATTTCCTGGTAAACAAGAAAAACCTTGGGGCAGTTTCCTTGGTTTCAGTCCAGTGGAGGAGGCAGGTATGGACAGCAGTATATGGTGGAACAGTGGGCTTGGGGGGAAGGACACCCAGACACCATGCAACCCTTCCCCTTCATCTCTGGTCCCTGTGCGAGCAGCACTCACAGTCACTATTGAACATCTTCCTTGCTGGTGGCCTTGGAAAGAGCAGCAAGGTTTTCTTGTGCTTGTGAGCACTTGACAGTGTTTCACCACTGAATGATGGGAGAAGGTTCTCTAGACTTTAAGACTGCTCACCACAGACAGGTACAGTATGGGAGAGGTGGGGGTATAGACTGACATCTGACTTCTTTGTCTTTTTTTCTTTCTCCAGAACTGATGTGCACACAATCAGGTCAGTTCATATTTGAGCTTTGTTCATACTGAGCTTGTCCTTGGTAAACTGGGATTTGTGTCTGTTCTTAAGTTTAAAGTGGAGACACATTTGTTTGCAGTCACAAGTACATCACATTAATTGTCTATCTTTATAGATGTGGCGTTATCTCATAGCCATTGTGCTATGAGATTTTTGTGCTTTCCAAATAATCTTTAGTTAAGATTTAGGATGACAACTGCTTTTTAGTAGTGGAATATATAAAAAAAAAAAAAAAGAAAAATCTCTTTAAATGGTTGTAAGCTCCCCAGTATTCCACCATGAAAAGGAAAAATAACCTACATACTTTGTGTTCTTAGGCACTAGTGCCTCTTTTCCCAGCCCACTTTTCATTAGCATGCCAGACAGACAATGAATTGCCAACGGAATATAAAATGCCATAAGCCTCTAATTCATTTTGATGACAGCTTCCATCCCCATAATGGGTGCAGCCCATTTAATGCAGCTGTTGATAGCCAACCATTATGAGAATTGTAGGAACAACAGGACTTCTATATCTTCTCAAGTTCTATGAGATAAGTCATTCATTAGATCCCTCTTCCCTCCCAGATGATGTATATGCAGATATCGTTCCCTGAAATAAATATTTGCATGAAGGCAAAAGATGTTAATGAATTCCTAATTAATCAGTTCCAAGTGAAGTGTTATGAGTTTTTTTTTAATGCAGTTCTGCCTCAACTATGTGCATGTATCCTGAGGAGTACTCACTTCTGAAAAGTGCATATGCAAAAAGGAGTTTTTCTTCCCCTCTGTTTCCCTGAGTCTTGTACGTCTATGGTGTATGTCAGAAGATGTGAAATTCAAACTTCAAATGGAAAAGCTGTATATCCTCTGTTGCCTTTATTTCAGTGTTTAGAGGTGGAGACTGCCCAAGGAGGGACTCTGGAGACTGGATTCAGCTCTGGCATAGGACTGTTTTTCTCCCCTGCAACATCCCAGATGATCATCCTGTTCCCGTGTTGCACTGTAATGAGTGCGAAGGAGCATCTCTGCCCTTCTCCTGCCTCTCAGTGGTTCAGCTGTCTGTCTGGAGATCCCGTAAGCATCTCAGACACCACACATGCCTCACATAGAATATCACTGTGTTTAATGCCCACCATACCTCAGCTGGGAACTTTGGGTGCCACCATAATGCTGACTCCAGCGTTACTGTTGTAACTGGACCATATTCTGGTGCTGGAGTCCACATGTCAAGCTCTGTCCTGTGATAGACACCAGGGAAGGACTTACTGCCCTTGGCAGGGGGAGCACCGGAGCCCCCACCCCTGTTGTAGTGTCCTAGTTAAGCAGCATATAATCTTCCCTGCCCCTGTGACACTGTTGTGCCTCTGGAAAATAAAATACTTTTTATGAGACTCCCCTGTGAGAGAAATGAAATGATAAAATTGGATAAATAAGTTGATTAAACAAAAGCTCTGTCACTTAAATGAACAATACAAAAAAGACCCTTTAAAGGTGATGAACATTTTGTGCTGAAAAAACTATATATCCCACTGACCAATGGCTGACCAAATTGGCCTGATTATTTTGACTGATACTTTGTTTTCTCTCTACATCTCTAGATCTTCTTTGGAGTGACGCTTCAATACATCAAAATGATTTAAGACCTACTTCATCACCACGTTATCCCTTCCCTTTGACCAGAGCTGGAGACTTTACTGCTAATTTATTCATCTGCAGCAGGAGAGGAAGAGTCCCCTTAAGCTTCCTTATCTCTTCTTTCAAGTTTGCCTGAGACTAATCTAGACTTCCCAAAGGCCCTCTTTGTAAATATGTACTCTATCTGGCTCAGTGATATTCATGGGTTGTCAGTTGCTGAACACTGTAATTAGCAAATTCAATTAACATTGGCTTGAAGATGTTCAGCATCTTTAGAGGATTGATCACTAAGATTGGGAACAGAAAGGTGGCTTCTCCTAAATGAAAAAAATGCCTGTTTCCATTAACTGTAGATAAACCCAGGCATTGTCATCTGTGTTTTCAACAGTAAATACTTCAGTCTTTGAGAACCTGTTAGTTAAGAGATGAGGGGTACTTCCTTGACCTAAGTTTGCTTGCTATTCTTCCCTTTTCCTTTTCATGCATGATTCCTTTGGGTGTCAAGATTAGAAGTCTTTGCTTTCTTTATCAAATTATATTCTGTATTGCTGACAGGTAAGAAAATCAATATGAAGTGATCACTTTTCATTGAACCAGTATGTGAGAGCAGGGGAACCACTGTGTCCTAAATCCAAGCAAGGTCTGTGCCCCCTTGACTTTCAGGTACTAAGAAGCAATTACTGGTACATTTGGAGCAGGGGTGGACCACACATTTATTTGCTAGTTTTCATGAGCAAGTCTGGGAAACAACATAAATGGTAACAGGGTCTTAATCGGTACCTCTCTGGGCACAGAGCTGCTTTTCAGGCAGACCAGTACAACTGATGCTGTGTCCACTTCACGTGGGCAGTTCCTGTAAAAGTAGCCTGGGAGACCTGGGTCACACTTGTGCTTTGGTTTTGCTTTGTGGATGTGCTCTGAGGGCACATCACGGTAAGGAGAGGAGGAGTGAGACTTCTGGTGCTGGAGTCCACATGTCAAGCTCTGTCCTATGACAGAGACCAGGGAAGGTCTTTGCTCCCCTTGGCAGGGAAAGCACCAGAGTCCCCAAGTTGTTTGTAGTGTCCTACAGTAGCTTTAGTTAGTGCTTGTGAAACTTCCCTGGTGGGTTCTGTGAAAGAAAGGCTGAAGAACTTGTAAAAGGTTCCATATGGACCTGCTTATGGACTCATGGTCTCTAGGCATACCTTTCCAATAACAACTTCAGGCGATATAAATTCAATCTCTTGGGGGTCCATAAGCATAAGTTTCTAGTGCTATTCTTGTTGGGTCTCCAGATGCTGCCCCAGAAGGGCACAGGTTCATATCTCCCTCTGGCAGCTCAGAGTTCCTCTGAGAGGAAATGAGCTGCATCTATGGGTGATTGATGTCTGTCCTGAAGGACCTTCAAGCACCTAAGTCTAACGAGCAGGACACCACCCACTACTCTGTCTTTTCTTTTTTCTTCCTGTTTCCGTAGCCTTTTGAAAAGCAAAAGACTGAGAAATGTTATGTAAAAGGAGTCACTCTTGAACCAAGATGCTACGGACAAATCTCGCTTGATTCAAGCATAGCTGGTTTTAGTGATCCCTGAACCATGTCCTGCCTCTGTGGACTACATCAAGTCCAGAAGAGAGATTTTAATTACATAGTTACATCCTCACCCCAGCCAAGGAAAGTCCTCTTAAATCCATAATTTATGGGAAAACTGGAGGAGAAAACAGACTTTTCACTTTCCCTCCCCCCAAACCAGCGAAGGTACCATACGCTGCACGAACTGTTTGCAAAACCCTTCTTCCACCTATGCACAAGGACAACTGTGTGCCTGGACTCTGCTTCACAGTTCCAAATTTGAATGAGAGCATCATGTCTGCATATGTGAAGTGTATTTAAAAACTATTGTTAGTGGGATCAGATTAGCAGTAATTTAATTTTAATGGGGATGTTTATGCTGAAACATCTACAAGTACGAAGAGCCACAAATCATATCTGCCTTTAATTAATTCTCTTGATAAATCAGTTACTCAGACTGCACCAGATTACCTTAATGAGGAAAAATCCTTGTTTGTATCAACAACATTTAGCCAAATGTGGAATGTTTATACCAATAATTCAACAATGTCCTTCAAGGAGCACAAACAACAATGATGAATGTTCAGGTTGTGCTACTCTTTCTGTTCTCTTCCCTCCCATCAAATAAATAATATGTTTAGTTTAAAAATAAATGGTGATGTTTGGGGTAAGCAGTAGTATTGCTGAAGGGGAAATGGGCTAAATTATAGCATTGAATTATTTGCTTAGGTAGGCGAAGGTCCCACCTAGTTTGAAACAGACTGTACACAGACCCTTTATAAATCAGACTTGCCCTAAGGTTTGGCTTTATTTTAGGGACAATTTGGTTAATTCGTTCCTTTAAAAACAAAGTAAACTTTAGATAAAGCTTGATGGGTCTGAGAAATTCCTTCCTCTGTTCCAGCACCACTTAAGTGACCCGTTCCCTGCTGGATACACCTGCTGGCACCAGGTGCTCCCCGTGGGTTTCCTGCCCAGGCTCCTGGCAGTTCGATGGGATCCCACAACTTGCCACAGGGATTCAGAAATGTCTGGAGATATTTAAAAGCTGGGTAGACGTGGTGCTGAGGCATGTGGGTCAGTGGTGGTTTTGGCTGTGTTGGGTTGGTGGTTGGACTCGATGATTTGAAAGATTCCCTTCCAACCTCAACCATTCTACGATTCTATGATTTAACTTGATTTTCAGTACGTGCAGCTGCCTTTCCCTCCATGTCCTCACTTGGTGCTTTTGCCATGAGGGCAGTACCCAGGTGAGATGGGCACTGGGAGGTGGGCACCGTGTGACCAAATACAAAGGGTTTGCTGTTGCTGGTGGAGGCTCTTGGTCGAGATGTAACATTTCTGACGATGAGCAGAACATTTTGCCTATCTGTGGGCACAGAATTTGCTAAGTTCAATGACAATTCAGGTTGGGAACAGAGGAAAAAGAGGAGGAAGATGATTATAAAGAAGATAAGAAGAAATTGTTGTGGAAAAGAGACTTGTTCAGCTTCTGTTTTTTTTTGTGTGTGTGTGAGGAGAACCCAGACCTTCCTGATGGTGTAAGGTTGGGGTCACACGGTTCACCTTTATGGAGATTTTTACTGCTTTGCTTCATCGCCTATTTCTTCTTTTTAATTAGAGCAATGAAGCTATATATGGATCTGTTTGTGATTAGGGCTAAGCAAGGCGTCCTCAGCAAGCAGTTTTTGCTAATGAACTTTGTGTTTTTCTCTGAATTTTTCTTGAAATTGCTCTTTCCAACATAGCTGTTGGAAATTTAATTTCTTTCAGCTCTTAATTTGTGAGCATGCTTTATAAGGAGTTTGCAGTATTTCACTTTAGTGGGAAATCAGACATTTGGTGTTTATACACAAGGTAGCATCTTTTTTCTTTTTCTTGAGTTAACATCCTCCTGAAAAGGCCTTGTGAGTATTTGCTTATGTTTATGAATTCAGTATTTTCTTTCTGCAGATCTTCT
The DNA here is from genome assembly GCA_033628505.1 of Tringa tobata. Lineage (NCBI taxonomy): Eukaryota > Metazoa > Chordata > Aves > Charadriiformes > Scolopacidae > Tringa > Tringa tobata. The sequence goes on from JAHREE010000213.1 coordinate 174,481, forward strand.
CCCAAGATTCACTTTCAGGACAATTCTTGCCCGTCACAAGGTTTGCCCCAAAAATTTCTGAAGGATGCAAACATAAAAAGAATGCAAATATGTATTAGATTAATTGGTTTTAAAGAATTGAATGGACGCACCAAATAAAATCTTTCCTCCAGCCTCATTCATCATATTTAATAACACTTATTATCACATTGAATGAAAATTGGACTCTTTTGGATTTCCTTTCTGTACTTTTAGTTGTACAGCACAGTTGATTTGGCTTATATCTGTGAATATTTCTGCACAGATGTGAAGAAAAATTACATTAATCCTAGTGAACCCTGGGTGTTTCACAGTAAAAAGTCCGTACTTGAAATAAACACCAGAATCTTTTATGCTCTTGTTGTAATATTATGTCTCGTAGAAGGAAAAAAATGCCCTTGTAAGAGCAGTGCTCAGCACCGATGAGAATTATCTTTATCCTTTCATTTCTATTTGCTATCCCTTTCACTTTACGAAGTGACTCAAATCATGCCTGGGGAAAAAAAAGGGGGGACTTTTTTATTTAATAAATCAAAATTGAATATAAATAACACTTTGCAATTATGAGTGTTTAAATTCCAAATTTTTTAGGCTAATCACTTTCAGAAACAAACAAGAGATTGAATTTATATCGCCTGCAGTTGTTATTGGAAAGGTATGCCTCGAGATTGCTAAATGAAGTCAGTCCCAGCGCAATTATGATCACTCAAGCATGCTTTCAACGTATCGTGCCAAATTAGGTAGATTTGAGCAATTTGACTTCCTGTAACAAATCTCTAGGGCACTTTTGAGAAAGTACAGACTGTTTACAAACACTCTCAGGTTTCAGGAGTAACGGGCGCAGCGGCAGCACACAAGCACACACCTGTCAAACCCTGACAGCGCCGGCTTCTCATGCCACATGTGCTGGAGAAAGACCTCACTCTCTAGGTTTTGTTATCCTTTATTTGCAATTTAAAAACTGAAAGGCAACCATAGTTTTAATTGCCTTGGACTCAGTCTTTTGAAAACCAAAAATGCTACAATCTGTTAAATGTAAATATTGTCGGCTTTCTGTATTCCTTTTTTTTTTCTTTGAATTATTTTTTTTTGTTGCCAGAGTTGAACTTTTTTCTTCCCTTCAGCACAAGGAAAAGCAGAGATTGTGCATCTGGACTCCATAGGATGGATGTATAACAGTTTAGCTAATGTTTCTGAAGAACTGCCATTGCCCTGCTTCTGATGCAATATAGATGGTCAGTACTTGTCAAAGCACAAGTTTCAGCAGATCCTTAGCTGGCGGCAGAGACCTCAAAACCAGCACAACCATTTTAAGACATGTATTTCCCACTGAAAATAGACAAAACTTCCAAAGAAGATAAAACTGAATCTTGTGGACTGCAGTGAAATTGTTCTTATATCATGATTACCAGCTGTGTAGAGCCCTGTTCTGCCCTGTTCTGTCCCTGAGACAGGGACAGAGTTGATGTAACGCAGTTAGTGAACAGCTCGTGGCTTTTTTCCTTTCAATGACAGTAATGTAATGGCAACAATCGTCATTAATTAACAGCAATGATAATAGTTTCCGGTTCAGGGCCTTGGGCTCAATTCTGTACCTGTGCCCAAGCAGCCTGAGTGCCCTATTTACTCCATAGGTGTTGGTGGGCCTGAAGGCTTGAAGATTACACTCTAGGTAGGAATGAGTGGAGGTGCTTGCCTGGGTCATGGCCAATATGCTCAGCACCCTGAAGGACTGAGCTCTAAAGAGGTGTTAAAGAGCTTACTCTTCCCCTGAGCATTTTAGTTTCAAAAAGTAAGCCTTTTCACTAAGTGTGCTGTTCAGCACCACGCTACTACAGCTCCACCGGCACAACATGCTGAGCTTCTGCTACTGTCCTCTTCATCACCGAGCTGAAACAAGATCCTTCAGGTGGTAGTTTTGTATAAATGCACTCAAAATGCAGCACTTTGGAAAGTGCTTCTTTTGGGGGGAGGGAGAAGGAGGGTGGGCAGATAGATTAAGAGCAGCCAAATAGGGTGAGATATATTTTAGCCCTTCCAAACTCACACAGGTCTGTTGCAGGAGCAGAATCCCATTATTTAGTGCTTTTCTGTGGGTCACTGTAAAAATTGTAGTCCTGTGTGCAATGTTAAAGGCTGGATGTGGCACCCACATGCAGGATCCTGACATTTTACTGCAGCACCAAACCCCTGTTGGGCTGGTTTCCTCCGCACCTCTCCTCACTTTTCATAATGCATGTAGAGAAAAGGAGGGGTGGAAGAGGTGCCACAGTTATCCCATCACAGGAACTCGCTGTTCATCAGTTTATAATACCTCTCACTTTTATAAATGAGAACGAAAACCTCACTGAAATGTCCTGGTATGTGTTTTTTTCCTTGGTACTATCTAACAACTGGAACTGCTTGACCTGGTGGAGAAAATAGGGACTCCTCATTTTAGTACTTTTCTGTCTTGGCCTTTCTTGGATCAGTCTCTCCATCTCTTTTGCAATTTGTTCATGTCATTGGTTTTTGTACCCTCCAGTTTTCTCTCAGCTGCGTCCATCCTTCCTGTGGGATATTCAGCCCCTGCTCTGGGTCTGCGATTCCGCTGCCGGGGTGTGTGCTTTGGGCCAGCTCTTCTCTTCCCACTTCAAGGCAGATGATCAGCTGTTCCTCAGGAAAATGTAAACTAAATAAAATGTCTTTGGCCTCCGGTCTGGGGTGCTGTGGTACAGATGTGCAGTGTGTGGAGGTGTCATCATGAACCAGGGAGGTTGAATACATGGAGCTGAAGAAATGCACGCACCCTTGGAAGAGGATTTGTGTCCCGTTTTCCAGTCTAATACTGTGCTTAGAGGATCAGAAAGACCTTTCTTTTTTTCAAGTTATTTAAGTTTAAAGTTTATGATTGTTTGGGTTTAGTGGGGTTTTCGGACTCTGAAGCTGTAATGTAACCTACCTCCCTTCTGCAGCTCACCTAAACAGCAGCATCTCCACCCTGTGGCCACAGGCATCTGGGTTTTCATTGGGCTGTTAGATCAACTATGAGGTTGTCTGGCCCAATGAGCGTGTGGTCCTGAGAGAGTTGTGCTAGAGGCCTGGCGCATCTGAGTGTACTGATGAACTGAAAGCTAATTATACAATTTAATTCTGAAACATAGCAGAGGCTGGTTTAATGGCTGATGTTTTAGAGTTGTAGACCAAAATGAGCTACCTTGAGCTGGCTTTCAGGTGGGGCTGGTCAAGTATCCAAACTTCAGAGTAATTGCAGGGACATGGGGGAGAATAGTCAGAGCCAGGTTATTTGTGGGTGTCGCAGCAGTGGTATCTCCCAGCCTTAAAGGTATTTGCCTTATATTAAGGTGGGTGCCGGTCGGTGCCAGGAGTAAATGACAGTGGGGGTTCTCCTCTCGTGACCATGAAGCACTTGGGGACAGCCTCAGCATCCACGTCTCGACTGGCAGGAGGGGCTTTGAGAGCAAACTGGATCTGCCATGGGTCACAATCTGAGGTGGAACAGCAGGGGAGGGTTAAAGTTTTTCTCGCCGCAGTTCAAGCTTTGCAGCAAATTGACGATAGAGTAAACTTTATAGGATTCTTAAATATATGTGATTACAGCTCCTGTGCTGTGCAAAATGGTGATGAGGAAACCTAAGAGAAGGGGACCATAAGACAAGGGGTAAGCCAAGGTGATTTTTCACACTTCTGTGGTAATTCATTGCATTGCCAACAATGCCAGAACAGGCGAGCGGAACCGTCTCGCTCCTGTTCGAGTGCAAAACCACCTTATTGTTTAGATCATGAATTTTTTGTGCTCGTGAATTTCTTCATTACAAAGAAGAAAATACAACTTAACATGTTATGAAAAGGTATTCATTGTATAGTGCTTAAACTAGGCACATTAAGGTGATGTGTAACAGCCCTTGATGTTATGAGGGCTGGAGCCCCTCTGCTGGGAGGACAGGCTGAGAGAGCTGGGGGGGGTTCAGCCTGGAGAAGAGAAGGCTCTGGGGAGACCTTAGAGCCCCTTCCAGTACCTGAAGCGGGCCTACAGGAGAGATGAGGAGGGACTCTGGATCAGGGAGGGGAGTCATAGGATGAGGGGGAAGGGTTTTAAACTGAAAGAGGGGAGAGTGAGCTGAGATGTGGGGAAGAACTTCTTTGGTGTGAGGGTGGTGAGAGCCTGGCCCAGGTTGCCCAGAGAAGCTGTGGCTGCCCCATCCCTGGAGGGGTTCAAGGCCAGGTTGGAGGGGGTTTGGAGCAACCTGGTCTGGTGGGAGGTGTCCCTGCCCAGGGCAGGAGGTGGCACTGGATGGGCTTTAAGGTCCCTTCCAACCCAAACCATTCTATGATTCTATGTTTTGCAGGATATTTGCTATGCATCAGATTGGGGCTTTTGCATCTACTGTATAAACATCAATGTGCAGTGTCATTGCTTATTTGCACTGTTTGCTCCTACAATGGGGAAAATTAGGTTTTAGCAACAACAGAGTGTTTTCTGCAAGAGCTGGCAATGTATCATCTTTTTTTTTTTCTTTTTTTAATATTTGAGGATTTTATGAGAGCCACCACTTGAAGAGTAGCCTGACTGTCCTTAATAGTGACCACAGCGTAACTGCAATACTCTTTCCTACTGTTAGTTTGCAGCTTTGCCCCTTGCATCTTGTGTCTCTCTGGGCCTCCTAAGCTCCAGCTCCAGTTCAGCATGCTGTGTATGGTAAATAAGCACTAACAGATAACATCTAGAGTTATTTCCAACTTTGAACATTTTTCCAAGAAATACAAAGGTCAAGTGAAGTGAAATTGTTTTTAAAAACAAACAGGCCAACAAAGAAAAGAATTAATTGCAGGTTTGAAATAACATAATGACGTCGGGAAATAGCAAACTGGATTTGTAGCTTGAAATCTTATTTCAAATGATTTATGTTCATCATATTTCTGCTTGTAAACAGAGATTAGAGAATAAACTTAGTAAATCTCCCACTAAGGCATAGAAAAGCACATGTGCATTGCTAATGTTTTAAAGGTTCCAGTTAAAGCTCTAGATTTCGTTAACAAGCAGACACATTTTTTGCAATGAAAGACGAGTAAAAAATACTTTCCTGTGAATTAATGAGCTAATTTTTGGATTACACTCACAGCTGTTACTACATGGGCTGGCTTTGGTCATTATAATAGGTTGTGATAGTCCCCCCAGTAAGGAGTGGAGTGGTCTCACAAGCCAGGAACAGTTCAAAGCTGTTGATTACGTGCCGGTCCTTGAAGCTTCCCGTCGCCCGCTTTCCGCGATGCATGCTCTCCATCTGCCAGAGCATCCACATGACAGAAACTCGCGAGAAGGCTGGCTGGAGCAATGATTTCAAGATGTCACTAATCAGCTAACAGCAGACATTAAGAGCAACTATTACAGCCCTTGCCGTCCAGGTTTGGGGATTTCTGTCTTTTTTCAGGAATGATCAAACTTAATCTCAGTAATACAGAGCACAGCCTCTCCAAAAGAGATCCAGGCTTGTCATGTGTCACACTGTTTTCTCAAGGCAAAAATAAATATATATATATTATATTTTTTTCCTTCAACTTCTACATTTCGTCTGCTGAAGTGTTTGAAATATAACATGCGCACGGAGCGGCTGCGCCGGTGAACCTAACCTTGCTGCAAGGCTTTAAATGGGAATCCTCTCCAAGAAAGGCCTGAAACACTGACCCGTTGCTACATTAACTCCACAAACCGTCAGAATTTGTCTTTCTCTTCCAAACTTTACTTCTATGAGCCCTCGGGTCCCCCTCATGCCTTGTGCATTATACACTTTCCATTAACTGATGCCACATGTTAACAGCTTTAATAGAACTTATTAGGTTTAATGGGACGGTGGTAGGGAAGTAGCAAGCAGAATGATGAATAGTTGCAATTCATCCATTAAGAAAGCTTACTTTAAAAGTCTTTGTCGGTGTTTTACCTGTGTTTAAAGCATCTCTAAAGTGATCAATTAGCCAAGAACTTTTAAACAAAATTTAAACCTCAGAGCTGACTTGCAGCCTAACAGAAAGTATGAAAGATAAATGACTTTTGTAGCGCCCTGGCATTTAAACTAATGTATGTGTGAAGGGTAATTGCATCGTTTTATAGGCTTCCATTTACATAAAAAGGAAATCAGTGCTTGACATGTAACAGAGTTATGTGAGAAATAACCACAGTTTGCCGTACTGCACACTAATAAAATTCTGTTTGTTTAAAATGGTTTGTTCATGAGACGGTTGTTTTCACAAACTGATAATATAAGCAAAGGAGAACACTTTATGGTCTGTTTTTTTTCCTTGTTCACTCCAAATGCTGTGTATGCTGCAGTGAATTTTATAGTAAAATGCTCTGGGCATCTACATTTGATAAATAGAATAAAACAAAATAAAAATAAAATGGCTAGCAATCCACCTTGCAATCAATGTTCTTCACTGTGAAATTATAGGAAAATGACTTTGTTATGTATTTGAACGTAAACCATTGCACTTTTTTTTTTTTTAAACATACAACTGGTTATCAAATCCAACTCTTTCTTTGTATTTCAGATTTTTAAAATGACGTTTTAAAACATTTGCCTGAGTTCTTTCTGGTGTTACTTGGAGGCATGGTCGGGGATGTATAAGGCTGCCTGTTGCCCAGTGTTCTTAACAGTCATGAGCTACAGCTGTAACCCCAGAGGCAAAGCAAAACACGTTCTCACTGCTGCCGTGATAGCACACCCCATCGCCAGTAGAAAAAGAAAATTATTTTAGTGAGGGTCTGTGATCCCTCATCCATGTTCAGCTTTTATGATTTTTAGCTAAGTTGTTTTTGTGGCCAAATGTGTGTATCCGTGTTTCCATGCTCTGCCTGCTCCTTGCATTCCACAAGAGGGAAAACGGGCCTTAGTGAGAGGCAAAGCTTGTGGAAATTTAGGCAATACATGATTTGGCCAGTTTTTGGAAACAGTACTTTTAGGCAGAGCATCAAAAACTTGTATTTCACTTGCCCAGTTCAGGCTTATCCCAAGATTTTGGGGCAGTTCAGAGGAAGAGTTTTGAACCAAGTAACGTTCCAGTTATGTGGTTTCAGCACACTGACAGCAAAAGCATTGGTGTATCAGGGTTTAAGACTGATTCCTCAGATTTCTTCTTGAAAATAATTCTTATCTCTTATTTTTCTGAAAGGTGCAATTGTTACTCTGGGTAAGAATGATTTTGTTATTTAAATAATGGAATATGATTAAGGGTTTATTTATATCCAGGCGGTTCCTTAAATGGGAAACAATGCACTGGTGCTAGTTCTAATGCATTATTAATTTCAGTCTGCTGGATTTCTGTTCTTCTAGAGTATGAACCTATTGTCGAGAAACAGAAGAATTTTGTATACATTTAGATATATACGGATTCCCAAAGTTTGAAATGATATGATTTGTGCTCTTTGCAATATATTTACCCAGAAAGGTTTGGCTCAGATGGAGCATCTGGTTCTCAGTATGTTCCTAGTATTAAACTCAGTTTTGGTCTTGACATAAGAAGACCAAGCAACAGAAGGTCACATATTGAGGCTCTGACTCAGCTGGAATGGAGAACCGAGATCTTCGGCCCACATGCCTTTTGCTTGATATGCTGTAGAGCAGCTCGAGTGCCCGTGGAGGAGAGGGTGCTTGGGCAGGTCACCCCATGGAGATCAGCAGGATAATTCATGCCATTAACAGGTCACCAGCAACAGCCAGCCCCGAATCAGGGACTAGTGCTCCAACCCACATGTCTTTTGGGGAGGAAAGTAGCAATAAATGTGCTGTTGACAGATATTTCTCTTCATATCCCAGATCCTAGCCAGTCTCGGGTGGGATGCAGGCAAGACATTCACTTCCCTTTCTATAATGAGAAGTGCAAAGATTTTGGTCGCTCCTGGTGGACAGAAAGCACAAGAGCATATGAAGTTAGCGATGGTGGTCCTTGTCATCTTCCTATATAGAAAAGGCCATATATTAGTGGTTAGAAAAAGCACTGGGGACTTCAGGGGGTTCTGTAGAGTGAATTTCTGCGTGTGTATCTTTCTGGGTATGGTGCAGGGAGAGGGGAGTCTGCTGTCTGTAGACCAGATCTGAAGACCTGCGCCATGTGGTTGTTACAAAATCTAAATCCAGATGATTGAATTGAATCTAGTAACTGCTTTTTTGTTTCAGTTTTAAGAGGGACATCAGCATGCTGGGACAGCTCTTCAGACTGTAACTGCAACTTCTTTTCTCATTAATGGAAATGTAGAGATTTCAACAAGTTTGGACTCTGAGCATTTATTTTTTAGCTATGTTTCAGCTAGAAATTTGTACAGTAAAATCATACGACTTTCCCAAAGCAAGTCACTGTTTCTATGCCATATCTGCAAACAATTAGTCAAAAATGGTATACTTATTTGAACTGTTACCATCTTAATCTTCCTATGCTAGAAAATTCCTAAGTCTCAAGCCAATATTGTGACAGTTAGTTTATTATTTGATAACACAGGCATTCTGAATAACAACATTGCTCTGGATGTGGAGTGTCCTTTAATCAAGTGCAGGGCTGGAAACAGAAATCATAGATGCATCAGTCTCGTAAGTGATAGGAGGTCATCAACACTGATTTGCTCCACAGAAAGCACATAGTCAGTCTAAAGTGTCTCTTTTTTCTCTCTAGAAGCTACCTAGAGCTCTCATACCAGCGCTCGGTGAAGCTTGCCCTTGCCCTGTCGCTTCCTTTTTACCTTTGTCAGAATAGGAGCAGATTTCCATAGTGCCTGGTTAAAGTAAGGTTTACAATTGCATCTAGAATTATGACACGAAAGCTATGTGTTAATTTTTGGTGCAGACCACGAAGTAAATTTGGTGTGACTCTGAAATAAGGCACAATCATTGGATCAATTAACTTCTTTGACAACTATTTTGTCTTTCCTAAGAGTTGTTCTAACCTCTCCAGCCACTGAGGAGTTTTAGGGAGTTGCTGTTCCTGGACTCTGGTACATACCTCTGTTCATATACTCTGTTCACACCTCTGATAACATCTTTGCTCTGCATAGAGGTGCTAAACTTTGCAAGACTGATGACCTGTTCTCCTGCAGAAAATGGTACTCTTGCATGCCTCAGAGCCTGACCATCTGAGCCAAAAAAATGACGGCAGTGTGAATGAGGTCCAGCTTTTGCCATCAGTAACAGATCTGTAAGTTGGTTGAAACTGTTGTAGGTTTGCTTTTCTTCTTTTAAAACAACAATAAGTGTTTCAAATTAATACACAGTGTTGTTGATGTGAATCCTACCAAGGGCATGTCAACACATACAATATTGTCCTCTGACAGTACCTCATGCTGGGTGATATGCTTGACATTTGTTGGGAATGGCTTTCCCAAATGTATCAACACCACATCTCCAGGCTGGGCAGGGAGGGGTGCAGGGGCTCCAATGGTCGCTCTCAGGGAAGAAGAGGAACCCAAGACCTGCAGGACTCAGCTGTGACAACGCTACTGACAGACCCTCAGCAGAAGGGTTGTCACTGTGGTGCCCAGGAGCTGTGCTGGGTAGGACCATATGGAGCCAGGGTACATGTGGGTGTTTAGGGACCCCAGATCAGCACTGATGCCATGGGAAGGTTCAAGCTTCAAGGATCAGCTTCTGTTCAAGCTGTGTCCAAAATGATCTTGAACTTTGTCAGAAGAGCTCAGGCTGTGGTCGAACAAACTGACTCATGTCCTCTGCCAGCAAAGGTCTTTTGTGTGTGAGCTGACGTGAGGGTTATCCCAGCAGGTTTTCGTGGACCTAGTCAGGGTGTAAAATGAAGCACTCGCTGAGGGTTTTTTTTGGTCAAAGCCTTAGGATTAAAACAATTCAGCAAACAAGTGTTAAGATAAAACACCCACAAATTCAGTATTAAACATCCTTTCTTGAAGCCTGGTATCACATTTGGTTCTGCAACCTGTATAGCACGCTGGAAATCTGTAAATAAAGGGTACGAACACTGATGGTCCAAATAAGCATCATCAGCCCTAACGTTTGCAGCCTTTGGGATGTGCACAGCATTTCTGCATGTTCTGAGCATGGTTTATGTGGAGAAGGTGGGACCCACACCCAACGGTTCCAGGTGGAATAGTACTGCACTTACATGAAAATTATTCATTTGCTTTTTACAGCCCTGGAAATTCCTGGTGATCAATTCAGTTTTGGGATTGCATGGGGGCTTTAGGCCATACCTCTGCAGACACGTTCTCTAGTAACTGACAACTAACACACAGTATTTTATACTAATTTGGAAACCGATATTCTGTAGCTTTCACAGCAGTGTCTAGAAAAATTATTCTCTGCTAAGATCCCTCATAAATTTCTATAGCACATTTATGTTTCAAATCTGCCTTTAGTTTTAATAAGACATTTATAGTATAGCATATTCACAAAATCCTAAATGATTATTAAAATCTGTGGAGGATTATCAACTTCATAGCCCATATTGGAGATAATCAGCTATTAACTGGCTGGTAGATGTTTCATTGCTGCTGGGTTGGGCTGAGACCCTTAAACCAACAGCTTCCCTCCCAACAGAGGGGCCATGCACCATGCACAGAATTTCCTCTGCTGCCCTGGAGCAGAAGAACTGATGTGATGGACCAACCTCCACTGAAGCGATGTGAGTTTTACCCCTGAGTTGCAGAAAGCCAAGATTTCAACCCCCAGATTGCCTCATTTTTGAAGGCACATTGCAAGATTGTTTTAGTTTTAAAGGAAACAGCCAAGGCCGGTGCTATGGTACTGATATGACTGTGATTGATAGTTGTTTAAGAAATATGTTCTGTGTTTTGCACCCCTGTAAGGTCTGGACGAGGGGCAGAACTATCAGGGATCGTGTGGACCTCTGGACTGCAGCGTGGTCTCTCCCATGAGAGTTTGCCAGGTAGCTTCAGTCAAAGATTATATATGACATTACATATATTTATGAACGAAGATAATACTGGAAATCTGTTAAATGATGTAGGCTACACCTGTAGATGTTTCAAACCAATGAACCATTCTGCTCTTTGTTTCTCGTCGTGCTTGGTGAGCAACTGGTGGACTTGTCTGTCTTCTGCTGGAGGCAGAAGGGTCTAGGATGGCCCTTGTTACATTAAGACAAGTAAAATTATTACAGATAAATTATATGGGTCTGCCATGTCAGGCATGGATACAGGGTCTTGTGTCCCTGTGGACAAGCAGGACAAATATACAGCAGGGCTGGAATTCCCCAGGAAGGGTGATGGGGAGGAGGACTGGGAGCACCCTGCCAACACGTGGTCATGTTTCTTGAAGGATGCACGTGGCCCAGCCCTTCAGCAGGGGAGATTTAACCATTTTAATAGCCCTTAACTGAAACGTTTACGATACAATCAGGCTGAGCTGATTGTCCCAACTGAGGGTCAGCAAGCATGATTGGAGGGTCAACATCAAGGCTGTGGCTAAAATACACACGTTTGGTGTTAAAACTTCATTTTTAAACAATTTGCATTGAAACATGAGAATATTTTCCTAAGTTGGAGTAGATTTCTTCAGCCCACGAGTATTATCTAATAGAAAAATGAAGCAGAGAGTAAGTTTTTGTCTACATATTTTGCACTTTGCCCTATCGGCTGCACTCCTGTTTTACCCAATCTGCAATACAATAGACAAAACATGGGAAGCATTAGACAAAATAACAGAGGGAAAACTTAAATTTCCTTGTCAAAATATCTGTTTATGCAAACCTGACAATGTCTGCTGGCATGTGGCATGAAAAACGGGGATTATTTCTCTGGGTGCTGGAGAGGGGACACTGCGTCAGTTGATCAGACCCGTCCGGACACACCGAACTCTGCCCCACAGCCTGATAACATCAGGTCACTTCATCCTGAAAAATACCTGCTCACAAGCCAGCAGCAGGAAGCTGTTGAAGTGTAGAAGAAAGAGTGATAGCATCATCTCACACTGCTCATAAAATAATACTTTTGGGTTTTTTTTAAACGTGACCCAGGCACGAAGCAGGATTTCCCTCGCCAAGCTGCAGTAGAAGCCTTTGTTTAACAACTAGAACAAGTGCTTAAATTACTCATAAAATATTACCCAGGTTTGACAAGTTTATCTAGCAGTACCGTTGAGATCCTCGACAATGGTGTTTCTGCAGTGCCAGCAGAGCATTTGATACAGGGGTGGATGTATACTTTTTTAAAGCATTAATAGCAGTTCCACGTGATACTCTCAGGCTGTCTGTCTTGAACTTTTAACCACTCCTTTGTATTTTCCGGGTTCCTAAAGCCTCTGTCTCGGCTGGTGGGGGCAGGTTGTGCTGTGTGTGAGCCAGACACATATTTCAGAGGCTGCCGCTTGGCTGGGATCAACCCCAGAGTGCAGGGACACGGTGGGAATCATAGAATCATAGAATCATCTAGGTTGGAAGAGACCCTTGGGATCATCGAGTCCAACCATCTACCCTACTCTACAAAGTCCTCCCCTACACCATATCCCTCAGCACCACATCTAATCGTCTCTTAAACACATCCAAGGATGGGGACTCGACCCCCTCCCTGGGCAGCCTATTCCAATGCCCGACCACTCTTTCTGTGAAGAATTCTTTCCTAATGTTCAGTCTAAACCTACCCTGTTGGAGCTTGAAGCCATTCCCTCTCCTTCTGTCATTAATTACCTGTGAGAAGAGACCAGCACCAACCTCTCTACAGTGTCCTTTCAAGTAGTTGTAGAGAATGATGAGGTCTCCCCTCAGCCTCCTTTTCCTCATACTAAAGAGTCCCAGCTCCTTCAGCCTCTCTTTATATGATTTGTTCTCCAGCCCCTTCACCAGTTTCATTGCCCTCCTCTGCACTCGCTCCAGCACCTCCAGATCTCTCTTGTGTTGAGGTGCCCAAAACTGGACACAAAACTCCAGGTGTGGCCTCACCAGTGCTGAGTACAGGGGCACAATCACCTCCCTACTTCTGCTGGTCACGCTATTTCTGATCCAAGCCAGGATGCCGTTGGCTTTCTTGGCCACCTGGGCACACTGCCGGCTCATATTCAGCCGCCTGTCAATGAGAACCCCCAGGTCCCTTTCTTCCAGGCAGCTTTCCAGCCACACTTCCCCAAGCCTGTAGCGCTTCATGGGGTTCTTGTGGCCCAAGTGCAGAACCTGGCACTTGCCCTTGTTGAAACTCATACCATTGGTGTTGGCCCAATGATCCAATCTGTCTAGGTCTCTCTGTAGCGCTTCCCTATCCTCCTGGGAATCAACACTCCTGCTTAACTTGGTGTCATCTGCGAACTCACTGATGATACACCCTATGTCCTTGTCGAGATCATCAATAAAGATGTTAAATAGAAATGGTCCTAACACTGAGCCCTGAGGGACACCACTTGTGACCGGCCGCCAGCTGGATTTAAATCCATTGAGCACCACTCTTTGGGACCTTCCAGTCAGCCAGTGCTTGATCCAGCAGATCGTATGCTCATCCAGGCCGTGTGAAGTCATTTTTTCCCCGAGATTTGTATGGGGGACAGTATGGAATGAACAACGAGCATCTGAGCAGGGTTCTACAACCTGTCTGAGTGTCTTTGGCCCATCCATCCCCTCCATAAAGCTGCTACTTGTTATGACCCGGGGAAGCTGTCACCATCTAATGAGCACTGAGTGGGTGGCAAGCGGAGTGATTCGCCTCCTCGATCAGCCACAGGCCCTGTGATGAGCCTGGCTGGGCACTGACCTGTCCTCTCCTCTGCTGACACAGCCATAAAGCTGCACTTCATTTCTGTAGGTTTATGAGGAATTGTGGTGTGAAGGATCATGTTGGAAGCTAAAAATAACTGTAAGCCTAAAGCCAGGCAGCACCATACTGGAGCAGGCTCAGCGCATCCGTGTCCAGGAACAGCACAGTGTTTGGTCCTCCCCTAACGAAATGCTTCATTTAAATGCTAAATAGGCAATTGAAATACTATTGCTGGCAGATACACAACTACTGGTAACAAAGTGGGTAGTGGAGAACAGAATTTGGGGTGAAATCCCAGCACGGATGGGTGGTGACTCAGTGCCCCTCAGTGTTGACGCAGGGCTGGAGCGCAGCAGCAGGAGGTTTTGGGTTCCCCTGCCTGATTTGTAGCTGGGTTGACACCCAAAACACAGAACTTTGCTGTGAACTACAATCCAAAATTGCACCCATAAAGAAACTGTAAAAATGTTTTCATTTCAACCCATTGGAAATACTCTGATCACACGTAACTAAAGCCTGAGGGCCCTTCCCAGGGCAGTGAATGAAGGTAATTCAGTAGACTCATCACAACGAGCTTGGGTGAAGAACTAATGTTAAAGACATTCCTTTCGTTATCAAACCTTTCTAGTCCATTAGGATTCACTCAGGCATTCAACTTTCATTACTGTCTATGGTTTCTGAAATGTCACTCTTTGATTTTCTGTCAACTGTTCTTGAACCCCTGGACAGGGGAAGGGACGCTACGATGGATGAGGCATCCTTTAGCCTGTTGAGATTTTTTTTTCTCCTTGAAAGAAAGAATTTCCATTGTGTAATGTGCCCAAACAAGGAAGTCCAGGGGCTCAGGACAAGCCAGTTCAGCCAGTTAACAACAGATTGCTTTCATTGCTCTGGCATGTCAGTGATTACGCTAATGCTGAGCTCTGGCAGGGGCTGGATGATTATGGCGAGTGCCTCAAAACTGGCCCCCAATTCATTATTCTCTGCAAGCGCAAAGGTCAAGCGCCCGCACCGCGGTGATTGGGCACCTTACGCAAAGTGCAGGTCTTGGGAGGAGCCCCTGACATCTTTGATTTTTCCCACACACAAACTGTTGGTACAAGATGTAATCTGGGAATGAAAGGCCGCAGACAGGATGATTGGGGACAGCTGCTCCCCAGAGGCCTCCAACGGCAGAGCCCAAGCACTCAATACCCTCCGCTTTCCATGGCCTCGGGACAGGAGAGGTGTCAGGCCACAAAGAGGCACAGATGGAAGTGAATAGGATTAAGCAGTGCTGATTAACCATAAGTATTTTTTCAGTAAGGTAATGGCACTTAAAAAAAAAAAAGGGAGGTGGGGATAAAAGGAGGAGGATATGCCCTCACCATCTTCTTCTATCTATCATCTGAGGAGGACCAAGGCTCTGCCTGAGATGGGTCACCACTGTCTGCAGGCTCACACCTGCTGAGCCATCACTTGGCTTCAAAGAAAAGGGGTCTTGAAGCAACCCTCCCTGCCCTGCCTCTGCTAATTAAATGATTAATAGAAGAAGACATGGTCCTTTGTATAGATAGATCTCAAACTCACCTGAGTTTTCAGCGATGACTCTAGGAGGTTTTGGATCAAGTCTATGCAGTGACAGAGCTTCTCCATTTATTTAAATAAAGTGCATGGGCATTTTTTCATTTCTTCTGCAGGTAAAGGTGATTCCAGCAGGTCTTCATTGCTACCCTGGTAGCTCTCCTCTGGTGGTCACGTGTGGATAAATCCTGCTGACCTCTAAGTGGAACGACTCTTTGTTCACCACAGAGGGTTCTCCCAATTGGATTTCCTTTATCAAATCTTAGATATAATAAAGATGAACGAAGAATAAACATAGCTTTTGCTTGTTTCTCTTCTGATGTAAATGGATGATGCTCAATTTTTTTATAATCGGTTGCTTTGACGCTGTAATAACAGCTCTTAAGTCTGAGGAGGTGGAAAGGTATGTTTGAAAGAATGGTGTGAAGAGTCTGTGATGTTGTGATCAGAGATCTACGGAAGAGATTCCTGATGTGCAGAATAACTGAACTGGTTTCTGGTGTTTTGATTAATCTGTGTCACGTGGTGGACTCTGGCTCAGACCAACAGTTAATTTTAATTAATCTAGAATGCATATTTGCTATTGGCATGTCTGTGTTACTTTCCTCTCAATAGCTTTTTCTGTGCTCATGAGGCTCCTCAATGCTCTGGCTGTCAGCAAAATTTGATATTGAAAAAATGATGCCGTATCTTGTTAAATTTCTATTGCTTATGTCAATTCTCCCCACCCCCTTACATAACTAGTTAGATCAGAACCAGCCTACAAGTGCTTTAATTTTCCTCTCAGTTTATAAAGTCACTCATACAGGGAGGTCTTGTGGTTTTGCACCCAGAGTAACCAACCGGGAGCAGTGAGGAGCTCCTGGATTCCCAGTTGCTTCTGCTGCTGTCAAACCCTCCCTCACGCTTCGCCATATATTTAAAGGTCGCATAAAAAAGGCTGAGCTAATCCAAAAGAGGAGGAATTTCCAACTCCATTAACTTTACTGTAACCTGAGAAAACTCTTTCCAGATTGTTTGTGGGCAAATTGCTCTTGCTAATGGCCGGTGTGGAGCTGGCAATGTTGCTGTTCCTACCGCCGCCAGCCCCCACCTATTCACATGTGGCCCTCACTTTGCAGCCCTCATTCTTTCTCATCGCATGGTAAAAAGGAGCCAGAGTAGTGATGCTGGTGAGATATTTCAAATTCTGCAAGAAATAGGTTGGCTTTAACCAGGGTTTTCTTCCATGAATGCAACATTTCTGTGCCTGGGAAGGTAAAGTTCTAGTTAGCAATAGAATAGCCGTAGTTCCATAAAATATATTTTGATTAATAAATAATACCAAACCACTGGAAACACACAGATGCTGTCACACTAGCGTGCCAGTAAAATACTGGTGAACTATTATCTTGGCCATTTTCCATAACCACCAACTTGTGCTGATGATTTTGGGGATGAAGTATTTAGTTTAATGGGAATGAAATTACGAGTGCATTTATCCTGCCTTCACTAACAAACAGACATCAAGCAATAATGACAGCCCCTCTGTTCTCCTCTGGGCGAGTTCTCTTCTCTCTTCTCCTCTGGGCAAGGACATGGGACGCACAGAGGTGCGTCCCCGAGGAAGACGCTGGAGCTGCCAGGGCAGGGGCCGATGGGCAGCACCAGCCTCTGCTCCTCCTGTGGCTTGGTTTGTCTGTCTCCTGGGCAGAGAAGGTGGGATGTACTTACTGCTTTCCAAATTCTTTATTTCTTAATTATTAATTTTGTGCTGACAAGAAAAGTACAGTTTTGTAACCAGGTAATCAGCCTGGGATTATTTTTTGGGAGGGGAAAGGGGAGGAGCGGGGGTGCATAAAAAGAGGTAATCAAGTAAAACTGCAGCTTTTTAACTGAGCAAATGTAATTTTGTTTGTATCATACAATTCCACTGAGGTGGTGCTGGCTCTGCTGGCTCTCTGGACAGCAGGGGTGTCTCTGGATGACAGTGGTGTGAATCTCCAGCCTCTGTTTCCCAGCATGGTACCCGAGCATGGGTCACCTTTCATTCTTCCCATTACCCAGCAGTATTATGGTTTTCAAATAAAACACTTACGCAGAAAACGAGTTGCTCCCTGGGGGACGTGGATGTGTGATGAGAGAAGCTTTCAAGAGGAGGAGAACAGGGCTGTTGTCATGAACTCAAGGGCTGCACTTGCAAGCATGTAATAGTGACTGGTTTGACCCTGCATTTGAAGTCTAAAAGAGCAGAGCTTTCAGCCTGAAACTGCTCAGCCACCACAGAAACTTGGTTTCCTCCAAGTTCTGCTTTTTCAGGCACTAAGAAGCAACAGTCTGCCCCTGTAATGCTGAAAAACAAGCACAGAAAATCTCAGTTGGCATAATTATCATCAAAGCCCCGGGTATCTGGCTTTGCTGCATTCCAGCTGGAGGGAAGTAAAAATGGGGAGTTTTGTTTAAAAGACGCATCATGGATGTTACATGGAGGGAACGTGCCTGAACAGAAACTGGGAGAAAAACAACTCACGCACACGTCTTCTGGGGAGGCTGGGCGCTGGTCTCAGACTCAAAGTCAGCAACTTTGATCCCATTCTGTAAATAAACATGACAAACTCAGCAAGGCATCAAGATTACAGACCAAAGACCATTGCAGATGTAGGGGCAGTTACTTATGAAGTCATACAAGTGTGGAGGCAGGACCTCTGTCACCAAATACGCTGTTGGACAAAGCAACGCAGGATTTCCAAATGCTTTTGGTATCAAGGCTGCAGGAAAAATGCAAGACTTCCATAGAAATCCGAGACTGAAGTACATTCTCCACTGTGCAATGGAGGGAATTCCAATTTCTGATTAAGCCAGGATGAGTTTGTATTTTCTTTCTTTGTACATTCATAAACTCAGTGCAGGCAGAATCCCCAACTTACTATACTATGTCCCAGGAACTAGCAGCCACTCCACTTGGGAAAAAAATATATCAGTTGTACTAGATGATAAGATTTCCATCTGGAATTGTGATTATTTTGTCTTTATTACAAGAGGCCCAATGCTAATTTTCCCCTTACTTGAGATGCGAAAAAGGCCAGCAATTTCCATAGTTTTCACCCTCCAACTATCTTTCCCTTTGCCTCCTTGTTGGAAATGCCATTGCCAATCAAGCAGGGGATTTTAACGTTGGCTGGATTTTGAAAGGCAAGAGCCTGGTCACTGGTTCCATACAGCACTGGGATTAGAGCAGAGTCATTTAATAGGCTAAATAGCATGATTATTTTTATATCATATTACATAATGCTTATTTATCTATAGACAATTTGAGATCATGAAGTCATGTTTAATACAAAATCTGCTACTTCAGTTCTACAAAAATACATCTTTTATTTGTATAGGTATGCATGGCAGACACATGGATGCCTTACACCTCCCACTATGCCTAATTTGTGAAAAAGCATTCAACAATTCATTAACATGTTTAGTTTTGCAGTCTAGAAAACAAAGTGTCCCTAATCAGACAGGTCAGGGACTGTTCAGAGCACAATATTGTAACAATGACAGTTATTTTTCTTGTGGATACTGTACGACCAGTGGTTAAAGACACTCGAAAAACATTGCTTAGCAGTGGATCTCAGTGAAATGTCAGTTCGTTGATCTACATCGACTCTCCAGATTTTGGCTTCCCTGTGTTGAAAGGGCACTGCAGACAGATAAATATATCATGGAAGTGTAATTACTGAGTTTTGAACAAGTCCAAGGTGTGAGTAAGCCTTCAGAAGCTTGAGGACTTTTCTATATCATCTTTGAGCCTTTTAAAGCTGAAAGGTTTTCTTGAACAATCATTTTTATAAAATATTCGCAATTAGGAAGATAACAACCAGTATGAAGAACTTTTCTCACAGCAATTTAATTTGGCTCCATCCTTATTTTGGATGGAATTTTTAGATAAACCTGGATTTAAAACAGTCACCATTACACTTGAAAAAAAAATAAATCTGTTTGAATCCTCAAATCTGCCGTGCCTGTGAATATTTGCTAATTCTTTAGACTTTTATAGGCTAGGAAAAGCATTGCACCCCAACATTAATTCCTGACCTTGCCTCTGCATGCCGTGCTGTGACTGCACACCCCGTCTACAAGGTGGATGGTATAGAAGAATTCAGAAGTGGTACAATATGGAGTATGACAGAGTAACAGAATCTTCATGGTTGGAAGGGACCTTTGAGATCATCGAGTCCAACCATACACACACAACAAAACCCCACCCCAACAATCTCAGGCACTAGAACATGCCCTGAAGTGCCATGTCTACACGTTTCTTAAATACCTTCAAGGATGGTGACTCCACCACCTCCCTGGGCAGGCTGTTCCAGTGCCTGACTCTTCCTCTTGGCTCATGTCACTGAGGAACAAGGAGGTTTGATGTAGTTCCTTCAGTAACTTTGACTCCTACCTCTAAATAAGCAGAAAGACTTTGCTTGGAAGCAAGTGTTTATTAAGAGGAGCCTGAATAAAACCTGTACTCCCAGAGAGCCATCAGCTGGCATAACTGCAGTGCAGCCTGGTCCCCAAATTGCCCTGCTGAAAATGAGAACTTGGGTGGCATCTCCTTGTGCCTGTCCTGCCTTCAAGGTGGGAGCAGAGCCAGTGCTCTTTGGTCTAAATACATGGAGGGGGCGGGAGGGGGGAAATGTTAAAAAGAGTGAGGCTTTATCCACTGTCAAATATCGATACAGAAAAGCTTAATCTTTTCTTTTGACACAGAAATGTCTCTCTCCTGCCAGCGGTTCCCTCTGCTCTGTGTGGATTCATCATCGAAACGCCACTGGCAGTCAGCACAGACACAAATTGCAGGTGGGTCAGCCCATAAGCCAGGCTAAAGGTAAAAGGGAAAATTCTCCCATTCTGTACAATTCATCACGTTACACATAGCAAACATGGAGAAAAGGGAGAAAGAAAAAGAAAAAAAAAACCGTGTTTATCTCTGAAGTCACCATGATGCAAGAAGACCCCTGTGATGTGCCACCTTTGCATATCGCGACAATGAAATACGAGGTGAGGAAGTCTCCCTGTGGTGAGCCCTGACCTGGGAGCCACCAGGAGTCCGGCGTTACATCTCCAAAAGGGCTTTTACTTTGCAGGTGGGTCCCATGCATTTCTCCGTAGGTCATGGTGGAGATTACGTTTCAGGTCAGCGGCCTCACAAGGAATGGCCCTGCCAGAGGAAGGAATGCCATATGGCTTTTTTTTCCTACTTAACACATTATGAAAGCTAAAAGAAACAGCATTTGGAGCTGTCTCAGGTTGTTGAGAGTTTGTGGGGCAAACAGGACTAAACGTGCCATGCAGTTTGTGAACAAACACTAGAAAAATTATTTTTGTACCAAGCAATATTGTTTTTCTGCTATTTTAACAGATTCTGACAGTTATTGTTTAGCATAGCTTGGCAGCATATAAAAAGATTCATTCTCTAAACAGGACCCCACTTAATTGTTTACCAGCATCTCCTTTTCTGTTTAACATAAGTAGAGGCGGCTTCCACATTTGTTCTGCCGAAGGAGGAAGGCATTGAAATAAGTCTGGTGGGTAGGTTGGCCTTCCAGACCTTTCCAGGGAAATCAGTCGCTCACGTACTGGAAGTTCCTTGCCCTGTATATAAATTGTGATCAAAGGGCTACAAATCTGGTGTGCAGGTGCTGCACATTCGATCGCGGGAAGAACTACCTAAAGTTTGAAAGTGAGAAGAAACAAATCTGGGGAGAATCAGGGATGGGCTTTTGAAACTGCCTTGGGTTCAGCTGGCAAATACGTGGCAAAAATATTAACGTCCAAAAGAATTAAAAATTTAGAGGCTATTATTATTTTTTTTTAAATTTTTGCTGAAGCTTTTCTGGGGGTTACTCTGTCTGTCTGGCTGTTTCCCTCACTTTCTCTTTTCAAGTGGGGGGTTGAGAGGTTGGTGACGGGATAAACTCCAGATGTCAGGGGGAAAAAAAAAAGGAAAAAAAAAAAAAAAGAAAGAAAAAAGCCACAACCCAGAACTGATCCCAGCAGAGAATGTTCTGAATCAATGGACTCCACAGTCTCACAGCCCGTTTAACAAAGGCATTATCTGTGCCAGGAGCGATGCCGCCTCCCGACTGTATTTGTCCTTGGAGCTCATTGGTATTCAGAGGAAGTGCCCGGGGTCGGGGGGCGCTCAGCTGGGTAACCCCAGGGTCGGGGGTAATTGCTCTAAAAGGTGGCACATGGCAATGAATGAACTCTAATGATTTAGATAGTATCTATTTCACATCAAGAAGTTTCCACTCTGAACAGACCTAATCGAAAGTAATCTGAAAATTAGGGAAAATAAAAACCATGCCCACAATGACCTAAATACCTATTTCCTTGAATTTTATGCCCTAAATAACCTTATTCCTGGGAAGTTTAATTTTTCCCTTCTGCTAAATATACAATTGCCTGGGAGAAATGATTGGTCATAATCAGTTTTTTTTTTAAAGCTGCAACTGTTAAAATATTATTGTTCTTCTAAGAATTTTGGAGGGGAAAGCAGCCAGTAGAGAGGGAGGGAGTGAATATCCCCAGGCTGTCAGAGCGAATGTCCCTGGGAACTCTACTTGTGCTTGCACATTTATATATATGTGTATGTTCATATATTTCTATATTATTTACATATTTAGGTGTTTATGTATATATTTTTATATGTATGTGTATACACACATGGTGTGTATACATCAATACACAGTGTGTTTGTGGGGGTATATTTAGGTATGAGACATTCAGTGTCCTCAGTTTCACCTCCTGCTTTCACAAGTAAATAATGATTTACGTTTTCCGAAGAAGGCGTGAGTTTACCTCAGCCTCAGGTAAAGAGGGAGAGTGAAAAACCACAGGAGAAGCCCAATGTGCCTGCACAGATGGTGCTGGTGCCCTGGGCTGCAGCGTGATCAGGACTGGCACATAGTCCCCGTCAGGAGTGATGTCCCTGTGTCCACCCAGCTCCAAGCCATCATCTTCTTGCCATACATACCACGGAATCACAGAATCCCAGAATGGCAGGGGTTGGCAGGCACCTCTGGAGATCATCTGGTCCAACCCCCTGGCAGAGCAGGGTCACCCAGAGCAGGTTGCACAGAAATGTGTCCAGGTGGGGTTTGATGTCTCCAGAGAAGGAGACTCCACACCGTCTCTGGGCAGCCTCTTCCAGGGCTCTGCCACCCTCACAGGAAAGAAGTTTTTCCTCATGTTGAGATGGAATTTCCCCTTTTCCAGGTTGTGCCCGCTGCCCCTTGTCCTGTCCCTGGGCACCACTGAGAAGAGTCTGGCCCCATCCTCTTGCCACCCACCCTTTAGGTATTGATTAGCTCTGATGAGATCTCCTCTCAGTCTGCTCTTCTCCTGGCTCATGCTTGTGCTTTACACTCTCTCCCTGGCCTCCACAGCCTCGTGTCTTTAGGCAAAACACGGATCACATGAACTATGCAGTCAGAAAAAGGTTATCGTATGTCCACGGCCAGATGAGACAAGTTTGCTGAAGACATCACAGATGTGCTCAGGTAACCCCAGCAGGTTGGGCACCTCCAACCCAGATGCCAACCTCCACCTCCGACCCTGTGCCAGTAGGGTCGGGACTTCTGCCTTTGTCTTCCCAGCACTTTGGTGCATGTCAGATGCAAACCCGTAAAAGCAGAGGTTTTGCACTGTGTCTGTGCCCTGGATGTGCTCTGTACATCGGTCAGGCATTTCCAGGTACAGGTGGGACACCCTGGTGTTGGACCGAGCCACAGGGTTTGGACTTTCTGTGCCCTGAGTAATTGCGTGGTGCCCACATTTGTGCTGGGAAATCCCAGGCAGAACCATGTTAACCCTCCTGTCAGGCATACAGCCCTGTACCCGTAGCTCAGGAGGTGGTGGGATTTGGTTTGCTAGCAAAGTATTTGTTTGGAAAAGCTAGTGATTTCTTTATGACCTTGAGCCATCAAAGACTAAGTATGCAATTAATTTTAGCTGCAGCGAAGCATTTAAAGTCAAGCATGTGTTTTAGTGCTTTGATAAATCAGGGCATAGCAGAAACAAATTTGAAAATAAAAAATATACAGAAAGTTGAGGGGGAAACCATTTCAGCTTGCAATCATGCCGTTTTTACAGGATACTCACGTTACGCAGCTCTTTTGCCTGACGACAACGTTGTGCACTCCTGTTGGTGGATAAAGCTGGATACACTCCACCGTGCGGCGACACCGGCAGAGTCCAGCTCCACTAATCCCATGGGGTGCTCAGCCCAGAGCCAAGTAATCCCACGTAGGGGACGCTGGAGGGCTTTGAAGAAGCGAAAACAGGATCTTGTGTTGCCTTCAGGTAGAGGTGCAACTCTATCTAGATTACCTTTTAATATCCATTTCAGCAGAGGAAAATTATAAGGATGTAGATGGCTAGAACCATATAACCATTATAATCATAAAGATGGTTAAAACCATATAACCATTATAACCGTAAATGGACTTAGGGGTCAAAATAATACCTTAGAACTTTCCTGAGACAATTTCATGGCTATTCATCTACAAATTAACAGGATTTAGACTTTCAATGACTTGTCCAGCAGGCCCAGCTGTGGGCAGAAGGTGGTAAGGGCTTATGTGCTGAACCAAAAAGACCTTGCACGTCTCCATGGAGACACTGAGGATCAAGAAATGGAAAAGACACAGCATTTTGGCTGGGTCCTGGGGGAAAGCAAAAGAAAAGAACACAGTGACCAGCCCTAGATTGGTGCACAACAGGAAACCAAGACGATCCACTTATTTCAGTGGTAATTAACAATTTGCTTACAGTCTTCTGTCACGGTGAATTTTACACTAGTTGCTATTTCTTCTCACCTGTGTTGCTTATTTCTTTTCAGTGTTCCTCACATAAAGTCTGCTGGGCAGCCCCTTCCTTCAGCTGGGAGCGGGTCAGGGGCCATCACAGCCACAGGCCTGGGGTGGCAGCAGCCACTGAATTCCAGCCTGTTAGACCCTCTCGCTGCTTTAGGGAACCAAAAGGGCAACAAAAATGAACACAGTCCCAATGGGTAGAAGACATTGTCTTTTCTTTACAAAAAGAAAGAGAAATTTAGGGGACAACTTAGAGGACAGGGAGGCAAATGCCCTTGCCTGTCTGAAATAACACTCCTGTGCCTGGATGTCTGTCCTACAGCCTGTGGAACGGTGGAGGATGCTGTTGGTGTGTGTGGTGTGATCCTGTGACACAAAGGAGTGGAAAATGGGGCCACGCAGCCACCCTTCTGTGCCAAAATGCCCCTTTCTTTCTTCCTCTGTTACCATCTAGGCATCTTGTTGCAAAACATGGACATTTTAAACTATAATTTGCCTTTGCTGAGCTATTGATCCTGATTGTGCCTGAGATTTGGGAGTTTCCCAAATACAATAAGTGTGTTTACAGGCAGTAGTCAGAGAGGAAATTACATGTGAAAGCACTCAATAAGGAGACGGTATTTTGTTGCAATTATACATAAGCCTTGTGTTTACATGGGGTTTTTAAGGAGAATTCAAAGCATATCTCCTTTTTGTGATGCATCAACAAGCATATCAAATGATTGTTCAAAAAGCTTGTGCTTTTTGCAAAAATAGAAACCAAATGGCTGAGCAATTTCCAACAGAAAAAAAAAAAAACTGCTATAGCAATTCCATGGTCTATTTAAAACTCCTTTATAAAACCTTTTAAATAATAAAACTCTACACTCCCAATTAAAAAACCTACTGGCTCTGTTGGTTTCATGTTTCTAAACATTTTACATTGTAGGGCCATTATATGAACAGCGTATTTTCCCCCCTCCAAAGATCGCATGTTCCACTCCTCCTCTTCTGCAGTTGCTCCTCTAGCCTGACCCTTTCCCTGGCGTGGTTTTGGTCCCATGGGGCCCTCCACATCCCACCTCCCACGTCCTTGGCGCTGCTTCCAAAGTGACTGAGTGTCTCAGAAGCAATTTTCTTCCACGGCACTAGGGCTGCGTGGTGTTGAGGACACACTGACTTTCACTGGCCAAGTCTCCTGCCCTCGGCTGAGCTGGTGCCTCTTGTAGATGGTCCCATGCAGGAGTGCTCCCTCTGAACCCAAAAAGCAATGGCTGGAAACTCTTACTCTGCTGCAGGAGATTGCACTGAATGGGACCATGCACAGAAACAAGGTGGTGAAAAAAAACAGGAGGAGGAGGAGGAGGAGGAGGAGGAGAAGGAGGAGGAGAAGGAGAAGGAGAAGGAGAAGGAGAAGGAGAAGGAGAAGGAGAAGGAGAAGGAGAAGGAGAAGGAGGAGAAGAGAAGAGAAGAGAAGAGAAGAGAAGAGAAGAGAAGAGAAGAGAAGAGAAGAGAAGAGAAGAGGAAAAAGGATGTAATGAATTCATACCTGCTAATTCAAACCTCCTCTGTCATATTCACTGCCTTGTTGGTGGCCACAACAAATTGTCTTTCAAGTGCCACACTTGAACCTCAGCTACTCACAGGCTACATTCAAAGGACACGTCTAATCTTCAGGTTCACATTACAGAGGCCCCTTAAAAACAATTCTCTTTTTCCCTCACAGAATGGTCTGGTAATTTGGCCTCAAAACAAACAAGTTAAACACATTACAAACTAAACCCATGATCTCTGCACTCCCATTACAGCAGCAGGCCAGCTAACATCATGCGTAAACAGGCAGATTGGCTAATTCTCTTGTACTGTAAACAGGATACTTTGTGTTCTGCAGAGCTATGGCACCTCTGCTTTTGCATCTGGCCAGTCCTGCAGGCCGGGATGTGGGGCGGGGGGACGGCGGTGTGGGCTCCCTGAGAGTAAACAGACAGGATTAGATGTAGTTTAATCACTTAGGTGGGGTTAAATTGCTTGCCAGGTCTGTAGCAGCGCATGGATGTTTGAAACCTGAAAGGTTTCAACCTGAAAGGAGGGTGTAGCCAGGGGGGGTCGGTCTCTTCTCCCAAGGAACAGGTAATGGGACAAGAGGAAACAGCCTCAAATTGTGCCAGGGGAGGCTTAGGATGGCTATTAGGAAAAATTTTTACACTGAAAGCGTTTTCAAGCATTGGAAGAGGCTGCCCAGGGCAGCGGTGAAGTCACCATCCCTGGAGGTATTTCAAAGCCGGGCAGACATGCTTTGTCTGACCCTCAGCCAGTGCTGAGGGACATGGGTTAGTGGTGGTTTTGGCAGTGTTGGGTTGATGGTTAGAATTGATGATCTGAAAGGTCCCTTCCAACCATGATGATTCTGGATTCTATGAAAACAGCTGCCTGTGTAGTGGTGGACTGGTCCATGCTCCCTCAGGTGTTTGCGCATCACAGCTGAGCTCGGGAAGGACATTGATGCCGGGCAGGTCCCCGTGCCCAGGTGGCTGCCTACCAGTGGAGCACTCTCTGCCTTCCTCTGCCTCCTTCACCTGCCCTGGTGTGCTACTTACTCCTCTCATGGCTCCTGGTCATGTCACAGGGAGATGAGCTATAGGTTCCTGGGGGTCTCCTCCTGCTGGGGACCTGTTTATGGCCTGTGGGTAGCAGCGCATGTTGGACTGAAGCTGTTTTGAGGCAGAGAAGGTGATGAAGTCTTCTGTGGGCAGCCCCTCCAGAAGGACAGCTTGGGCACCAGCTCCTACCCCTACTTGTATCTGCCAGGCTTTTGCCAGGCTCTGGGGGATGTGAGCAGCTTTGGGAATGGAAGTGCCCTTACCCTACCTGTCTCACCAGAGTGGGCAGCCCAGGACGCTCTTCTGGCCCTCTGAGCATTTTCCTTCGCTTTCAAGTGCGTCCAGATGTGTATCCAAGCAATCAGCATCATTTATTACAAAAAGCAGAGTTTATATATCACCATGAAGATATAAATCAATTTCTATCTCCGCCAGATCTTGCATTGACAGCTGCTGCAAGCAAATGAGGAGCTCTCTTACAGGTCTCGTGGTTTTCCCTTGTGATGACATCTCCGAGTGACTTGGCACTGATTTCTTCTGGAATAGTGAAGATCTGCAGTACTCAGCTGTCACTCTCCAAATTTCCAGCCCACCTCTCTATTTTGAGTTCACCTCTTTGCTTGGGGGTATCACTGTTGTACATGAGCAACTGAGCGAGGTACCACTCCATGGACCCAGTGCTAGCTGTAGTAAATCAGAGGAAACTTCTGTGATTTAAATCTCCTGGCATATGCTTCTATGTTTAATGCTGTTTAATGAAAGCTGCTTTTCTTATGTGCATGTGTACACACACATTTTTAGCCATATTTTTCCAATTACTTTCACACAGCAAATCACATTCAAATGGGACGCTGAGACTGGTAGCTGAAAGCACACGGACCTTTTGCATGCACTTGCGATATGCTAAAATCTTTCAGTTATTAACAAAGCCACGTTGTTGATAATTTTCTTTTGCAAGGGAAGATTTAGAGGCCTGGCTGTTTAGATAAAGAGGAATTCCCATATAGTCCCAGAGTCAAACCCATAATATTTGCTGTATTTATGGTCATTTCTCCTGTATGGCTCAGGGACCTGCCTCCAAATTAATGACTGCAAATACCTCTACTTGACGGAGGCACAGCCAACAGTGCAAGGCAAGTCCTGGAGGGCACTTTCCAGAGGAGACACAGTGCCATCCACCACCTCACTGGGACCCTGTGGCAACAAAGGGCACGGACTCCGCCAAGTGGTGAAACAAAGACGAAGACCTTCAATGTTTCATTTTTACAGCATATAGAGTTTCTCTCCGTTGATCACGCGCCGTGCTCTCCACACAGCTAGGTTGTGGGTGAATGTCCACGCACTGTTGGGAGCCATACAATTGGCTACAAAGAGGTGTTCATGTGCCTAGGTTAACCAAGTGCTATCTGCTTCCCTACATTGTTATCTCCTTGCTCCATTTCACACCACACACACATTACCATATAAGGACATTGTTTTACTGGTCCCAAGGCCTCCTTCCCACCAAGGCAAGAACACCTGCCCAGCTCTCGCTCGGCGGCGTGTCTCCACAATTCCTCACTCCCCACAGAACCCCACGGCAAAGTGCAAGTCACCTGGGCAGTCTCAGAGGGCCAGGTTTGCTGGGATGGAGCAGTGCTCTTGCTTCTGGAGTTGCTTTAGCAACCTTGAGCTCTGAAGAAAGCACCTGATGGTGGTGTTTATTCATATTTAAGCACCCGCAGAAGATGGCAAAGCAGCAACTTTGATGGAAGTAGCGGTTACCTGTGGGTGAAGACAACATGTTCTTTTCCAGATCTATTATATTTCCTTTCCTCCCTTCCCTTTTTCCTTTCCCCAGCAGATCCCCAAATTGTGGAGTCTGTCACCAGCTCAGCATAAGTTAATCACTATGTACCTTACTCTCCTATTTTAGCCGTCTCGAGACTCATCTTCATTTACTCACTCTGAAGGTACAGCATAGAGGAGACATACTGGATGCAGCTGACAAGCATGACCTCATCCATCCTATCCCAACCTGTTGGCTAAGTGCCGTTTGGAATGACGAGTGCCTGCCTTTCTTTGAACCTGAGCTGAACAGAAATGTGTGTGCGTTCATCAGAGTTGAGCATCTCAAAGCAAAAAACATTTTTCTGATTAGTTTCAAGTTTACACCTTTCAAATTCAATCAGAGAAACCATTTCTGTTTCTGAAAAACAGGCTTTTCTGATCATCTTCTTCCTCCACGCATGGTCATTTCCAACCTGCCAGGAGCATGCTGGCAAGTGCTGCTGCTGCTATGGAGGAAGGGGTGTAAGAAGTACTTGGCAGCGTGGTCTCTAGAGGAACCTCATGCCAACAGCTTCCACTTTTTTTGTTACCAAAAAGGTCTCTTCCCTGGCAGTTTTGCCCAGGGACAGATGCTACCCCATGCTGGCAGGGCAGGGGGTGGTGGCTGCAGAGTGGAAAGGCACTGAAATCTCTGTCCCCTCCCAAAACCCCTCCTGAGCTGTGGTCTAGTGTTCAGGTGCTCCACTGAGGTCCCCTTGGTTGTGGCTCAAGGACCATGCTGGGCACACCCCAGCCACTCTCCTGCCACACCTCACAGAGAAAATGACTGACATGCAGCTCCTTATGCAGCAAATGTGAGAAACACTCTTTTCTGCTGGGGTTTTCATACTCTGGTCACTGCTGAAATAGTCTTCTGATACCCTGGAAAGCCACAAAGTGCTTCTGAGCAGGCAGAAGAGCCGGGGAGGCAGCGCTGGCACAGGGAAAGGACACTGCTCCACTGCACAGAGTCCTTTCCCAACCTTCAGCTCTGAAAAAAGCACAGAAAGAATAAGTTCCTTTCACATCCCAAAAAGGAGAAGCGACATCCCAGGCTCAGGTTCATATCCCAGTTTTCCATGCTTTTAGAGCTCCGGAAGCATCATTCCAATGGTCAAAGCAAGCTGCTCAGCCCATGCCATGTTTGTCTGCAAGGAAATGGGATGTTTATGTTTATTCAAATTGATACTGATGGATTACACTTTTGTTCCATTTAGCAGCTGTTTGGACCATTTTATACCACAAAAGGAGATTAAGATCCAAAGTACTGTGGGGCTGTATTATGAATAACAGCCGTTTAATACCAATAACAATGAATAACAATGTGAAGTATGGCTTTTAGCTATTGTTACATCGAAGGTTAGTTTGTTTTTCACATATATAAATACATATAGAAAAAAATATCTACATAAAAGGAATATACCTAAGGTCAAAATTATGTCTTTCCGGATAAAACCCCCCAGCTATTCTGTATTTCTCATCCTAGTCACCCATTATGGAAAATACTGTTGAATGAGCAGTACAATGTGTCGTGTGGATCTGTGGGTAGACCTGAGCTCGGGACTCCCCCCGTGGGACCGTGCAAAAGGGCTGCAGCCAAATCATGCATGGGGCCACCAGACACAAGCGCAATTTGGCTCACGGCAAAACTAAGCCCCTTTTTCAAACAGAAAAGCCTCTTAAATACTGCATGCTCGTACACAGAATTACCTGCTTGTTCAGGGGATGCTGGCAATAACAATGCTCTAAGGAAAAGCAAACCTTTCACCAGCCACAGCGATGACCCTGCTCTCCATTGGAATTGTTGCACAGACAGCAAATTATTTGAGTCCCTGCTGGGCTCTCAGGTGCCCACATACCCAGGGAGAAGCCCAGCGTAGGTTGCAGGAGATGCTGCTGGCTCTCCTTGCGTGGACCTGGCACCTAAGCCAGGGTCTGCCTTGGGAAAGGGACTTGGGCCAAGGCTTGTCTCACCCGGCACAATGCGGAAATAGGGAAAGACGCCTGTATTTGAGGACTGTGGGCACAGAACGGTCAATTTATTTATGTCTATGCAGAGCTACACTGTGCACCCACCACAGGATTAGCGTGACTTCCCAGGACGTGTGTACGAAGGACCACTCCTGGCCAAGCAGTTACTGGCCATTTAGGGCCAGAGTGGAGACAGTTTTCAGAAAGAAATCTCCCTTGACTTGTGCATAAAAATAAATTGCTGCTGACAAGAAATAACTGTAATAGATCCTGGTTCCTTGTCATTATTGGCTAGTGCAGCGAAGAAGATAATAGCTGGAAAAAAAAGGTTTAATGTGAGGCACTCCTTTATTTTCTACAAATACTCTAAAATTAAACCATACAGAAAACACTAAAACACATGATTATTACATTTTAAATGACTGGTTAAATCCAAAGAGAAAAGTCCTGGGTTCTTACCCTGTCTGACAGGTGGCTTACTTCTGATCCCACCTCTTAATCTCCCAAGTCATGTTTTCTTTCAAACTCAGTTATTCCGTTTTAAAAGGAGATTGGGTTATGTAGGACAATGTATTACGAAGCAAAGAGTGCACCGCTGGCAAATAAAGTATTTTAAAGAAAGAAATTGAGGATCAATTTGTTGACCCGGCAACATGGCAAGGCGTATCCCTTTCAGAGTTTTGCAAGGTTGTGGTTGGATGGTTTCTCTGTCTTTGCAGCATTTATTGGGCACAACTGATGAGCCAGAAGAGGACCTGATGGTAACATCCCAGACATTGCCCAGGTCCTGTGGCTCTGGCTGAAGCTCATGTCGTTACACAGTCCCTTAGTGTTGTATTTATTGTATTTATTGTGTTCCTCCTTGCCCGCACAGGGCAGCTCAACCATCTGAAAGGGGTCTACATTGCACGACCTTTCCCTTGTGCTGGAGTGTCCATGCCATCTCATGGCAACGCAGGAATATGTGGCCTTCACTTCACATAGTTAAATAGCAATCAAGAAGAAATTACTTTGATGAGATAGTTTCTGTGGGCTTCTTCCTCATGGACATGCAGTTATACTGACCCCCCCTCCCAGTCCCTTCTCCCCTCTACTGCTGGAAAATGCCATTGCAAAGGAGCACATGCTATAGAGGTACCACCAACATACACACCCTTCTGGGGAAGGTGCAGCAGCAGGACAGTGACGGTGGTGAGGTTGTGATGTGGTTGACAGTTCACCTCCAGCAGCGGCGCTGACGGCAGTGATTGCGGTGCCACGCTCTGCCCTCACCAGGACAAAAATCCCCGCCAAGAACAGGTGGAAGCAGATGCTCTTAGGCTGATGGTGAGTCCTCCAAAACCCAAGGATACCCATTTGCAGACACAGAAAGAGCCACGCTAACAGTTCACCAGCCTTTTTGTCTACTGCAAGGTAAGCATGAATCAAAAAACCACTTGCTGCCCAAGTTTTACAGATTTATTTCTCCCCCTGCTCCTCATTTAGCAAACCAAGATTGTTAAAACTTGGGGAAATATTTCACGAGGCTCTTGTTGCATAGTGATTGAGTTGGTGTTGCTCTTGAGTAAAAATGACAGATGAGGGAGGTCAGGAATGGCCTAGGAAGTGTGAAGCTGTTTTGCCATCTAGTTTTGTGAGTTACAGGATATCCAGCCTTGCCAAAGCAGAGGGGATGGGGGAGATTAACCGTGGTCTTTGTCAACAGTCATCTGGTTATTGATGTTCCTTAAGACCAGTGGAAGTTTTGCAGCGAGAGCTGTACAGTATCACTGCAGTAGCAGTAGCACTGCATACATGGTGATTTTCTTTTGACAGCAAAAGCAAAATCTGTAGAAACAAAAGAGTCTGCTCTTTTAAACTCTGGGCACCAAAATAATGAGGACTTCTGGTTTGCTTGCTAGGTTGCTTTTATTATAGGTGACGACATTCCGCATAACAAGGAACATGCTCAGAGGAATGAGCCGTACTTTCAGATATGGAAGAATTTTTTGGATAAATGTCATCCTTCCTCCCATCTCCCTGGTTTCCTCCTGGCTTATAGCTCAATAGCTCTGGGCTGCCAGAAGAGCTGGCGAAGGCACCCAGCCCGTGGTCAGACCTTGCTGTCTGCCAACTGCCAGCGCCCTCCATTCCCAGGGATTCCACTGTCTGTAGCAGGATCATTTACCTTTGATGACTTGAAAACCTATGTCTTTCCTCTCAGCCCCAGCCTGACCCCACAGCCAGCCCAGCCTCTCACCTCGTTGTTCCCTTTTGCAAATGACAACTCTGTGCATACCCTTTGGTTTGCTTCTCCCAGGTAATCTTTTTCTTCCTTTTTTATCTTTCTTGCAAGCTCCCTTCTGTACACAGAGTAATGTCCCTGTGACAGTCCTCCCTCTGAAAGGGCTGGTTTGATATTCTCCATGTATTCATCTCTTCAAAATAGAAAGGGCAGGAAAGACTTTTTTGGACTTTTTGTAAATGGTGTATTAAAACAGGCAGTGCATCCTCTATTACAGGCAAGACTTATCTATGTGAGGTTTTTATGTGCTTGCTTTGTATCTCTCCCCTCTTCTTATTCGTGGTAGAAGGTTAGCCACCTGGGGGTATGGCACCAGAAGCTTCCAATGCATGTGGTTGGTCCCCAGAGAGATCTGGGAAGGCCTGTAACTAATAACTTTTCTGTTGCAAGGATGAATTAGGTCTTGCTCTGGAGAGCAAGAAGCCGATGGCTGGCAGCTTCTTCGATCCAAAGCCTACTGAGGGTGATGGAAATCCTCAGCACCCTGACTCTAGTAACGTGGTGACAATAGTTCACAACGATGAGTTTGGAGAGTACTTTGGGGAGCACCCACTTGGCTGGAATGTGAAGGGTGACTCTGAGAGTGGAGCTCCTCCTGTCATTTCTATGGACTTGCACAGTTGGTGAGAAGGCAGCTCACACCACCATGGACAGATGAGGAGCCGTCAGAAATGTTCACCACAACAGCTTCTCCAAGAGACGTATTTTATTACTTGTGTTCGTATCACATCCTATGACAGGTCAGTTTGGGGCTCTGACAATCTGCAAGTGCAGTAATTGTACTTCCTCCCCTTGATGATGATGACAAGGGTCACTTTTATCAAGAGGAGAGCACCAAATGCAGAGCCAGGACAGCTCTAGCATGTGAAGGGTGCTTGGCCTGCACCAAGAGGCCACTTTCACGACTTTTTCACACTGGAAGTACACTTGGAAAGTGCAGAAAAACTGGTCAGAAGGAGAACTCATCATGCTGTGTGTGCTACCACTAGGATGGAGGGTGAGTGTTCATCCAGCGTGGCACGACCAGGACGTCTGCTCTGGCCAGTAACACAGGATCCTCCTGCCTGTGGGTCTGTGTTGCCTAAAGAGTTGAGATCTGCAGGAACCCAGGCAACCACATGGTCAGTCCTGCCTGAAAAACACTCAGCAGGGCTCTGGAAGGAATGAAAGTGCAAAGTGACAATCGGGAGCTCAATGGAAATACGACTGCAACGGGGGCAGAAAGCCCTGGTGTTCTGAGAAGCATCAGGCATGAGGACTGAGTCATTTTCATGAGATAAACCACCATATAGACAGGCCCCATCTGATGTCGTTTCCTCTTCATATGCAACTGTACCCAGCTAAAACATACTGAAAACAAATAGCAGTTTCTTAATTAATGTTAATTGCTTTGCCTGGATGTATTTAATTTCCTATTCAATCCTGTTCATTGGACAAACAAACCCTAACATTAATCTTTTCCTTTTCTTTTTACAGCAAATGTTCCTTTCTGTTCCTAAAACCATATTTGTGACATTGTGCAGAAAATGAAGAATCACGATGTTCACGGTGATTTACAGCTTTTTTTCCCCATTGCACATAGCTTAAGGTCACACATTACAAAGCAGAGTTACTTTCTCATTGGACAGTTGTGAGTAGTACAGCCTTTCGTCAGCGCTGGGAGCTGGTGGCCTCAACAGCAACCAGAACCTTCCTGAAACAGCCCTGGCTCAGGCAGGAGATTGTAGCCAGAGATTTAGAAAAACATTAACGAGCATCATGGATTAAATTTGCCTGGATGTTGGTGGGGCAAGAAGTCAATTTACAGTGGTTTTCAAGCGGCTCTGTGATAGACAAGCTGCGATTAAAGTGTCTGGCAACGAAACAGTGTCTTGGAGAAACTGAGGTGTGCAGCCAGAGAAAAAGAAAAGTTTCCTTTGTCTCAAGAGCAGAAAAGTCACCTCAAGTGATGAAGGTTTAATCCCTGCAGATGGTCTGAAGCCACAGCATCTTTATTCTCTTCTCACCAGCATCTGTCAAAAAGTTGTCATCGCTGCTTATGCCAAATGCCGGACAGGGAACAATTTGTGTAAAACCTGCTCAAGATAACAAGCTCATTAATAGCTTATATTCTTTGTGAGTGGCCAAGGTACACTTAGCTGTGACAGTTTTCTTTCAGAGGGCCGGGGAGCTGCTATCAGCTGTGACAGGGCAGAGCGGGTGGAATGCGGGGAACAAAAGCCCCACAGAAAGGGAGCACTTTAGGTCTGGAGCGTGTCTGGCTTCCTCCGGCTTCTGAGAGGCCACACAGTGACGGGCCTTCAGTGAGATTCTTTACTCTAATTAATATTTCATTCTCGGAACGAGTTTTAAGTTATCCCTTGAGAGAAGTTAAAGGTTTGCACATTTTGAGGCAAAGTAACGAGGCTGGTGAGCTTGAATTAAGAAAGTATGTTGAAAGGAGCTGTTACAGTCTTTAACCTTGGGCAAGGGACACGTAAACCATACGGTATTAGTGCACTTTTTTATTGTATAACTTGTTCTATGTCCTATTTTACGGGCTGCTCCAATAAATTTATACATAAATGCTGCTAGGAAACATTCACCCCTTCTTCCCTTTCTACCTCCTCTGGACTGAGGCATCTGATATTCCATATTCTGCGGAGGTGTTTGTTTTCCAAACCAACCCACCAAATATATTTTATGACAGCAATAAAATAAAGTGGCTATGTGGCTGGAACTGCTGAGTTCAGCAAAGAAAGTGGAAAAAAAAAATGGCCAGTGGAGGAGAGTTTCTGCTGCCAGCACGTGCAGGGAGGCTAGATAAAGCAGGCTGGTGGTCACCCAGCCTCCATGGTGAAGAACGGTGCAACAGATGTGTGTTGGGCTGTACAGATGTTGGTGCAATGGGCACAGCAATAACTGAACCACACGAGTCATTCACAACCAGATTAAACCCACCTGAGGAGCTCAAGGATGAAACTGTGTCACTCATCATGGGCCTCAGCTTTTTGGTTCTCTATCCAAGGAAAAAGAAAGGCTGCTTACTGGCAAAGCAGGCAACTTCCCCAGTGAGCCACTGGCCAACCCGGGCATACCCTCCAGCGCTCAGTGAGAGCCCAGCAGCACCTTCCCACCCTCTGCACCACATCAGAGCCTGCTCGAGGCCGGCCAAGGGGACTTCATTGGCTGCAGAGGGAAGTGTCTCCCCAGGGCTGAGCCAGAGGGCGGCCCTGCAGCCCGGGTTGGTTGGAGCCATCAGGTGGCTACGGCACCGCGTCGAAGCCCAGCGGCTCCATCCAGCATTTTGTCATTCTCTTTGCCAGGGGTTACTGCAGGACAGCAGTTCTCTTAATCCAGCTGTAATTCCTCAGGATACAGCTTGCTCATGAGAGCAGAGTAATTACTGATCTCAGACTTGTAAACTGGAGGTACAGTAAGAAAAATGATGCCACTATGTGTTGAGTGGTTTACCTATGAGCTTATCAGGTGCAGCTTGAAGAAAGCCCTCCCTGGCTGTGCACAGAGAGAGAGAGGCACTTAATCCATCTAATGGCTCCCATGACATTGATATAGCATCTCTTTCATTGTTGTGTTAAGGACCTCTTGAGCATTCTGCTCATGCATCACTGGATGACATTATCCTGGCATGTTATGGCCGCACACAGGTTACAAACGATGCTGTGGTGTCCCAAGGGAAACCACTTAAATTATTGTCCATTCACCAGGGCAAAGTTTGGACCCTGTGGAGAATCCCTTGCTCACTTTATTTGCCCAGTTCACTGCAGTGGTGGCACCTCACTTGCATGAAGTGTCTCACCTTCACACACTGAGTAGCACTGCACCTTCTGCTTGGAGAAGTTCTGCAAGATGTTCCTACACAGCAGCATCTTGTTTGTCCAGTCCACCAGCAAATGAGGGGCAGTATTGGCCTGCTGGAGCTGGGGTACATGGTGGTGCTATGAGAGAAAGAAAAAGGGCAGGGAAGGAAGGAAGGAAGGAAGGAAGGAAGGAAGGAAGGAAGGAAGGAAGGAAGGAAGGAAGGA